>JAUMJK010000827.1:0-397168 GCA_033558105.1 Coccyzus lansbergi
GGGCAGGGAGGGGCGGGGGCGGCCGCCTCTGTTGTTAACGGGGAGAGGCGGGATCAGTTCGCCTCCGCCCGGGCCCGCGGGTTCAAGAGTTCAGCCCGAGGGTCACCGGCTTCTTCTGCCCCGCCGGGGCGGAAATGGCCGCAGGGAAGGGAAAGGCCCGGGGCGTTGTGCTCCTCCTGCTGCGGCCTGGTCCTGCCAGAGAGGCCGGGGGTGCACCTAGAGAGCGACGAGGGCCCAACCGAGAGAAGGGCAGTCACCTAAGGGTGACGGGGAGTGCGCTTCTCCGGAGTGGAGTGTGGACAGAGAGGGAACGGTACCGCTTACTGGGCTGTCTGGTGTAGGCCTTAAACCCCAAAACCTAAGCCAGGCGTGTGGTTCCCAGGGGCTTTTTGCACCTAGAAACGTGGTGCTCTTTCACCTCTGCTAGGCAGCTTAGGTAAAGGTGCTGACTGTCCCTGCCCGTGGCCTCTGTCCCATGCAACATCGGTATCTGCTTGCATTGGATGACACAGTAAATCATAGAATTATAGAACAATATCCTGGCATCCTGTTTTGTATCAGAAATGGTGTGACCAGCAGGTCCAGGGAGGTTATTCTCCCTCTGTACTCAGCACTGGTGAGGCCGCTCCTTGAATCCTGTGTCCATTTCTGGGCCCCTCACCACAAGAAGGATGTTGAGGCTCTGGAGCAAGTCCAGAGAAGAGAAACAAAGCTGGTGAAGGGGCTGGAGAACAGGCCTTATGAGGAGCGGCTGAGAGAGCTGGGGTTGTTTAGCCTGGAGAAGAGGAGACTTCATTACTCTCTACAAGTATCTGAAAGGAGGTTGTAGAGAGGAGGGAGCTGGCCTCTTCTCCCAAGTGACAGGGGACAGGACAAGAGGGAATGGCCTCAAGCTCCGCCAGGGGAGATTTAGGCTAGAGATTAGGAGGAAGTTTTTCTCAGAAAGGGTCATTGGGCATTGGAATAGGCTGCCCAGGGAGGTGGTTGATTCACCTTCCCTGGAGGTGTTTAAGGCACGGGTAGACGAGGTGCTGAGGGGCATGGTTTAGTGTTTGATAGGAATGGTTGGACTCGATGATCCGATGGGTCTCCTGCAACCTGGTTGTTCTATGATTCTGTATCATAGAATGGTTTGGGTTGGAAGGGACCTTAACGATGGTTCAGTTCCAAGCCCCCTGCCATTGGCAGGAACGTGTTACACTAGATTAGGTTGCTCAAAACCCACATGCAGCCTGTCCTTGAGCACCCCCAGGGATGGGATATGCACAGCTTCTCTGTTCCAGTGCGTCATCACACTCATAGTAAAAAGAAATTCTTCCTAAAAGCTAATCTAAATCCTCTCTCAGCTTAAAACCCCTCTCCCTCATCCTGATCAAGAGCTGCCCCCCCTCTCCCCCCCCCCAGCTTTCCTGTAGGCCTCCTTTAAGTACTGGAAAGAAATAGGGTGACTTACTGAGAAACCTTTGTTTGGGGAAGTTAAATAGTGCGTGTTAGGGTATCTTGCTATGCAAAAGTACCTTCTCCCGTTTGCCCTGAGACTTTTGCATGGCAGTGAACAAATCCCTGTGCCTATTTTTGGTTTCAGTTAAGGCAAGCTTTGCTTCCTGGGGTAGCTTATCTTTCTGTTGGGAGAAAACAAGTAGTTTAAAAACATGCAGCATTTGAAGATACAAAGACTGAAATGTATTTATATGGAGTTACAACTTCTAGAAACCAAGCTGTTATATGTAGTAAATTTGCTTCTCAAAGTAACGTATTTTCTGTAGCTCAAATCAGTATGTATTTTCTTTTTTACTGAATCATCTGATGGGCAATAAAATGTGGTTTTAAACTCACTGGAAAAAAAGTTTGATTTTCTACTAATTATAGGGAAAAGTATAGTTTGAGAAGCCCACCAAACCTCATACACTTCAAATTTCACATCATTTATTCCTTTCTCATTATAATGTCTCCTTTTCTTATGGGAGACAGTCTCGCAGCCTACTCAGGCTTCTTATTTCCATTTCTGTTGATAAAAATGTCAGTGGCATTTCACAAGAATTAGTATTCATAGGGTACCTGCAGTAACGTGTTGTTCTTTATTTCTTTCAGAACAGATTTTCATCTGGAGGTATTTGCATAGAATCCTTCAAATTTACTCATACTGCAATGCATGAGATACAGTGCGCTGACAACTTGCAGGCGCAATGTGATTGTGAACAAAATATGGCATCTTGCAGTCAAGATGAAGGATTTACCAGGAAAATATTTGCAGGCTTAAGTAGGTGGGTGAACGATTGCCTGGCACTGAACTTATACCTTCCCATTGACAGCATGTGTGATTATCCAGATGCACAATTTAGGCTCCTGCATTGGACATGGCTGACTCTGCGTAATGCACTTCAGAGCAGTCTTGGAAGTGTTGGTGACTGAGCTGTGCCTTGGCATAGCACTGGTACTATCAGCCCAATATGGACTGTTAACAGCCAGGAGCTTGGCAGCGTCAGCTGACTCAGGTCTAAGGAGGAAATTTGTTCAGGCTTCAGCTGCGTGCTGTGGTCTTACCCTCTCAGGCAGGTGTCCTTGGGGATAGACTCTCAATCCAGTGCCATTTCCCGTGGAGCTGAAAACTATAGTCCAGGAAAAGGTAACACAAGATAAAAGCCGTGTCCTTTTTCCCTAGATATCTCTGATATTTCATATGTACCCTCTGCAGCTACTGCTTCTCCCTTTCTTTCTCTTTTTTTCTCTTAGTCAGAAAATTTGACTCTTTAAAGAATGCACATAGCTGAAGAGTGTAATACACTGATTTCAGCAACCAATATTTATATCGAGTACTATATTGACAGCAAAGTAATTCTAGGCAAATTGATAAGTACTTATTCAAAATGCGCTCCCTTAGAAATTTCATTGTCACAGAGCATGGTTTTAGGTTTCCATCAGAGCTCCAGTCCCCTCTCCTTGACTTCATTCCTCCAGCTCAGCTTTTGCCCTCTGGTCATGAATCCTCCATTAACTCCTTCATCTCACTCTCTTTGCCTAGTTAGCGAGGTGCAGAGTTTCTACAGCTCAGAAAGCATGTCATTGTTCTTAAGCATCATACAGTCTACTTTTAAAGACCAACTCTAATACTTGCCTTAAACCCTGCCTCCCTCCCCTTCATAGAGGGCATTTTTCACAGATTTAGCTCCAGCTTTTCAGACAACTTCAGCATTACACCAGAACTACATGTATGTTCCACATTCTTGACTTTATTTTTCCTTGACTGTTTAGTTTTTTGGAGTTGCACTTAATTTGGGAGTTATGTTATGCTTAAGGCTTTTTATGGACACCATAGGCAATGTATAGTTCATTCATGCAACCAGCTGAAATTCAGATATTCCATATATAGAGATATATATGGAATATGTATGCTTTTCCCAGATAGCTGTGTGCTCAGGAGTAAATTTTATGTGGTTTTTAAATATGATCTTGCAAAGCATATGGTCTTTCTTAAGCAAAAAACAAAACTGTCATTCACATAAATTGCTTAATCTCAGCAATTGCTCACACTTTCTGTATTCAACAAAATTAAGCTACACTTCAGAGCAAGAAGGGAGTAATGACAAATAATAATTATTATTATTGATTTTCATTTCCATTATTTTCCTATCTCATATCTCACAAAAGAGTTCATAAATTCAATAGGAAATGCATACCAGACTGTATTCTATACTCTGTCCTACCAGTTTGCTGTCGTTTGATTCATAAAATCAGTGTATTGAGAGGAAGTGAGACTGGCTACAGCTTCTAGTTCAGTACTAGTTGAGATAAACATATACAATTACCAACAATATCTGCTTCAGAAATCTGATGTTTTTTTCCAATTATTACCCTAAGCATGGAGGGTAAAATTCATCTCTGCAGAGTGTTAAACCAAACCCTGCATATTAAGGCTTACTCTGAAGACCGTATTGAAAGCCAGTATAAAATTTGTTCTAAGACAGTCATTACTGCAAGACAATACTACAAGATTGAATTAGTTAACTGCATTTAGTGTGCGTGTGTGTTTACAATAATAATGGTGTGCTAAAAAGAGACATTTCTGATTTTGTAATAGTTACTCGATGTGTGCAACATACAGACACACTAAATGCACTTAGTTTTATCAGGCCCTTTTTATATCTCTACCAGAGTATCCAACATGTTACATATGCTGTAAAATCCTTTGTTTGCCTGTATATACATGGAACTAAAGGTGATTGAATATGTGATTTTCCACATATAAGTAACAGCACTGAATTCAGTAGGACTGCTTTTCACTAGAGATAACCATGTAAACATTTGCGGACATAGCATCTATGCATGTATGTATTTTCAGTTAATTTAATGGCAGGCTTCAAGTGATCAATAAAATGATTTAGCAATGAGATTGTTATCGGTGTTCCTTCTGGTTTTCTGTTTTTTCTTAAAAGCATTACAGCCATTGTTCAGAGCTATTTCATGCGGGCTTCTGGACCACAGAGTACACAGATGAAGCTTTTGCACTACCCAAAATAGTCAGCT
Source organism: Coccyzus lansbergi (assembly GCA_033558105.1). Taxonomy (NCBI): domain Eukaryota; kingdom Metazoa; phylum Chordata; class Aves; order Cuculiformes; family Coccyzidae; genus Coccyzus; species Coccyzus lansbergi. The sequence goes on from JAUMJK010000827.1 coordinate 4,525, forward strand.
TCTGGAGTGTAGCATTTTTGTTCTGGTCTCCTAAGGGTAATTATCTTGTCTTTCATCTTGAGCAGCAACAGACGCAGCGTGGCTTCTAAAAATTTTGTTGTAACATTTTTCTCCCCACCCCACCCCCTCCCCCGCCCTTCCAGTGAAGAAAACTAATATATCAAAGTTAATTTCATCAACTCCAGCTCTGGAAAAAATGGATAATCTGAAGAGATAGTGACAAATACTGTTTATATTGACACAAAAATTTCTCATAAATATTTCAGATTTTTATAAGGAATCATGGATTGTAAAAGGAGCAATAGGATAGTAAAATATAGAAGCCATTTTCAACACAAAAAGACTATGACAGAGATACTTATCATAAAAATAAGGCTTTATTTTTATTTGATAGTCATAGTGCTTTCTATTTTTAAATTTTGTTTATACTCTGATTGTGACAAACCCACACAAGTAAGAGCGCAGGCTCCGGTGCACTCTTTATCCAGAAAAAAAAGAGAGGAAAACAATGCAGAAAGTACTATCAAAATTTTAATGTAAATTATATCAGAAGCAGACTTCTAATTTCTTCAGTTCTGAGTAAGATTCTCACACAGAAACCCCACATTTCAAGGTGGGTTATTTTTTAACACTGCACAATCCTGAGTCACCATAACCAAAACTAAGACTACCATAGCAACCAGGGCACGTATTTATAAACTCTGCAGTTCTGAATCAGATTCACAATGGCGTGTTCTACCAGCATCTCTCACGAGCTTTACGCAGATTGCTGTTTCCATATCCTTTATGGCAATGCAAGCTAACATTTAAACTTGATTGATTGATTCTTACAGAGCTTCTCTGACATACTTCTACATGTACCTAGCTGTTAAACAGGCATTTGTTCTACTAACAATTTCTATAGTGCATGGGTTAAGCTAAGAATAGCTGTCTTGGCTAGTAAACAGTAACACCACGTCCTTTAGAAATACAGGAATATGCTTGTTTATAGGAGCGACTCTGTAAAACTATTCTTACTTTAAATTAAATTTCAGTTTTGCCCAGTCATGTCATGAAAAAACAGAACTGAGCCACATGTCATGTAACAGAAATATAGATGCTCTGTTTCTATTTGGTCTTTGCAGTCCCATGAATGTTGCATGTATGTGGTTGCAGGCATAGTATTGGACGCTCTGTCATGACAGTTGTCCTTTTTGGCTGTTGAGAACAAGTATCTTTGCTTTATTCTGATGTCCAAAAGACCACATAATTTTACAGTAATATTTATGAACCTCTGTTCAGTGTTTCTGCAGGTAATGTTAATTTTACACTATTGCGTGTGGCTCGAGTCAAGGAGTGTTACTGTTGAAATGCACAGTTTAAATACTGAGGAGGAAGGGAATGACCTGCCCCTCTGAAATGCATGCAAGGTGTCCCCTGTGAGCTGCATTCTGAACATATCATAGCTGACAAACATACTGTCAGGCTGCAGGAGGGCAATTTGGACAGAGAGAAATGAAAGACCTGTTCTGGCTTCTCACTCGCAATGCAAATACACATACACTCCAGAGTTATTGGCAGCCATGACACTTAGATTTCTGCCTTTCTGCTCCCAGAAGATATGTGACTTTCCTTTTTAAATACTTGTTTTGGTATATGAAAGTGTTCTTTCTCTAACTTGGGGTTTTAAAAACTTTTTAAATTAAATTTTTAAGACTTAAATCTCTGCGTGGCTGAACTATGTGCTCATGTTTGGATTTGGGGGCATCTGGGAGTGTGCCCTGCTGCTTATGTTGCCCACAGACTCTGCTTTTATGAGCCAGCAGAGCATATGACATAACTGTGTGCTCACATCATGTTCAGTTTTAGCAATGTACTACCATAAGTACCACACCTTTATGACTGACAAAAATAATGTCATACGTTAGCTTATTCAGACAGCCATTAAAACAGAAAAATAAGTGGTGGTTTGGTTTTTTTTTAAAGAGATCTGGCTAATAGAGTATAGCAATGCTTATTTATAAGAATATTCATAAACACCTGATACCCTCAATAGAATGAAAGCTAGCACCTGAAAGCAGTTTCCTTGCTCAGAAATATTTTTTTCTAGTGGTTCAGAGTTACTATTGCTTCTCTGTCCCCTATATTTGTTATTAGCCCTATGTTTACCAGACTTCATCCCAAACCATTGAGTTACTCCTTTGGTGGACTCCTATTGTTCCTTAGCATGGGGAAATAAAGATGCTTCATCCTATCAGTTCAAAAGAAGAGTGACTTAACTGAGACAATTAATCTGAAGCAACATTGATCTGCAGAGATCAGTAATATAATGTTAAGGTACTACAAAAGCTTTTATGTCTGTATAGTGAACACATGAAGATGTACACTTCAGAGGCTTCTTAAATGGCTTCTGGTTTGACAGGCTTATGACTTTCAGCCCTCGTCTGATGAAATTGTATTTCCTCACCATTCCTAAAGAGATTTGCTGGCCTGAAACTGCTCCATTCGACCATCATGATAACTCAAAAGGCCCCATTGAGATGGGTCCTGTAAAAATCGTTTCCCTGTTACAGATGCCTAAACTAAATCAAAACCAGCTTCTTCCCACCAAAGCATTATGTAGTCACTTAGTGTAAGATGAGGAAAGGGTTGTAACCTCTAGAGCTTAGCCAAAACTTCTTCTTTCTCTAAATAGTTTGGATTTATGACAGAGTCTTCTCTTTGTCTGAGAGAAAGGCATGTCTTCCAACATTTTCTCTGAGACCTAGTCAGAAGTTTCTCTACATAATAGAGGCATTCAGGTAGGCTACTTCCAGGAAAAGGGACAGTCCTTCTTTCTTTGTACTTCCCAATGCCCATACCCTGTCCCTGAATAAACAGACACCATTCCCAACCTTCCTGGAGACTTTGGTGTTCATTTGATACCCGAGGGAGTTGTTTACAATGACAGACTACTTGGCTGGTTTTCTGCTGGTCTAGCAAACTTAGCAGACTCGTCAAAGGGTGGCAGGAAACTTCCAAGAGCGATGGTAACATGTGGCCATGTGCAAGGAAGGATAGAATCACTCCCCTCAGAAGCAGTGAGATGTTACGTAGGCTCAGACATCATACAATATTTCACCTGTAGTCCTGTAGTTCTAGCTGTGACCATTAAGTATATTTTTTTCTCTCTGGGAATGTTTCTTTAATTGTTTGGTTTCCTTCAGACCTGGATTCTAGCTTGTTGAAAACAAGTCTGCTAGCTAGAGAAAAGCAAGTGGGCACTGCCAAGTTAATTCCTTACTCTCCTTTCCTCACTATTTTGTCTTCTCCATGGAGGTAACATATCTGTCTTCGTTTCACTTTCTGTTTGGTTCCACGTGGCAGCTAGCAAATAGGATTCAGAACAAACACAGTAGAGAGTGGAGGGCTAGATCATTTTCATATCAATTAATGAAAATAACTTTCTCATTCTTAGCAGTCTTCAATTTAAAAAGCAACAGTCTTGAGAGGCCATACTCAGTCGTCCAAGTACAGCAGTGGTGGCCCAAAAGCAAGCCAGAACCCCAGCTGAAACTCGCCCTCCAGCCACAACCAAACAATACTGATGTTATTCTCCCGTGTCCACATGCCCCTTCCTCTTGCTTGGGTCGTGGTCACTTCTCTGTGTGCAATACTGGTACTTCATGATTATGAAACTATCATGGTACGCATTTATTTCAGGTACTGAGAAAAAAAAAACCCACTGATTTTACTGAGATCACTTATCTGCATGTTGCATTAAGCATTTCTTGATCTGTATTTTTATGTGCATTTTATTACTCTCTCCCTCTAATGGAACTGGCTTAAAAAAGTAAAGGCTCATCCTGGAAAAGTACTACATTACACTTATTTTATGATGAACGGATGGATGGACATTATTTCAACTAGATTAATAACAGTAAAATTACCTTTCTACTTGTGTATATAATTAAAGTTTAGAAATACAATTTTAAAAATGGTTTTGACTATTTTGATTGTTAACATTTTGATAGGTAGGATAATTAAGTTGTAACATTCTGGTTCAGATCTGCATCTCGAGTTTATGTGGGATAAATAACTCAAAGTTCTTAATTTTGCATTTCTGACCTCAGTTTGTATTTAAACTTGAAGAGCTGAATAAAGAATTTTGGTCATGTTAATTAAAATCTTCCCACTGCCAGTGTTCACAATTGAAGATTTAAAAGATTAAGCCTTAATAAAGATATAGAAATTGCTAAAGATAAAACATCCAGTGCCGCAGTTTCTTTTCAGTGGGAATTTTGACTAATCAAAAAATGCTCTGAAGAATTGCACTCTCTTGTATGTTAGAAAACACTAAAGAAATTTTTTTTTCATACATTCTAAAATGTATGTGCTACAGTTCTGTGGGTGCCTTTATTTAAAAAACTTGGGTTTCGCATAATTTTGAAATGGTGCATAATATTAAAACTTATGATCTTGGTAAAGTCACACTGTTACTCCTGGGAAAATAATAGGCAATTACCTTGAAATGAGGAGGATCTGGCAGTACTGTCTTATCATTTAGCATTTAGATAAGATTGAAAAAGAGGCCTAACTACTATAGAAAAGGAAACAGTGTAAAAAAATTAATACCTTACTATACCATTCTGATATCTTCTTCCTGTAAAAAATAGCTAATCCATACTTCAAAACTGAAATCCATGTCACTGCTTATCTGCATTGCATATTTCAGAAGATCCTCACTTTCAAAGAGGCACTAGGCAATGTCTTCCACAAAACAAGAATATCTTGCAACCATATCCTACTCACTATCAACATCACGTAAAACTCACATTTCTCTTCAGCAGCAGCAGGCACAAAGGAATACACATTTCTTAGTATTTTATACCAGAAATATATGCAGTTGTTTTAATGACAGTTTCTTCTAGGAGTATAATATTTGTATAGATGATACATATATATCATGTCTCTAGACATGCTCCATCTACATGTATTAATTTTTTTTTATTTAAAACAGTCAAAACTCGACATAGGAACTCCTATTTGATTTAATGAGTTTGTATTATCTCCCACTGTTACTCCTCTGGAGTTACTTATGCAAGTAAATGATAACTTCCAAAATCTGAAATTTAATTACATGTTAAATTCTGATGGAGTTATATAATACACAGACAATTTCAAGCCTGACTATTTATTGAGGTTAAACATTATACCAGATCTGGAATCCCATTCCCCTGTTACATAACATTCCCACAAATTCACACTTTAGCATCAGTAAGGAGATGAGGATCAGGCCTGCAAGAAGCAATTGCCTCACATCATCCTTATATGCAGAGATAAAGCTAAATATAACATAAAACATGAGATTTGCCCATAGAGTGTTAAATGAACTCCATACCACAATCAAAACATGGTTAAACAAAACCAGGCAGTTACCTAGAAACAAAAGCACTGAGGTCTCTACCTCTATCACATGCCTGAAAGCGTTTACGGTCAAATCCTGCCACTGTTCACATTGTAATGTTCTCGGGAGTGGTCCCACTGAGATACTAGGATATTGGAAACAGTTTGGAAGTTAATAAATGCTTCATCTGCTTTTAAAACTGCCATAAAACAGGCACCATTTATATTCAATGTTTATAATTCCAGTGTACAGTGGCTTTGTTAGGTTTGTGTCACCTGGCTTGGGTACAAACTATGCAAGCACAGAGCTCACCCTAAGCTGCAAAATTCTTTTGGTCTAAATTAAATCTAGGCTTAGTTTACATGTCAGCTTTACACAGCTCTGGGTACACTACTATCAGTAGCCAAGCTAGTTATATTTAAGGTAGGTCAAGCACATCTTTCTGGCGTCTTCTTTATCTATTGGTGTTTGATCTGCTGGCACGGTAGTTACCTAGGATCAAGTCATCAGCTTGTATAAACTTATTGTAGCTACACTGGATAAAGGCCTTAACTTCAAATATTAGTACTTTAGGTATAAGATTTGGGTCTCACTTGTGGAATACATATTTTGAGAAGGTCCAGATTAACTCTACTGAAACAAATAGAGCCACCTAATTCACAGGAGTGTGCTTGAGATGATAATTTGTTTGATACCCACATGCGATGAAATACCCTTGCTATGCTTCACCTGTGTAGCATGCTGAACACAGATAATATTCTCAGGTAAGCTAAAACCAGCTTTTAGAAAGTTTTATAGCAATCTTTCTGTGTTGGTCTCCTCTGACCCATGCAGATCCCTGTCTACTTGTGTTATATGAGGAATGCCACTCAACCTTTTTGCAAACATCTGAAATATGTATGCAGTCTGTCGCTGTTTAGTATTTAAATTTATTTTGTACCCTAAAAGTTTGTATAGGTTTGCACAGTATGTCTAACTGAGCAAGTATAGACAGAGAGAGATTCAGTTTGTCTATGCTCCAAGCTGCTATGTAGCTTGTCTGGAAATAAAAGAGGTCTTCCTTGCAGGCAGGAGATGTATGGCTCCTAGACCAAAGCTAGCTTGTTTCTGCCCAGCTTGGAGCACTAGTGAAACAAGCTGCTGTCTGTCTGCACCTGTCCATGTAGACTGTTATGACGGGACATGGGTGTTGCAAGCCTCATAGTGAGGCCCCAGGCTGGAGTCTGGGTGGAGACAGGAGCCAGGTGATGTAATTAAGGCAATCTGAAATCAAGAACCGGAGACATATAATGCTTATTAGCCTAATAGAGCAAGGCAAGCATACGGTTGGAGGTAGGGTTTGGCACCAAGAAGCTTGCACACACCTTGACAAGAGCATAGCTATATTTCAGATGGAGACAGGAAACCAGTGAGTGCAGTTCATAACGTAGCTCCAGGAGAAGATGCAGACAGAGCAGCGCTAAAGGACAATGGCCTGGTCTAGAACTACACCTGAACAGGTAGCAATTGCAAGCTGGATCCTGACCAGTGAAATCAAAGACAAGGATAGAGTTCAAGCCATTGGACTTGTTCTCAGGACATCTTTTGTGCACACATCTATCTACCAACATCTAATGACATCTGTCTGCTGGCTATGACTCCTGTTTTGGAAGCCAGGTCCGCTTCCTGAGGGCACAACACACAATGACTGGCTTCTTGAGGGAAGAGTCATCTTCCTTGGCTAGTCATTGTGTAGTCATACCTAGAAGGGACTCCATTTATTAATTTTAATTAAGTTAGAACAGAACTGTAAAGAAATCTGTGGAACATTTGTTTCCACACAAAATTAATCAATATAATGAGGTGCAATCATCTAATCAGTTCCACTTAAACCCATAGGGCCTGGTAGGTATGCATATGCTAAATGTATACTTATTAAGTAAGCATGTACTTATTAAGTCCTCTACTTAAATATAAGCAGGAGTTTTAATTTTTAAGAGGATGAAAGAACATAATAAACAGCGGACCTGGGCTTTTGAGTACCCATAGGGCTGAAAGTGGTGCAAGAAGATGGGTTAGCTTTCTGGCATGCGTGCCAGTCATTACATTAAAACATTTTGATGCAGAGGTTTGCAAATCTTTGCACAGTGCCTGTGAAATGACGACTAGGAGATTAATTCTATATAAATAATGATATTTATAGTAATCTAACCAAAGAGATACGACAATAATTATGTCTGTTGCCCCCATTGCTCTCATGCAGTGCAACAAAACTGGATGTGAGTCTTTTTCCCTTGGTGCATCTGCTTCTAGCTGGAATGCTGTGAAGCTTTACATACACACACAAGAATCTGGGCTTCTGCCAAAGTGCCTTTTGACACTATGCCAACTTTTGGTCCTTCAAAACCAAAAAGCTTTTCACCTTTGCCATTTAGGCGGTGCACCAGTTCATCCCCAGCTTACCTTTAGTCTTATAAACTATTAGTAAGACTAATTACTGTCAGTGGTGATCTGAATTTTTCAGGATGGGATGTTCTTACATAACTATAAATGTACATGAGAAATCCTAGGTAAAAGGAATTAGCCTACATGCTGATTTATTCACATTCTTGTTTCTGACAGATACCTTCCCCAAATAGATACCTTCTTTTCTGGTGACATGCTTAAGATTGTGGAATGTGCTCACAGTAACTTGTCTTCTGGATTTGTTGATGGTCATCTTTGTTTATCATAGAAAAACCAAGAGTAACAATTTCAAATAATTTTCATATTTCTTGCACATTAACTAAGTAAATGAAAAAAGCAATGTTGTATCTTATGTTTAGGATATGTATCCAAAACAAACATGAGTTTTCCAGTGGTTTGTGGTTTTGAGATGACTTTATTGTGTCCTAGCAAACAGACAATATCATGTATTAACCTTGCTCTAGCTGGAAGGTTTGGCAGGTCTTTTCTTTTTGAAGCAAGTGTTCTTCTGTTTGGTCTTTACAAAGTAGTTTTAAAAGGAAAATTTTACAAAGCTTCAGGATTGCTTTCCTTTGGTTCTGCAATCTAAAACTCTATTTTGTCAGGTTTAAGAAATACATGGGTGTCTCATGAAATACCCATGTTTATTTTACATTCCGTACTGTACAAAAATAATATATTTTCCATCATTTTTAATGCTCTCCTAAGACTGATGCCTGAAGTCAGGCAGCATTAATACCCCCCACTTCATATTAATTTAAACCAACAAAATGCAACTGTGAATGGAATGAAAGGACTGGGCTTCTGGTGGGATAATCTTAAACACTCCTTTTACATTGTCTTTGCACACCTGTAAATGGCTGGACAGTGAGTTAAGCAGTTTCAATTACATTTCAGCCTGCACAGTCTCACTGACTATATGCAACTGATAAAAGCAAAGGAAGCAGAATCCAAGATGAGACTTACCTTGCAAAGCAACTGCCTATAAGAAGTAATAACAATTCACAACTTTATTTACAGATCTTGGATTTCCGCAGCTTTCATACTTGGTCCCGTGCTTTAGATGTGTTTTGGAAATGGCTGACTTCACAAAACTTGACTCCTCATTCAGTACTCAGTAGTCAGTTGCATGCTACTGTAAGTTAGCACTATGATGTACCCTTAGTGAGTTTGCGGATGACAGTAAGCAGGGAGGAAGTGTCAATCTGCTTGAGGGTAGGGAGGCTGCAAAGGGATCTGAGCAGTCTGGATTGATGGGCTGAGGCCAACAGGATGAGATTTAACAAAGCCAAATGCCAGGTCCTGCACTTGGGACACAAAAACCCCATGCAGTGCTATAGGCTTGGGGAAGAGAGACTGGAAGGCTGCCCAGAGGAGAAGGATCTAGGGGTGTTGGTTGACAACTGGCTGAATATGAGCCAGCAGTGTGCCCAGGTGGCCAAGAAGGCCAATGGCATCTTGTTTTGTATCAGAAACAGCATGGCCAGCAGGTCAAGGGAAGTGATTCTGCCCGTGTACTCAGCACAGGTGAGACCACACCTTAAATACTGTGTTCAGTTCTGGGCCCCCCACTACAAGAAAGACATTGAGGTCCTTGATTGTGTCCAGAGAAGAGCAATGAAGCTGGTGACGGGGCTGGAGAACAAGTCTTATAAGGAGTGGCTGAGGGAGCTGGGGTTGTTTAGCATTTAGAAGGAGGCTGAGGGGAGACCTTATCACTGTCTACAACCGCCTGAAAGGAGGCTGTAGAGGGGTGGGTGTTGGTCTCTTTGCTCAAGTGATAGAATGAGAGGAAATGGCCTCAAGCTGCACCAGGTGATGTTAAGACTGGACATTAGGAAAAACTTCTTCTCCAAAAGGCTTATCAAGATCTGGAACAGGCTGCCCAGGGAGGTGGTTGAGTCACCATCCCTGGAGGTATTTAAAAGACGGGTAGATGGAATGCTGAGGGCTGTGATTTAGTAGTGGACAGGTACAATTGGACTTGATCATCTCAAAGGTCTTTTCCAACCTAGTGATTCTATGATTCTATGATCACATTGACAATGACAAATAATGCAATACAATAAGAGAAGATCAGCAGCTGGAAATGGCTGGCACTGGGTACTACCAATTATATTCTGTCTGTATGGGTGTTTTTATCTTAGCTCAGACTTCCTGTGATGCTGGAACTATTTCTAGGTATATATTGTGGATGGTACCTATCAGACATGTAGTTCAAAATCCTTCTGGCCTAATTAGGCTTGGAGCACAGTAGATAGATATAATTTTGGACTGAAAGTTACGGTTTCATTTCCCTCCAAAAGAATAGCAAAACCCACTCTGCAAACCAAGCCAACACACAGTGGGTGGGGATGGTCAGAGGATTCACTTCTAATACTACTATTCTGAACAAAAACCCTGCTGGAGATGCAGCATCTAGGTACTGAAGACTGCTTACTGACACTGTTCCCTCTCCCTGGTAAATCAATGATCAAATCTTCAGCAGGATCATGACCTCTGCCTTTAAATGAAATTCACATAATATTACTGCACATCTGGACAATGAACTAAATCACTCTGCTAAAGCTTATATTTAGAACAATGGAGAACAACTAGAGAATTGCAGTTTTTCTCTTTATTTTGTTATGTGACATTTATTTGTGTACAGTGGTTATAAACCAGCTATCCCGGGTCTTATATTCAGGAAGAAATCCCTTTTCTTTTGAAGAACTGAAGATAGATGCTTGTTTTCATTTTTTTTTAATGAGCAAATAATACGCTGAAGAAGCTAATGTGAATGTATGAATGATAACAATCTAAAACCTTGTATTTAATTAAATATGCTCCTAATAAATAACCCTTAGTCTTCTTATATTTGTAGTGTTTCAGAACAATTTGTTGCTGTCCCAGGGCATGAATGTTTCAGTCTGACAATGAGAGCATTTAATCTCCAGCTCACTTAAAAAACTTCTTCCAGCTCAGAACAGAGAGGTCTGGCAACAAAAGTATTTGTTAATGCCATAGTGGTGAATGATTTAAAAGAGGTTATTTAACTTGGCTACTAATAAAAGTTATTTTCCTGTAAATTTAAAATTTTAATGTAAATAATAAAAGCACCTGGTCCTTGTGCAGACCATGTAACATTTGAGAATTGCTCTATGAAAACTGCTATGTCTACTAAATCCTTGGGAAGAGGCTCAAAAATTCAGGTTAAAAATCTATTGTCTCAAATGCTCTGGTTTGGAGTTTACTGAGACCTTCTAAAGAAAAGTATCAGAAGTAAAATGGAAGACACACAAAAGAAGGTTAATTTCAAAATAATTAAAGTTAGTAGTATGGAGTATATCAGTTTTCTGAGATTTTAGAAAACCACTTGTAAACTAAGATAACCCAGACTAGCAATGTTTATTTGGAAAGATCATCCAAATAATGAGTATAATTTGAGAATATTCAGAAGCACTGAGGATGCTGTGAAAGTCTAATTTTATCTACTACATTTTCCTTAAGTAATATATATGAGGTGTTCAAAAGAGGTGTAATAACAGTAATATTCTTTTTTTTTTTTTTTTTTGCTGGTAGTTAGTGTCCTAAATCTCTTAAAATAGTAATACTGTAGTAACCGGCAGTAGAGGAATATTCTGCTTTAGACTATAGTGCATACAGGTGCTTGCTCACTGCGGAGATTTGAATGCTTCTCTTTAGAAAGAACTAGAGAAGTGTTTTTGGTGTCTTCCATGAAACAAAGTCTTTCCAGCATTCCAAAAATGAGTTGTATTTCAGAGCGGTCTGTTAAGGAAAAAGTCTTTGGGTGAAAAACAATTATTAAAAAGGAACTACTGCTGAGGAGGTATTGCATAGCCTTTAGTGCAGAGGAGCCTTGATTGCTTCCATGAAGTTATGGTAATAGTGACTCAAAATGATTAAGTATTTGCTGTTCCATAATAAGTAGAGATTGAGAATATAATTTTTTTTAAAGGCCAGTATTTGAGCTGGCTTCCACAGATTTAAATTTCAACAACTATTCCAGATGGGTTAGTCAGATGGATTAAATCTGCCTTTATTGAATGATGAAGGCTCAGTTCAGAGAAGATTGCAAGAAATTGCTTTTGTGTTGGTATGTCTTCCCTGATAATTAGTTTGGACTTTGTGTTTTCCCTGAAAGCCAGACATTATCACTCTTACAGCTCAGCCTCTGATGCTTTCCAGCCTGGCTGCTCTGTTGAACTGGGACGAGAGATATAGTCTGCCTGTCCTTGTTTCGTAAACCATGACTTTGGCACCCAAGCATTCAGGGGCCTAGAGAATGGCAAAGACAACTTTGTCTCTGAGTTTTGCTTTTGAGGAAGATGCTTAAAGCTAGTCCTGAGCACTGGCTATATCAACTGAAATCTGAAGACAGGTTTCTCAATAGATGGAATTAATGTACCAGAGTCTGTAGGATGTAGACTGCAAATAGTAGAAGCAGAAAGACAGCTTGTCACTTTGATTGTCAGCAGCCTGCTTGCATGCATAATTATAGTTTCTGTGGTACTGTGATGAGTAAACCATCTTTTAGCGGACATCATCATAGAATAGAATCATAGAATCACCAGATTGGAAGAGACCCACTGGATCATTGAGTCCAACCATTCCTATCAAACACTAAACCATGCCCCTCAGCACTTCATCCACCCGTGCCTTAAACACCTCCAGGGAAGGTAACTCAACCACCTCCATAGACAGCCTGTCAGGACAATGGTGAAGACTGCTGATATTTAGCAGATCCGATGTGACTACCATTAAATATAAATATGCAGGATCTAGCAACCATGACTTTACCAGTAGAACTACCCCTACTTTGGCATTTACTTCCATGTTGCAATCTGAAATATGGTTGGTAAAATCTTGAATGTTTGTCAATTAAATGCCACTAGCTGACACATATTTGCTTTTGAGTTTTTTCCTGTAGGTGCATGCCTGGACACTGCATCAATCCTCAGCGAAAGCTGTCCTTCACCAGTGATGCCTATGTTTCTACAGCCAGGACTATTCTTGTTGCTGACTTGAACTCTGTGGCCCAAAGTCACAGCAATTACATTTCAAAGCCCTCCTTTCCCTCCTTTATAATTACCCGTGTATTTTTAAAATGCCCATTTCCCAGTTCTTCTGTCTCTAAAACATAAAGGTATGATTTGGTGCAGATCTAAAGCAAAAAAAGTGCCATTTGAAGTCTAGCTCCTCAGCTTCCTCAGGAAAGAAGCCCCCAACTTCTTCAGTTCCTGTGGAGAAGAATCAGTGGTAAGCTTGGCCACAAAACAACCCCAGGAATAATGTTGAAACTAGCAGAATTATCACTGTGAAATATCCATTAACACAAGTCCTTGTTCCATTTCAATTTATTTCACTGAGCCTTTGGCACCCTGACAAGCCAAATATCAGTCAGAATTACAAGTATGGTCAGTTAACTCATTGCTGTTGACATCCAGCCATCCACTGGTCACATCTTTCATGTATTCATTACACTGGGATTTGCTCAACTGTCCTGAATGAGCCATCTAAAGCAAATTAAATACTTCTAAGAATATCTTTATGGAAAACTCAATAGAATTTTTTCACTAACAATTTCCTCCTTGCTCGGCGGCCTTCCTGTGCTATACTCAAAAAGCAAGTACAGAAACTTAATGAGAAGAATAAATTAAAAAAAGGAGGATGTGACCTCTAACTTGGTCAAGAGTGTGTAGAAGCTAAGACATGAGGTGGTTTCAAGACAGGAGAGAAGAACTAGAAGGAGACATACAGGATGTTTTCTAGCCTTTCAGATACCATAGGAGTGTTTTACAAAACATTAGGATGCAGAAGATCCTAAAACGTACTTGCTGGCTGGTGCTAGATGGTTTTATGGTCTAGGTTACAGCTGTATTCTGTCCCATGATAACATATTATGGTCAGACCAGGTCTTTTCACTTGACTGCAGTGTACACTAAGAGGAATGGTACTTAGTCTGTGATTCATGTAAGAATGGTCAGTACCTTGAACTTTCTTTTCATAGCTTAAATCATCATAGCAATATCTCTGTTTGCTGTTATTTCTTCTGTAGATCATGATTCACTTTGGCTTTCAAAACTGACATACTCATTTAAAATCAGCAGTTCATTTAAAGTCTATATGCAAGCCAACTACAATGACTCAAATTAGGTACAAAGTAGGTATTTGCCTGATTCTGACATACCGTCAAAGTATGCCCTTAAGGCCTCCCTCAGGTGTACATCTCCACAGTCTACTCTGATAACTTCCTTTGTGTCTGGCAGTTCAAAATCAGCAGAGGTATTTCTATCCCCACCCCCTTCCTGGTAGCATTTCCCTTTTTGTTTTACAAAAAATCTGTAAAATGCAACATTCAAAAATCATAACAAAAATATTTTAGCTTGCTTAGACACATTCTATAATGCATTTCCAGCATCTGTCTACATTAAACAGTCTAATTAATACACCTTAGACCGTTGTTTTGCATGGCAATTCAAAATGTCCAGGCAATTCTTACATCCTTCTTTGCATCCCAGTGTCTCTATGATGGACAGGAAAAATAGGTGGTTCCTCAGGAAGCTGTTAGTCTGGCAATAATCTCAGTGTGAATGTGCCAGCCTGGGAAGATGCCCTGTCTTGGACTTGCAAAAAATCTTTAAAAAAAATCCCTTTCATTCTGAAAACTTACCATGGTACTCTCCAATCAGTTGTGTTCATAGCAGTGGTATGTCCCAGATAATCCAAGAACATTTTCACAACCCTGGCAAATCAGCAGTTTTTCTTGCATTGGCAAAGCAGAGAGTAGGCTGTGGGTGGCAAAGTTGAGATATTACTTCCCTCCAAAACACAGTCTGAGAGGTAAATTGTGTTGTATTCCTATGTTACTTTCCTTATATTGCCAATGGTCACAATACCATGCAGACTTGGTAGCTTCTTGAATGAAATGGCTTGGATCTTGCAGCTTCTACACAGTTGCTGAAAAAACAAAAAATCATCTTAAGAAGTGTAAGTTTCTTTTTCCTCCATCAAAGCTCTTATCATTCACTGGATGCCAGGTTGGAGGGCTGAGGCTGAGCTCTCCAAGAAACTTGTCTTCTGTAGCCTCTCTCATCCTGATGATCATCAGGTCTTATACAATGAGTCAGCCTTATTTCTTATTACTTGTTTAGCAATCCCTGTAGCTTTACTTGACCAATTGAAGCTGTTATTTAAATGCCAATAACATTTAGGAGCTAATTTATTGTCTACTCTGGTTATTCTCACAGCTTTGCAAACGGTTATTGTGTAATTGTTGAAATTCTGCAAATAATAATAGACTAAACCAAACCAAACTGATGTTCTGTATCTCTAATTCCAAAACATTTATTGACCTGCATACTGTCTGTATATATGCAAAGAAATGAAGACTATGAACCATGCTAGGGAAAAAAATATAGATGTTACAGAGAAAATGCAAAATAAAAGGCAGGAGAAGAGAAGATAATAGGATGTGTAGGTTAGTATATAATAATGTTTCATCACAAAACAAAAAAGGGATTTTGGACTTGCAGCACAGGGCTAAGCTGCCCCCAAGGCAGTGCCACAGCGGGCAGTGTAGTGAGGGACACTGCAGAGTTCCCAGGGGAAGGCCATAATGGATGAAAGCACTGGCCATTCATTCTGTCCAAACTGTGATGCTGACAGCTGTGTGCCAGAGGTAACCCCAGCAGGTAAATCTCCTTGGGCCAACGTGACCCTAACTGTTTGAAAGTAAGCCAACTACATGTAGCTCCTGTTCTCTGAGTCTGAGAAGCCGAGCTCCACTGCAGCAAAGAGAAAGTGTTGTAGCAAGTACTTTACTGCAATATTTGTCTAGTTTGGTTTCTCTCCAAGGTGCACCTGCAGCTGCAGCTTGCTCATGCATGCAGTGTTTGCCTCGTAGGCCTCTGGGCAGAGTTAAGGTTGCATTTCAGAAGTGGATATTTTCACCTCTGTACTTCCAACGTTTTAGGAGTGAGAGTTTCTGCTATTTTAATGATTCATTTCCTACTTTTTAGAGATTTAATTCCTGCAAGGGCAAGACTGTTAGATAGTTCAGGAAGCATTGTCTTCTACAGGAGCTGTGTAGCTGCTGCTGACTGCTCTAATGGGCTGCCACAGCCAAACTTCACCACTTGGAAAAGTGAATTTTTATGTGACTTAAGATAAATTTTTATTATAAACTTTGCTTCAAATACAGTTTGTCTATATGTTAAGTCCAAAGCATATATGATCAGCATGGGAATTGTCTGAGCCATGGTCTGACTTCCTATGTGCTTAAAAAAATGTCAGCAAAAGCATAGTGATTCTCTAAACACACATTTTGAGGGAACATATAATTCTGAAAATAAAACTAAAGTTAGCCACTTAAGCTTCTCCAGTATCAGCTACATCATATTTCAAAAACAATAGAAACAACAAGAGCTTTCTATTTCACTTAAAGTTCTCGTCTTCAAACAGTAAGTACCATTCTAACTTTACAGAGATTATCAGAACAGTAGTGTTGAGTTTGAAGAGAATAAGTTCAGGCTACAGACTGTTGTCTTTAAGAGGAATGGAAATCTTCTGAAAGTATTTAAATTACATCATTTTAAAATTGGCAGTGAAAACACATTCATAAGTCAAGATAATCTTTCTAAACCAGTAAAGCACCAACATATTTTACAATGTGCATCCTGCAGTTAAGGAAAACTTGTAACTTTTAACCAGAACCAGAAAGAAAGAATTAAAAGCTGGTTTGCAGTAGACCTGCTTGCAGAGGCAAATGTGGCAGCCATTATGCACTTAGCATTAATCACACACTGTTTTGATATTATTTCTGCTGAAAACAGGGATGTTGGCCAAGGCATTGGGGTTATTCCCCTTTTCTTTCCAAAATATGCCCTCAAATCTTCAACTTCCAGGAACCCCATGTCAATATTGTGTCTGAGAGGTGAAGCCACTCATTGTTTAGACTTCGGTCCACAGCATCAGAAAATGAGATTTGAACATGACCACTCAGCAGGGGAGGGAGAAGGCCACAGCCTGAGCCACACTGGCATGTCCCCACTGCTCTTGCTGCCTTCACTCTCAGTGGCACCATATGATTTCCACAGTGTTAGAACATAGTCCTACTTTTTATGGACTAATTTGACCCTTTCTTTTTCTGTACCAGTATAAGAACAGCTTTTTAAAAGACTGAAGGTAGCACGTTGCCCTCAGATGACTGTTAAGAACTGATGAAATGGATAAATAAACCAGAATTAATCCAAGGGAAGAAATAAATTTTATTATGGATATGGATAAAGGCAAAGGAGTCTGCTCTCTTAAAATCTTAAATCAGAAAATAAATTAATTGCTGAATTAGTAGAGCAGCATTTTTGTACATGATTAGATAGACAGACTGCAAGAAACTAAAGGAGTTAAAAATCTTTGTACAGGTGGCTAAAAAGAACTTACCTTTCATAATATAGAAAGGCCCTAAAGAAATTTTATGTAACCTATCACAGTCATTTATGACTGAAAATTGTTTGTATAATCTTCACCATCACAAACTTGCCTTACGTTGATGTGAACAGAAAGTGAGAAGATTGTTCAATCTCTGTAATTATCTTATGAAGTGGAAATGATACAGATGGGTAGGTAGGATTGGGTGGATGGATGGATAGATAGATGGATACACATGCACACACACAAGAATCCTACAAGAATAAATGGAAAAGAATGAATGATGGAGCTGATGCTGGATGTGTTAGGAGGCCTTAGCCTTCACTTACTGTATACTTCAACAGATTTCAAAAATACGAATTGGAATCGTGAGACAGAACATCCTTGATAGAAAATCCTTTTAAACTCTTAGGTTTGCATGCAGGGGCAAATGTTTGCCCTGGAGCAAAGTCTGAACAAACAGAAGATGTGCAGGTGTTAGGATGGGGCTACAGTAATATTTCCTGAGGGCCACTGCGTGTCTGTTTCACAAATACTCTGTTTTTAGGATTAAAGCTGGTTGAAAAACTTCCATCAAAATAAATTCTCTCCAAGAGAAAATGGCCCCATGATAAGGGACTTCTGTGAGAATGATCCGTTTTTTATTGATTTCTTTTTATTTAGTTCTTTTTTAAAAAGGTTTCAATGGTAATTTCAGCTAAAAATATTTCCTGACCATCTTGACTCAGGAATTTACACTGCTGCAGGCTGCCTGCGCAAAGCAGAGTGACCTTTAGAACAGCAGAGTCGCAGACTGAGTTCTTTCCCACTCCCTTCTGCTACACAAAGCCCTGGCTAAGACAGTGACAGTGTAAGTCTGGTTTAGCTCTGCTTGGCACCTGAGTTAAGATCTATGGGAAATGCTGATTTCAACTGAAGCGATCACCTAGAATTAGACCTCAAGTTACCTTGTTTTTCTTGCTTGTTTTAACCTTTTAGTAAGTTGAGTTTAGCTGTTAACAAGGCACTTCTTTATCCCTTGTAGACATGCTGCAAATATAGAGCAGCAAGTTACCCACTCAATGACTGCACAATACTGTTACAGTCATGCAATTGCTTTCAAAGGAGATTAATTTTAGGAAAGGACTTAATGTATTTACATACATCTCATAATACAGTTTTGACATGGAAATGAGGAGGAGCCAACCAGCTCTTTGCTGACATAAATAAAATCACTAAAATATTGAGAACAACTGCTCAGTATGCTCCTGAATGAACTGCTACAGACACGTCCCTTTTGGAGTATAAACTTTTGTTGGAAACACATTGCAATATTTTCTTTTGTTACATAGCTGCTACAGAGGTTCCTCTTGCTGGAGGTTTCCGCCCATCTGTAACTCTCTTTCCTGAAGGACATCCAAGTGGACCTTCATAGAATCATAGAGTCATAGAATAACAAGGTTGGAAGACACCCACCGAATCATCGAGTCCATGAAGTCTGCCTAAATGGCAGATGTAGGGGGCAGGTAACTCCCCTGGAGAAAGCTATGGAATTGTTCAGCAAGGCAATATAAGCTGTAGTTAAAATCCTATGAGGAAACTTTTAAGTAAGAGCCATAAAGAAACCAGACTCACATTTTCCTGCAGCGCTAATGAGGCCAGTGGATTTGCTTCAGATGTAAGCTTACATGAAAGCAGACTCCTTTCACTTAAAAATTACAGTCGTTTCCCTGATAAATACATATGAACAACGATGTTTCAGAATAAAGATCTCATGTAGGTAGTCCTGCTTTTATGTGAGAGCAGAGGTCTTAATTGAAGATGTAGAGGAATGCACAAAGTTAGCTGTGTTGCTTGCAGTGTTATAGGCCATCCTAGAGCAAGGTCAGACTCACAGTAATGCATTAGTATGATTTGTTATGAAAACTGGCATTTAAATATTTAAATGTACCAAGTCCTATGTGTTTAATTTCATTGTTTAATCATTGCATAGTTTCCCAACTAAGTAGTATCTGGCACAAAGTGGTGGGCTGTTCTTTATTTATATACTGCTGCAGCTTTCCAGAACCTTTCAGTGTCGGTGAGGCTTCTCAGCTATACATTATTCCTTTTTTGCTCTTGAAGCTCTACACCAAGATATATGGGATATTAGCAAGTGTTTCTTCTGTGGACCATGGTAAAAAAAAAAATAAAAAAAAAAATCCCTGTATATTTAGGAGTACCTACACAGAAATCCTTGCTTTTTTATAGCGCAGCTATAAATCTGTAGCTAATTTATCATGTCAAAAGTGAAGCACACAGTAGTTGTATATCCTACTGATAATAACAGGAGTCACATAGATATCGATGTCTTGTACTATGCTGAAGATGCACTTTCAGGCATTTAAGCAGTATTTGTCAGGTTGTAGGTACTGTATAAGGTAATTGGCTACAGCAAAAAAACCCCATAGACTGCATCCTAGCTCTCTCTTTGTAATCACTAACAAACTTTTCTAACACTGCCTGTTTTATACAAAATAGGCATCCTCCCTGAAGAATGGGATTGCCAGGTAAGCACTGTAGCCCTTTAAACCACAGATGATTAAACAACTGAGATAAAAATGTAAAACCGGTAATGTTTATATTAGTATTGCTGAGTACCCAAGCAATAAAAATTCAGACAGCTTTATAGAACTGATAGCTCTGATTGAAGCAATAAAGAGTCTATGGGAGACAAAGACGAGCTAAAGCCAAGATTGTTCATAAATTCTTCTGTATGTGAGAATAGACTCATACTGCATTGTGATTATGGTTGGACTTGATGATCCGGTGGGTCTCTTCCAACCTGGTGATTCTATGATTCTATGATTATGATAATAAAGTGAAATCATCAATGCCTCCACATTTAAGTTTACTATAATGGTTAAAAAAAAATCTCAATCTGGAGGGATATAAAGATCAAATAAATTGAGGCAGAGGGAAAAGGCAGAAAGTGGTTCAAAACCAAGAAAAGAAAAACAAGTCAAACATCATAATGCAAACATATAGCACACCTCTGAAAGCAAGCTACTTGAAAATCAGTGCTAAGCAGTGAGGCTTTGAATATTTATTCAAATATTTATTTCTATTCCTGCTTTCCTCACATGTCCAGGGAGAGACTGCTCCATGGGTCACCTTCTGCCTGAGCTGGGCCCAATAATGCTGAGGCTATGTAGGGTGTTTATTCTGTGTGTTTGCAGATGTAGATTTGTGCATTGCCCTGAAAAAAACTCCTAAGCAAGCCCTCTTTTCTCCCAAGAAGGATACTCTAGCTTTCCAGAGGAAAAGCTGAAAAAAGTCCCAACCAACATACCCACCCTGAAATCCAGCCCCTCTAGTGCCTTGTGTTTTCAGTAACTGTTTTCAAGCACAGTGGTGCATGCTAAATTTACTCTTGCACTATTGACATTTACCCATCTTAGAACCATTGCATGCATTTGGCTAATAAAAGGGATATTTAAAAATTAGATTAATTAATAATTTCAACTGTGCTTCTACAACTTACATAAATTTATGCTGTAATTCTGTCTCCAACATTCCCTTAGTTTATGTCACCACAAAAGCCCCCCCCTGGAATTAAAGGCATCTTATGTACAGTTCACATAAGGACAAGTCTTTTTCTTCCCTCCCAGTGAATCCTTGATTGCACTGTTAACTAATGCAGCCTGCTGCATAGTTTTTCTATAAACTCTGTGCACAGGCACAAGATTTGGGTAGAGCCAGGGCTTGTTTTCCCACAAAAGTTGTGAGCTTGTTAGTCGATACAAGCCAGATTAAAGCACGGGTTAGACTGCCCACAGATATGTCAATTAAAAAAACATTTTGAGTACAAATTGTTGTTAAACTAGTACATATCTTGACTGAAGTGGCCTCCAGCTTTGGCTTTGAAAGAGAGTGTTTATTCAGACAGAGAGTTCTTTGCAAAGCTGCGCACAAAAGGCTTGTCCATCCATATTCAAGGCATATACAAACTTAGATGGAATGAAATTTATCTTCATCTAGGAAGATGGAGCTGCCCTGCGAGTGCACAGAGAGAGACATGGTTACAGATGCGTCAGGCACATGTGAAGCAGATAGTAATGAGAAGCCACTTTCCCTCTATTTCCATTGAAAATGCATCACTGCATACATACCTGATATATTTACTGATATTTGCTACCACACAGTAACATAAATAGCATAAAATATTTTTTGTTTTTAAAAACAAATTGCTATTAAAAATCTCAATAACTATGCTTGCAAACCATGTATTTTCTGCTTGACTACTACCAAGTATTAGAAGTATACAATCATAGAAAATAATGTCAGCAAAATAATATTTCATTATTATCCATGTATTTCATTATTATCTTTAAAAAACAGCATGAAAACTAGCAATAAAGCCCAAGCTACCAAGCTTCTGTTGACCTAGCAGTTCCTACATCCCTAAAGACCATCCCCAGAAATATTCTTCCGAAGACAGAGAGTTCTGCTTTAGATTTGATTGCCTAGTCTTGGAGCTCACAACAGCCCTGCTGAAAACAATTAAGTAATTTATACTTAGAAGCAACTATGACCTTATCCAGACAAATACCTTCCCATTATTAGGACAAAAGAGACATTACATTACATCGTTTCTCTAGTATTATCTACTATAGCAGTATTTTTTAAATTATGGAAAATCAACTAAAAAAAATGTGTTGTCTAGCAACAAAGGTAACACATGCAAACAAAAGAGAAAGGGAGCGATAATTCTGTTTTTGATATTGTGTGTTTTTACCCTCAGGTAAGCTCAGTAAAACTAAGACAACAAACAAGTTAAAACGAACTGGCAAATCAGCCTCCCAACAGTGAATTGATACCAGAGCTCTGGGTCAGTCCAAATGCTGTTTTTTACTTTTTTCTTTTTTCTAAAGCATCTGAGATTCATTAAGTTCTCCTAAGGATATTTAACTCTATAATTAAATCTTTTAAATCAAATCATTAACTTAAGATACAGACATCCATTATTTTCCCCTTCATCCATTTTTTGCTCTTAAATGAATGGACTTTAATTTTTATTGAAGCTGCACAATGAAAAATGGTCATTCCAGAATCAGGGATGTCCTAATGAGTTACGTGTTTTCCTGCAAAACTTAAAATTTGTATATATTATGTTTCAAGGAAGCCATCAGCTATGCCCTGTGCTTGAAATTATACTTAAACATGTTCTTTTCTGCAACGTAGAGAAGCTCTGCTTGTGTTTGGCTCAGCCACCTCCAAGCTCCTGTCTGCTGTTGCAGTGGTCAGTAGAGGACAGAAAGGGTAGTTGAGGTTGAGAGCTGGATCTTGGGCATCTCTGAATTGTAGAAAGGTCCTGAGACAATGTAAAGATGATAGCATCAAAATATGTATGTATTGACCTAAGTGAGCAGTGAATTTGAAACAAAGAACTCTGTTGGGTGAAGTAGAGTAGTGCTGTTTTGAAATTTTTTTTGTGATCTCAGAAAACATGGTTGAGTTGAAGATACTGTGAATTTAGGAAGTGCACATGCGACCTCCTTCTCCCTCCCCTGCTCCTACATGTTTACATATTCATATACAGAAAACAAGTGACGTATTCAGAAAAGCAATGAGGATGGTGGAGTGAGCTCCTACAGAGCAAACACTGGAGAGTCTTGGTCTTGCCGTGTTCAATTCTGGAGCACGCCCAGCACCCAGAGTGAGCAGCACTTGTTCTTGCACCTTTATTACAGAACTGTACCTGAATGGGACCATTCAAACTGAGAAGAATGTTCAGTACTTGTATAAAATCCCTCTAAGTGCTGAATTTGATCTTAGCCAAGACATTTAACAAAAATTTAAGTTTCGGGGGAAAAAAGTGGCAAAGCATGCTAATTACCTCAAATAATTTTTTGCAGGAACACCATGGAATCTCTTTCATGGACTTGTCTTCAGAATACATTACATTTTAAAAAAATTCTGACATAGAGCAAAATAATATTTTCGTCCATGATTTTGTTTGTTTCATCTGTACATTATTTTGCCATATACTAATCTGCAACATATACACCTGGTGAAAATGTGTAAAGAAAGCTGCACAGACATCTAAACAGATATTCAGAGAACTAAAAGTAATTAAAAAAATGTGAATTAACTGTCATTGACTGTGACTTCTTTGAAATTCCTTGTCAATCAAGGCATTGTTAGAAGCTGTGCAATCACCATATTGAAAGAAACAAAATTAGAAAATTGTACCCAGTAAATGAAGAATGTTTCTCAAGCCTCACCTAAAACAGCAATAGCAGATGTAAAATCTTGTAGTTATCTGAACAACAGTAAATAGAAGGACTTTGAAGATCTAACATTGTCTTTGAATGAGAAATACGTTTGACCTATGAAAGCGATTGAGTTGCAAGAAGGCTCTGCCAGAAGTAACTGGTGAATGGAGTATTTTTTTTTTCATCATGGGTACTTGTGGTATGGGATTTGGCATCTCTATGCAACACCCTTCAGTCAGAATTAAATCCAGGATGGTTTTACTATTTACCTTATGTCTTAAATTTCCCCATTTGCCTATTCTGCAAGTGCTAGGACAGTTGCTGAAAGCAATATTTTTCTGAGTGCTGCAACTGAACTGTGAAATGGAGGTCAAAGGATGGATTAAAAGATGCAGTAGCAATGCTAGCAACTTCCTTTCTCTACTGAAGCAAATGAGACAGCCTGCTCTGGTACAACATGATCAAAGTCAATGACTTATTTCATGCTGTTGTAACCAACTAGCATAACAAACAAATGCAAACTATCTGAGACAGTTAAGAAGTGGAGTATGTGTGTGTTTCCAGTTTCAACATTTTTTTGTGTTCCAACATTTTTTTACAACATCTTTTTTACATAGGAAATGAAGCTATAGCTGATGGCACTAAAGAACTTCCTTTCTTTGTAGAACGTAGAATATATTTATTATAGACAGAAAAATTAATTGTACTTTTTATGTTTCCAGTATGGAACAAATGGGATTATGATGATGACCAAACATTCATTTCCTTACTCTGGTGATTGATGTATAAAGACATTGCTCATGTTGTTTTGCAGTTACATTTTTAGGTTCCAAAGTAACTTACAACAGAATTTTCAGGTAGGCAACCTAACTAGGTCACTAAACACTAAGGCCTAATAGCTACCTTTACTGAATTTAACAACTATTTAAACAACGATTTAGTACTTTTTATCTAGGGGATAAATAGGGGTTATCGCAAAGAAAAGTGTGCTGGCTTGAAAATAAAAATTAGAGGTAGGAGGGTAGTCCATATTGCTGTAACCTACATGTCTAAAGTGAACTTTAATTTTGCTTTGTCATAGGATAAAGAGTTTTTGGCAAGATCAAACCCAAATAAGAGATATCCTAATCTGTCTCTGTGCATCCTGAGAGGATAACAAAGCAAGAAGTAAGGAGTAGCAGCCCCTGAGGAATTGTCAAGAATAATTTGTCTATCTAATTTTCTTTATAACAAGGTAATGGGCCCTGCAGAATGAAGATTGGGTCAATGAAGCAGAAAATAAATTCAGTAGAAGAACACAAGACAAGAGGAATAATGAGGTTGGGTCAGATCAAAGATTCTACTTAGCCCAGTATCCTGTATCTCACAATGGACAAAACAGTTATTTATGGAAGAATATAAAAACGAAGTAAACACATAATGATATGTCCTTAGTATATTCTTAATTTTCTTATCACTCCATGTCTCAGGGATTATATGAACAAGAGATGATATCTTCATCTCCTCTTCTTTAGTGGTCTCTTTCTTCCAGAAATGTATCTAATTGTTTTTTAAACCTACCTTATGTTTTGGCACAAACATCATTCTGTGTGGATGGTGTGAAAAAGTATTTCCTTCTGTCTTCTTTTTGTCTCATGATTTGAGTCCTCTCTATTTTTTGTATTATGATGAACGCTCACCTTCTCCATACCACTTATGATTGTATAGGTTATTGTATTTATCCCCAGCCCCTTTTTTTCAAACCTGACTCTATAGTCTCCTCTAGAATAGAAACTATTCCATACCTTTCATCTCTCTGTTCCAGTCCTAATGCATCCTTCCTGAGGTAGAAGAAGGGCGCAATTCAAGAGGTGGATTTACTGTGGATTTGTACTATAGCATAACACCATTTTCTTGATTTTTTTTTTATCCTTCTGTCCTTGATTTGCTTTTTTCCACTTGTTTGCTTGACTGTCACTCAGCTGATGTTTTCGTAGAACTATTTCATATAACTCCAAGATCTCTTGAGATTACTAGGCCATATTATTGAGTCATTGTGCATATAAAATGTCTGGTTTTCCTGTGCGCATCATTTTGCGTTTATTAACATCAACTACTATTTAATTGTGCAAGAATACAGTGTCATTAGATCCTCTGCAACTCTTTGCACATTATTTTTCTTTTACTACCCTAAATAATTTTA
Source organism: Coccyzus lansbergi (assembly GCA_033558105.1). Lineage (NCBI taxonomy): Eukaryota > Metazoa > Chordata > Aves > Cuculiformes > Coccyzidae > Coccyzus > Coccyzus lansbergi. Next base: position 30,182 of record JAUMJK010000827.1, read on the forward strand.
TCCAGTAAACTTTGTCACCTTGTTCTCTTCCCTTTTAAGGTCATATATACCTATTTCACAACACAAGTCCTAGCACAGATTCCCATGGAAAACCACTGGTGAACTCCCTCTGTTGTAAAAGCTGGACATCTACTTCTAATTATGATTTCCTATCTTTTAGCCCATTATTAACATATGGGAATAGAGAGTTTAGTTTCTTAAAGACAAGAGGTTTTGTGAGGAGTATTTTTAAGAACTTCTCTAACAATTTAGAGCCCTTCCTGGGCATGTATTTCGTGTGACCTTAAGAGAACACTGAAAGACTTCTGAGGTATGAATTTCTTCTGCAAAAGTTTTTGTATTTTTGACTTGATTCCAGTTATTGATTTTATGCAGTTGAAGAATGAGACATAAAAATCTAAGGCTCCTTGCACCCATCCACTCTGCAGCCCATTTCAGCCACGGGTTAGTTACTAATTTATATTTTTGTGAATGCTGAACAACCGTGGATGTAGCAATTTCATAGAAAAGAAAACAGAAATTGAGTTAGAGACGTGACTATTACAGAAAGAAGGAAAATAGAAAACCAACGTGTACAAATCTAAAATAAAAGCTAAGGTTATGTTCTATTGAGTACCAGCACAGCCTCAGCTAGAGATCTGTGTGGGGTCTGTTGACTCTGTGTTCAGTTTCTGTACCCTTAGAGAACTGGAATTGAAGAACTAAAATCCTTCTAAAATCATAGTGTAGGAGTGAAACTTAATCTATCATCCAGTATTTTTAAACTAAAAAAAAAAAAAAGAATGTGATAGCAACAGTCTTTAGTACATAAAAGAAGTTGCTGAAAAGGAGATAAATCCAATGCATAAGAGAAAAGGCAGAAAAATTCCTAATGTTTTCAAACATAAAATGACCATTAGAATAGATTGCTAGGGAGGCTGTAGTATTACTACAATAGAAAATATTTTAGAAATGGTTAGACAAACATCTTCCAGAAGTGACAGACACTGAGCTGGTCCTGTCTTGGGAGAAGGGTATAGATGTTTAAGGAGATTTTTCAGTCCTATAGTTCTATACTTAGCCATCAGAACAAAAGAGGATATATTAACTTCTAACTTCAGAGGAGTGATGAAGTTTTCCTTTATATTGCCTCCCTGAAAAAAGGAGCACCCTTCAACCTCCCAATGAAAAGACCCATAAATTCTTGAATCAGTAGAATTAGGTCTGGATGTGCTATACAGTTCAAATATGCTGTGCCTGACACTGCTCCTACTTGAACTCGCTCTTTCCGACACCACTCAACTGACTTCAGGAGATGCCTTTTTGCTGCACACTAAGGACTAACAAACTAAGATGGGACCTATTCCTGCCCACATGCAGTGTTACAAATCTCAGCATCAGCACCTAGTGTTATGAGAAGGTTGCATACATTCAAGAAAGAACATGGAAAATAAGCCATAAAAATTATTTCATTACAAAAAAAAATTGGACTGGTACACCATCTATTATCCACAGGCAATCTAGAAAAACTCCCAGTGAATTTATTCAAATACATTTTGGAAAAGACTGAAATGGAAATGTAGCAGGTTGAATATGCCTAAAGTTCTCAGAGAACAGTTTAACTTCATAAGTTGTAGCCTGTGCACTTCTGAGCCTTAAGATCTTGCCGGAAGAAGATGTGATTTGTTGATCACAGTGATCATCATTTAAGGAGTGGGAAATGGTGTGAGTAGAACATTCAAAAGTAATTTTTACAAGTTGTTTCAGAGAACATAAGAAATCAAATATTTTTTATTGCTTTATGTTCCTTGCACAGGAACTGTCCTTATCATTATGGCACCTTTTTCTAATATCTATACTGAATGAAAAAGATAAAGGTTTAATTTTTTTCTCCAAAGCCATATAATTCTAGAAACCATACAAGTTTTTAAGCTTATCTTATTCTCTTCCTCCTGAAGAGTGGCCTTGTGACACCTGCTGAGAACCATTAGATTACAGCGCTGATTCAGAGCCTGTCACTGCCCTGCCCGTAGTGACGGAGAACTCGCTGCTGTGAATGGATCCAGCAGTGCAAAGATCATGGGAAGCTGTATCTCTTTGTTTTTAATTTCTCCCCTTAGGACAATTTGTTCCAATTAGTGTCTCAGCTAGCAATTACTGCTACACAGTGCTCTAGCTTATTTCTGTCTCAACCAGCTGACTCAAAATCAAAGAATCTCACATGTGATGTAATATATACCTTGGCCTAGCGCCTTTGCCCTTGGTTCATGGCAGTGCTCTCTGGAAAAGGTCTTTCCTCAGCATCAGACTTGGTTCTCACTCCCATGGATACAAGGGAATGATTTTAAACGATGCCTTGCTTTTGCTGTAAGGATATGTGCACCTAAGGTACATGAACAAAACAACTTGTCACAAATCTGATTTTTTCTGCTGTTACTGCTTTGTCTGGTGCGGGTGCTGAATCCTCCTCCCATGTGGGTCTCTTGCTGTCTCCCATGGGACATCACTCCTGGAGGGAGCACAGTGCTGCACAGCACATGGGTGAGATTGTGTGCAGCGCTCATGGTATGTGCCATCTCCACTTGCTTTGTCCTGTTAGTTCCTAAGTAAGGACAAATCCACCCCAGAGAGTTGTGTAATACTTGATTTTGTCACATATTTAAAAATCAAGATACATCAGTACACACAGCTATTTCACACAAAAGTCTTCACCTGAGTATCAAGTTTTAATGCAGTAATGGAGAATGAACTTTATTTGATGTGTTTGGCTTTTCTGAAATTGAACATTTTATTTAAAGGAAAAAGCTGTGGGCTGATGGAGAGTCAATCACTGTCAGTAATCTACTTCCATACAAATAATCATGAAAAAAAAGAGATGACATATATTCAGCAGCTCATATTGTGGTTTTGTTTGAAACTGCAATGGCAGAATTTAATTTCTCAAAGGTGCATTTGCCTATAATTCCTTTGTCTATTAGCTCATGCAAAATATCATTAAACAAAAATTATCAAAAAATGCCCCATTATTTGCGTTACAGTGTATTCATGTTCCTAACATTCTCATAAACCCTTGCTAAGAAATGTTATTAAAGAAGACACAGCTGACTGAATCTTAAAGCTTTCATTTATGAAAAGGTAAACCATATTCCCCTAGTGCTCTATAGAAAACACCCTTTTTAGGGAGTCCAGGTGCACATATCCTTACAGCAAAGGCAAGGTATCATTTAAAATCATTCCCTTGTGTCCATGGGAGAGAGAACCAAGTCTGATGGTGAGGAATGCCCTTTTCCAGAGAGTACTGCCATGAACCAAGGGCAAAAGTGCTAAGCCAAGGTATATATTACATCACATGTGAGATTCTTTGATTTTGAGTCAGCTGGTTGAGACAGAAATAAGTTAGAAACGCTACTCTTTCTTTTCTTGTGAAGTTAGACTCTTCCTGAGGTGAGCTGCTGGCTAGTTTGCACTTAATCCCTATGGTCTTATTAGCAAATAAGTCTCAAATGCAAAGTGCAGCCCACAACTCCCTGAGGTCAATGGACTGACTGCCATTAAATTCAACAGGTGTCGAACTAATGAATCCAAAGCATAATGCACATTACACTGGCTACAATAGGATAGAATTGGATATAATACTTCAGTCTGTGTTTTGAACATAAATACCATAGGCTTCAATTAAATGAATATCTTCCACCAACATAAAGTTCAACAGAAACAGAAGGCTTCTGTTTCCAGAGGACTAGAATGTCTTAAAGCTTAATTTTTATTCTAGCATGATCACAGGTGATCACATAATGCATAGAGGATATAGCAAGTTTCATGGAATTCCTAATAATTGCTGTTAGATGGGATAAGATTGCCTTATCCTATGTTCTGTCCATGACTATATCTGCATCTACATATTTTAAGTGTTTGTGATGCCTACATAATTAAAGAAGTGCCTTTCTTAGTTAGGCATCATTTTGATTTCCTTTTTCTGGGATAATTGCTGGCAAGTGGTTAAAAGGCTGCAGCAAAATTTAGAGTAGGAAATATGTAGCAAGTACATTAGAAGAGACATCTTGAACTTCATAGCACCTTTTAGCAACTGGCTGGGAAATGTATTTCATGAGCCAGAAGGAAGGGTCCAATATACACCAGCACTGCTTTTCATGGCACTATATTTTTCGGGGAGGATCCTCAGTGAAGCACAGGCTTAGCTCAACCTTGCTCACATGGAGTAAATCGTTGTTGTATTGATTCATGAGAAATTTGTGAAAATATAACATCTTTGTATGCCACTTACCTCAGTGGAATGGCAACTTGATGGACAATATTTATCCCTGCTTTGACTGAAGCCAACAACTGATAGCATGTATTCTTACCCTGTAATATTAAGATCAGTGGACAACTTGTTCATTGTGGTAAGTGAGCAGATGTTAGTCAACTACCATAATAATAAGACTTTGATGTATTTATCAGATCTAGAACTGCAATAGACATAAGGAATGCTATAAAAGTGGTTTACCACAGACTCAGTCCGGGTATTCATAAAGAAATTTGAGGTTAGTGATCCGGAGCTCTAACACATTAATTTCTCACCATACATTTGTAATTACTTAGGCTTGGATGACTTATGTTAGGAATGACTATATATATTTTAGTATTTAGTATCATCTTCCATAATGAAAATATTTCATAGCAACTGTTTTAACAATGTATTGCTGTTAAATGTGTAGGACTCTAGCAGCTTGGTTTCTAGCCAACCTTCCCCCCTGTAGTATTTCACCCAAAATGCTTTTAAGTGAAGCTATGATTTTAATTTGAAGTCACTTTAGGCTTCTTGTTAAAGACAGACTTGAAAGCTAAAATGGATTTTTTTAACTCCACAGAGGAGGCTGTTTCTTACAACTAGCTGGCAGTCATGACCTGATCCCTAGACCATATCTGACCAGAGAGATGTGCTGCGTCTAGTCTAAGTAAGTTCTTACAGTTTTACAAAGTAGATTGTTCCAGACTAAGACCTTAAACCATCTCATAAGTATTAACACTTTTTCATGTGCAGTTTCTGACGGACAAACCTATGGCCTTTTTATCACTTTGAGTGAAATAATCTCCTTAAACCAAGGGAGAAGGTGAGGATCTGCAGAAGAGATGATGTCTATTATCCACTTCTTATGCCCTAGGTGGATGGTGTTGGAGCAAAGAGTAAAGCTGCTCAAGCTGATGGTGTGGTGACCTGTGCTGAGAACTGATGACACCTTTAAAGAAAGGTTCTGCTGCTAAATCCTTGGGAAAGGCAATACTGGAATAAATAGGCAGAGTACATAGGGAGAGTCCTTGTCTTTTGTAACTGTCCTAGCTGGACGGAAGGTGTTTCTGGCCTGGGAAAGCCCTGTACAGTGACAACCTAAGACAGGACTCTCCACTTAGATTACAAAGAACCTTAAAAAAGGGTTTCAGCATGGCTAATGGAAATTCCCCAAAGGCAGATTTCTCTGCACTCTTCCTACCATTGCTCTCATGCCTGCTGAAATGGGCATTAGCTTTTTGCTGTCTGCTAGGTCAAATCTTGAATATAAGGAAGGAGGACATTATTGAATATGTTGGTTCTTGAGGCAACATCAGAGGCATGTTTGGTGACAGCACACTCAGGCCAGGGAAATAAGATATTGAAGATGGTTCTGATTCATAGTGGGAAACTTTCATCTGGTCTGTTCATTCAGGGATCAAAACTAGCTCCTAGTCCTCTATTGTTTGATGAAATCAATGGCAAGAGAGCCCAAGACTCTGAAAATACAAAGGAATATCAGTACCGCTTTGTACATGAGTACAATGCAGTTGCTGCAGTTGCTGTATTTGGACAGGACATTTTGAAAGCATACAGAGGTCAGGAATATTTGGGTCAGATACTCTTCCCAAAATGTTGTTTAAAGTCTCTGGCAAATTGGTGATTACAAGCTATGTTCCTCAGAATATGACTCTCTCCAGCTCCACTAAGTGAGCAGGTTGAGAGCTCATAGTAGAAGTTTGATCCTGACCAGCAGAAGGAGATGTAAATGAGAATTAATCCTTAATCTGTTTGGTTCCCCAGCAGTACAGCTCTTCTGATCACCTGGCTGAAAGCAAGAGAAGGATCTCTCACACACAAAAAACTAAATTAGTTTGTACATTCCTGGAGAAGATTAGCATAGAAAGAGGTAGGAACAAATTTTACCTAAAAAATATTTGATACTAGTTTAAAGAATTGACACACCTCTAAAGTAGCTCCTTCTCATTGTCCCTTAACTTTCTCAAAGTTGAAACACTGGATAAATATTAAAAAATTAACCCAAACTATTCATATGATTTTCTTTAAAGAGGGTGGTGCTGTTCAAAATCAAGAAGCCTGGATCCACTCTTCACAGATGAAAAAAATATATTCCACGTGGAGTATGAGTCTCTGAGGACTGTCAGGTATCTCCATGTGGAGTGTGGGTCCCTGATGTCTATCAGGTATCATATATTCATGCTGCCCTCTGGGCTCATTTGTTTACTTATTTGGGTAGTTGGGCTTACAGCCATGCAGACAAAGTGCTAAATACAAAGCAACTAATGTAGTCAATTCTACACAACATTAAAATCAAGTAGATGTATACAAAATAGAGAACTTAAACATATATAATCATCTTTACCAAACAGAATAAATAACAGGAGATATAATCCAAGCTACAATTATCTGGCTCAGTTAAATTATATATTATAGCAGCTTCAAATTTCTTTTAACTAATTACAAAGGTGATGATATAATATGCCTGTGATGCTGCTGTCACTGAAGATTGTTCTTGCAATAATACAGTTGTTACATTTTCCTCTCTTTCATTTTATAAATGTGAAGTAGGCAGGAGTAAATATTTTCTCTAAGTAATACAGAGCTTATGGGAAAAAAAAACGGTTTACTTCTCTGAAGTCATCCTAACACAACAAGTAAATGTTATTATGTAGTTTAATGCCTGGATGCTTCCATCACAAGAACCATATTCTGTTTAAATGAGAGAAAAATTACCTGCCCCATGTCTGCTGTAGCGTATGCAATAATAGAGAATGTTTTGCTTTGACAATGGGATTACAAGACAAAAATACTTGATGAAGAAGTAAAAAACCGTGTCTGTGAATAATCATAAATGTCTAAATGGGAATACATTTTAGAGCTCTGTATGCTTCAGATTATGGAATTTCTTACTTAGTTTTATGCTGGTGACTACTTGGTAACTGCACAGCAGTTGCATTTAATGCCTATGAAGATAAACAGAATTGCTTTGATTAGTATGGCACTAAGATAGCTTGTCTAGACTGTAAAAATTGCATGAACCTAACTACATTTAAGAAGTTTGCCTACCTGCAAGTGTAAAATCCTTATGAGTATATGTTCAGAAAGCATAAATCATGCAAAACCCGGTTATTTTTGTGTCAGTAAATTTTCATGTTAAAGTAAAATAAGTTTTGGATTGGTCAGACCATCACATCCAGTAAAAGAGAAATGAAGAAAATTTTTCTCCCTCACCACATTCCTAATTGTGTATGTATTCTCTGTACAGAGTAAATCACGAATGTTTCATTTAAACAAATGCATTTTGCTTTGTACTGTAAAGGATCAGGAATACACAGTTTCAACTCTTCTCATGCTGACATGGCCTAAATAATAAAAATGCTATAAACTGTGTCACAATCTTTGCACGACTTCTGCAGTGCTGGTCATCTGGAAATATTGCCTAAAGGTGTAAAACTCTTCCACAGATAGGTCTCAGCCAGCTCAGAGTATTTTTCATCCTCTAAAGACAGGAGGAGGTTACAGAGTTCTCACTGGGATACGAAGTTTGCAAAACAAAAGGCTGCCCATATATGCTGTCAATGCTGACACCCACACTAGTATTTAATTTACCATCATGAACAAAGAATATTCCATGAGGTAGAAAAGAGAATTTCGCTTTTGTTGTGCTAACTGCTGGCAGTTCAGAACAAATCCATGGAGCAAACTTCTATAAACATGCTCTGCACTTCAGCAAAGAAACAAATGTCAAGGTAAGTTTGGCAAGCAATAGAAAAGGATGACTCATATTTCTCCACATTCATTCCAAAGATCCTATCTTTTACCATCCTCAGTACTGTAGTCACAAGACTGACAATGTTTCTGCTCCTTTATGGGAAACAGTATTCAAACACTGAGGGTAAATGATTTAGTGGAGCCCCACAGCCATTTTTCACAGATACTTTGTTTTCATTACCAAAATCTGGAAGGAATAAATTTCCATATGCAGCAATTAATATGCAATTGCCGATCGAAGTCACTCCTCATCCATACTTTTAGCTGATATATTTACATTAAAATATATAGGATAAAGTTATTTTATGAAAGGCTTCTTGTTAAGCAATTAATGGAAAATGTTATGTCCATTTTGCCAAGGAAGAAACTGAGGCAGCATCACTAAGACCACATTTCCAAGCAGTCATTAGCTTTGTGTTGTTTAACTTCTGATTAACCAAACTGACGTGTCTTGGAAACTCATTTTCAAGACTGCTATGTGCTTGCTTCAATTAAAATCAACAGGATCTGTATGCACTCAGTAGGTCTGAAATTCAGGTCAACTACTCAGAAATTAAAGAATCAGAAATGAGACACCACTTTTGAAAATATTTGCACAAGATTACATGTGGTGTCTGGGACAGAGCCCAGAACTAAACTCAGACCCCTAACTTTGAGTCCAGAGAACCAAGTAATTATCATTCCTACTAACACTACTTATTAGTATTTCCCTAGAAGAAGCATAAAATCTACTTCTGTCTAGCTCATCCCTAATCCCTACTGGCTTGTTAATCCAACTGCACCTAATTAATGTTTCTTTCTCTGGAATGATAAATTATTCTCGCTTTAGTGAACAAACTCAGTACATGATATAAATATTGTGATACTAAGTGGAGAGGCCTTTCAGCAGAGTTCATCAGTGGTTGATGCTAATCAGATTTCTCAGGTGAAACTTTATGTATGATGTCTTCCTTTCCTTTCATGACCTAAGACATTGCTATTTCTATTTTCAATTATTTTTTTAAAAATCCAAAATACATAGGAGAATTTAATGTTTACAAAACCAAAGTGATTTGAATATTTACACGCTTCATATCATTGTCACTTTTTTGCACCACCCAGGTAAGATTTTTAGATACAGAGATTCCAAATTGCAGTTTATTAAATAAAATTACATTTCTTCTTGGCCCTGTTCTCCTACCTTTACTCATGCCAATACTAGTCCTTGAAAATATACTGGAACTGTTATAATGATACAGTGTTATTCTGCATGATTATCATTACAGAATACATATAAGTTTGTTTTTTTGTGGTAAATTTCTACCTAATCCAGATTATATAAACCAGATGATATCAGGATTTTAAAAGTGTCCGTGGCCTGTTGAGTTCACCAGCAGGCTGCAGATTTCTAAGCTTATCAACATAAGAAAATATAAGTAAAAATAAAACTCATAATTTACAAGGGAGATGGAAGTTGTGCTTTGATACGTCCTTGATTATTTCTTGTGTGCATCAATATGCATGCTAATGCCAGAGAAGACACTTCTATGCCAATGAACACGAACAAACCTATCCTGAAAAAGCAGTCACCACATTTTCATTCAGTTCTGCCTGTTGTCCTAGCTAAGCACAAGAAAAAGAAGAATCCTGAAAATCCATTTGAAAACCTGATGGCAAGCATCTCCAGGATAATGATGGAAACAATTCCAAGACATGCATCTTGGTGCTATTGCTTTAGAAATCAGATTTCTGTATTTGAGGCAAGTTCTGGTTCCTCTTGATTACAAAGAAATCAGAAAGATTTCTTTCATCGCTGGCTCTAGGAGCTTCAGTTTTGCCATTTTCAGGCTCTGTAAGTTCAGATGGGCAAAAAAAACCACTAAAAGCAAGAGTTGCAATTTTTTCTTCAGAGAAGCTCTGACGTTATCTGTATGAATTCATTCAACTTTGTTTTAGCCACACTTAGCAATGCGATTCCCTCATCTATGCCTGTGCACATCCGCTGAAGTCACTAGGGTGACGACACTAGAGCTCCCTCTGTACCTTTTCCCCAGTTACTCACTATCACATCAGACTTTCAGGTTGGAACTTATCTCTCCTGATTTCAGGCATAAAGTTCTGAGCCAGTATGCCATTGTTCTGCCTTATAATAATGGAAAGAAATAGATGATAAAAGACGTGATTCATCTCATGCATTTTAGATTCCTATCTTTGAATGAAATTACTTGAATCTTGGAAGACCCACTTTCTTTCCACTGACCAGAAGGCTACCCCTGATATCTACCTCAACAGCTGATAGCCCTATTTGAGATACTTACATCTGATCTAACAGATCTTTGATTGTCATCCCCCATGTAGACTGGAAAGAGCCAAAGGGAGTTTGAAGTAGGGAAACAAATGAAATTCCAGCTTTAAACATCACCCCCAGCCTCCCTCCCGTTTAGAGTTGGCAGTACAAAACAACTGAATACTGTTGCGTTTTTCATACAATTGACCTTTTTAAGTTGGCAATTTGTATGTCATCTCTAAAACAAAGTTTCAACAACATCCAAATCAACAGAGATTTTAATCCCCAAAATGACTTGGCAGAAAAAACTCTTACTCTACGGGTTTGGCTTGATGTTTTAGATGTTACAGCTGCCACTCTTCATAGAATTTGTGAACACTATAGATTGCATTTATGACCCTACAAGCAAGGATGTGAGGAATCATCAGAAAAATAGGCATCCTGATTCACACAAAAAGTATGTGCCGAATAAAGCCTTAATTTATTTTATGCAGCCTGTAATTCAAACATATTTGACTGTTATCCAAATTGTTGGAATTGTCTTTAATATAAAAAAAAAATAATCTGTTTATTTTTAGAATAATTGGAAAAGCAACAGATTTTCTTCAAATTAATGAATAGGTCAAGTTGTTTTTATAAGCATAATAATATTTCCCATTGTCCCTCCCTCTTGAACACCTATCTTCTTTGCTTAATCATTCACATACTTTATTTGTCTGCATTTGTGTGAGTCATGAAGTGCACATTACGGTGATAAATATATCGTCTCTGCTTCCTCTTAGTGTTAACTCACTATCATGATTCACAGCATAAACCTATTTGACTCATTCTGTCCTTTGTTCTTCATAACCCTGACTCTGTTAACATCAATAGTACTGCTGGAATCACATGTTTTTACTTAAAAGCTAACATAAAGGTTTTATCTGCTTTACATTTTATAAAGTCAGTCTGGCACTTCTTTTTCCTATTTCAGGAAATAAATATGAAATCACAAATGATATTGTAATGCAAGCTGAAGCAAGCACCTGAACTATGAAAATTATATTTCCCCTATATGATACTATGTAACTGATTTGAGTCAATTAAATATTGTAAAAGATATTTAAGAAACTCTTTCTTTCTTTTGCAGCTTATGCCACAATTTCAAGATCAGCTGGGACTGCTTTCCAGTACCATGTTAGAAAATTGATACACACTATGTATGCGGCCCAAACAGAATCACACTTGGAGCTTTCTTGTCCGGCTCCAAAGGCCATTATTATATTCACACCATCCCCGAAACCCAGAGTATGTACTTTGCTTCTCCTATTTCATTGGAGTAGCAAATGAACTTGTAGTAGTTCTGAGACTGTAGTGGCTGACAGTCCTGAGTGAGAGCAAATACTTATGTGTTGTTAAAGCAGTGTGTAGCTGAGATGTAATTTCCTAAAGATAGTAATGCATCGTTATATGTTCTTGTCACTGAATAGTAAGGGAAAATAAGATCTTCCCTAAGAGAAACTTACTGAAAAGTTAAACAAAAAAGCAGCAAAATATGAGCCGTTTTCTCTGAAATTCTTTCAAAAACAGAAGTCTCTGTCTTGAAACAAAATCACTGATTCACCGCAGTGAGCTCAGAGGAAGAGAGAATGATTAGTAGTCACTGAATAGTGATGCAGTGAGAGAAAATTGTGAGGTCTTTCGGAATTGAACACAATACACATATACTGTGGGAGTCTCCAAAAACAGGAAGGTAATAATTTTCAGCCTTAGAAAAGACAGGCAAGCATGGAGACTGCTTCTTGTTGCTACAGGAGGGGCTTTGTATTTCCTGAAAACAAATAATTTCAAATAAAATATTTTATCCTCTGATGACCAATAAAGAGTGGCCTGCCTTTCTGTTCATGGCTGAATAGATCCTAGATTTATTTGGAAGGTACTTTGCAAGGAAGTGATGTGATAGTTTGTACTATGAAGCTTGGTGTTAAGAGATGGGTGTAGGCAAGGAAGGGTGGAAGGAGAGTGGTACTGCAGGGGACTTGGAAGGTTCCTAAACTGGCTTCTCTCTGTTACATTTTTATCTGTTACTTCAATGGGACAAGACCTACTGTATGCAAATCTGTGAAGCAACAAGATCTGATAGCCCTAGAGCAGTTACTGGTCCACCTCTAGACCAGAAAATATTGTGGCAAATTGACTGAGTGGTGTCTTTTTTCACTCATACAGGTGGCAGTATTACTATTAACTTCAATGGGTCAAGACAAGCATATTAATTAAAGGATCTACTGGGACTTGCTCTTTAAATGTCTTATTAGATGATAGGTCTTTGAACATCTTCAGTAGCCATTTCATTCATGATGTTTAAAGAGCAGGAAAAGTTATTTTTCCATTTTCATTCAAGGAAGCAAGTTGGAGTAAGTTTGACATAATCCAAATTTCTATGGCCAATTTTAATATTAAGATTAAACAAGGAAGTGGTGTACTACTTGAAAACCTTCTTTCCTTGAAGCCTGATTTATAGCATTAATGTTGAAGAATGAGACTAGGACTATCTAAACACTCACTTTCCTGTGGTTATCAGCTGAGAACTAGTGTATGTGCATTACAGAACTGTTAGTTATTCTGGTAGAGCTTACGTATCTGGAGCCTTTTTCTTTTGTTTTCTTTCAGGCTGACCTCTGCCTGCTTACTCTGACTTCAGAGGAGTGCTGTTTCCATACCTACAAGATAAACTGCCCCGGTGACACCTCAATAGCCTGTGTCACATTTATCCTTTCTGTACCAGGCTGTGCCCTCTGTCCCTCCCTCCCCAAGTGGAGATGCAGCATTCTTCCACCCATAGCCCCAAATCCTCCAGCACTCAGCCACCGCTTTGCAGTGGTGCATCCAACTGGATCTGATGTCCAACAGTGACTGCCCTTCAGCAGCCAGGTCCAAGAATGTAAGTGCAGTGACTGAGAAAGGCTTCTCCCGGACAAAATATGACTTATTCATAGGAACAGAGCATGATACTCAGGGAGAAAAAAGTTAATGTGTGACATGACAATGTTGAAAGGTAGGCAGGCTAAATTATCCTTGGACCCCCCTCTCTGGATAGAAATGCCTCTGAATAACTTTTCTCATCCCCAGAGAACATGTCTTTTTTTATAATGAGGCAGTCCCTTTGTTTTCTGTGTCCAGAAGCTCCTCTTGCCAAGCTCATCTGGTGAAGAAACTAATGGACACTGGAAACATTCCTCTGACTGCCCTGCTTCGTGTACTGCACACTGCACATCAGCATGAGAAGGCTCCCTGTTTGTAAAACTAAACACTCTTTATTAACAGTCTCATTTACCGGGACACTGAGCTGGCAAATCAAATGCACACAACTTGTCCGTCTGTGCTGCCTCCAAGCTCTGCCTTCCTGCAGCATGTGCTCTTCCCTCCGAGTTCACCACAGGTAATTTCATCTGTAAGTACTGGTAGGTGGCTGAGTATCCACTTTTATGATGTTTACTGCACTGGGAATCTGGGGAAAACTCTTGAAATTATTTGTCTCCTTGCTGCTTTGGCAGATCATGCAATGAGAAATGGACATGTCATATCCCAGTATCTCTACAGTCAATTTTAAAGCTGTTTAGAAATCTTCTTGGTTAGTGTTTAATTTAATTATTAGTTGGCAATAGATCAAATATTCTTGCACTTACAGAGTAATCTGGGATGTATTAATAGATACAGATTAACCTTTTTAAAATGTTGTGTTTATGTATATAAGAAACAAAATAAAATGTTGTATTTCATTTTGTGTGTTTCAAAATTCTGCATATTAAATATAAATGGCATTACCTAAAGATACAATCTAAGGATTTATTTTTCTTAAAAGAAGTGACTGCTACCTTGGTTCAGGAAGTAAATTAAATACTTCAGAATGTAGGCTGTCTTTCTGAATATAGAAAAAAATGGGTGGGACAAATATTTGGTGCATCTTGTATTACTTGTAGGGAGTAGTTGCTTTCCTTGTGTCATTGCAAATGCTATAAACATGTCATTACTTGCTTGTTGGCATACAGGCTAGAAATAAACTTATTATCTATTTAATACATGCCCTTCCTGCTGAATCTCATGTTTCTATCCAACGAATTCAAGAGCTACACTCAGCTTTCGGGTTATAAGTTATCTCCACAAATGTCAATAGGAGGTTCATCGTTATATTAATACTGATCAAGGTTTCACTCAATCAACATTTCTTGGAAAAAATCTTAAATACTGTGTTAAAAAAATCAAATGAGAGAAATCTCAGCTTACAAGTAAGGCATTCATTTCTACCCTAACATAAAATGACTTTGTCAATAGCCAGAGGCAGATAAATTAAGCTGGGTTAGACAATTTACTTGCTGCTAAAAAATCAACAACTCACATCTAGAATAGATTTTCTTTTCACTAAGGGAGGAACAGATTCCAGATATTTCGCCTGTGATATAGCTATGATTTATTTTAGACTATGCATCTGTCTGTAGCTTAAACTGCCAATGTCACAGGCTGATTGTCTCAGAAGTCCTTCTAATTGAGGTAGAAGATCATGCATTGAGTTACACATAATTGTGCATAAGGTTCTATGGATGACACAACATGCAGGCATTGTTTTTGACAAAACGTATGAATAAGCTAGCTAAGGATTTCTGCCTTAAAAAGCAACGTGTTGTTTCAGTGAGAGCTGATCAGGAGTGCTTTTTAGTTAAAAAAAAATTCACTTGCCTCTTGACATCATAAAGATTAGTGATTTCTTAATACACCCATCAACCACATACTGAATGTGGAGGTCACACCAATAACAGCCTATGTATACTACACAATATTACACATTTCACAGATGCTATTCCCTTAACTACTGGGCTTTCAATTGAAGCAGGAAGAAAACAACATAAAAATACAGTCTTGCTATTTCTGCATAAACTTTTCAACTTCACAAAAGCAAGCTTGGATCATTGGAATGGTGGAGAGAGCAGCACTCAGACTGTGTGAAACAGGCTTTAAGCCAACTGCTTTCTCCTGCTTGTGGACTCTGTTAGGGTTAGTGTATAGCAGAGAGTTTAAAGGGTAGTATAGGTGCCAGCAGTCTCAAAAGGCTATTTTAGCACCCAGGATTATTGGAGCATAAAGGAAACACAAAACCCTTGCTCTCTGACTGCCTTGTGCCAACAGCATGCGGCAAGGGACAGGCAGAAGATGCTTAAAGCATATAAGGTTTTTCCTGTTCTTGAAGGATTTCTTCATAACCAGCTCCTCTAGGATCCTGAACTGACAGAGATCTGCCCTGATTTACCAGCACACTAGCGTTATAGTTTTGGGGAGACAGCTGAAGTGCTGCAGATTACATTTTAAAGACGTGATGCTGACAAATGAAGTTCAAAGTCTTACCCGGGCCCTTGCAAGTGGCAGCTCTCCAGGGCTGGACAGTTATAGCAGTAACTTCTATAAATCTTTTCAGAAGCTCCTTGGGCTTCAAATACTTTCAACATTTCATCATTCCCTTTAAACAGGGAAAATTGCCCAATCCCTTTTTGGAAACCAGCATACTTATACGCTCAGAAAATAATAATAATAATAAAAACCTTAAAATCTGGACACTATAGTTCATACCATGTGAAAGAATTTGTTAATTCTTACAGTAAATGCTGGCAAAAAATGTTAATACAATGGGTGTCTTAGGTGCACTCCTGTAAATATACGTTGATGCAAAGAAGTACAAAAAATAGCTTCGAAGAGATTTGTTTGGGTCTTCTCTTTGTAGCTGGAGAGTAGTTTAATTTCAGATATAAAAACTCTGCCAAGCTGTGTACATGTCTGGCTGTGCAGTGTGAATGGCCCAAACAAAACCAAGAGGACAAAATGTTTGTGCTGCTTTCCATCTACTGCCTTTTCCTCATCATATTTGCTTGCTACTGCTATCCCTGTTAATTAGCTCTCTGGGAGATTTTGGAGGAAAGAAATATGAATACAAGTGTTGAAGAAGTCTTTCCCATCCACAAGAATAAAACTGACCACATTGTAACAGACAGAAGCTCACAGGACAGCTCACAACACAGTGTGAGCCATATACTTAGGCAGCTGGACGTGTCCATGAATGATTCAAATAAAACATCACTTATTTACAAATGAAAACTCTCCTTTGAACTCATGCTTTACAGTAAAGCCTCCAATAAAGGCACGCTTTTTGCTGCTGTGAGTGAAGTCATCTTGATAAAATTTAGTGTCCATCCTCACATACTGTACAACTAACAAAAAAAAAAAAAAAAAAAACCCAAAAGAAAACAAATCAAAAGAAATCAGATGATAGGACCTGGGACAACTTTACATGGCTTCAAAAGAAGAAGACAATCAAACTGATGAAGCTTCCAAAAGAAAATGAAAAGCAATATCAATCTGGCAAACTGAACAAATGCAATGCTCTGTGTTTGGGCCCTGTTATGTTTCAGGCTCTCAGAATACCTTCAATTGACAGGGCTTTATGCTGCCTACCACTCTTAACTTACTTTTTTACACTGATGCATGATGAAGGTGATTTTGATGTTCACACCAAGCCTTAATTGAATTAATTCATCTGACACAAAGGCATTTCCTACATAGAAAAAATGGGAACGGGTAGTGCCATTTACACTACCTTAATTGAATACTCATATAAATGAGCTGCTGGATTTATACCAAGATTTCAGGAAGGTGAAAATCACAAAAAGAGGAGATCTAAAGGACTACTGGATGCGAGAGACTTTTCCTAATGCGTAAGTTTTTGCAAGTTCACAATTTCAGTTTAAGCAACATCTTTTGATTTCTACTTGCGGGTGTGATCTTAAAGAGAAACTGCAATTACTGAAAGGAGAAACACACTGTCTGGGAAAAAACCAGACTGGTAGAAACTCACAGGTATGGTAGTGATGCTGGCACAGTTGTCATTTCAGCACCATGTAGCAGGGGTGATGAAGGCACAAGGCCAGTGGATGTAAGGCCCTTCCAGGCAAAGCTTTTGAGAACTGGAGGATGGAACTAATTAAGGCAGGGGATACCTTTGTGTATTATGAAGTGGTTGGTGGCCTTGGAAGGAGAATAGCAGCCATAGCAAAAAAGCAAGGTCAAATCAGAAGAGACTGATTACCTTAATGTAAACAAGCAGTTAGTTATATATTGGGGTGGATTTTTTGTCAATGATGAAATGGTATGCATTACTATGAACTAAAAAGTGCATATTTAACAAAGTCACAGCATGGTTTGCAGAGCATCTTGAAAACCAAAAGCTGTATTTACAAGAGGAATGCTCAAAGAGCCAAGGTGTGAGGCCTATGAGGAAAAAGGAGCTTTGTCTGCTACTGCACTTAAATACTGAATCATTTCCAGTATTCTGTGCCAGACAATCATTCTGATGCATGTAAGCTGTACCAGTGTGATCTGATACATCAAGAGGCAAGCAAGTTACATCAGTTGCTGTGATCTTATCAGAACACAAAATCCATGTCTCTCTTATTTTTTGTGTTCAATGCATCATTTCCCAAGTTATTTTTCTTGTGTTCCCTTCCCAGATGATCTCTTCCATTCATTGTCTACTAATTCCTCAATGCAATTAACATGTCCCAGCACAATTCTTTTAATTCATTACCTTCTGCCTGAGCATAACCTCAAAATTTGTTTAGTGTTGTTCTAGTAAGCCTGAGGGCTATTTCAGTCACTAAGAGAGCACTTCAGTTGCCTAACTTGGGTGCCTGATGCTATTGGAGAAGCTCTCGGGTATCTAAGCTACCCATCAGAGCTGATAACACAAGATCCGTGGGAAACTTACGCCCTCATCGAATAGCAGGGTGGATGAAAAGTTCATGTGAAGTTACACAAGATGCCTACCTTTGGATTGAGCCTCTACATCTGATCATAAACATGTTGTGCCATGGAAGGTTTACAGAATCACAGAATCACAGAACAACCAGGTTGGAAGGGACCCATCGGATCTTCTAGTCCAACCATTCCTATCCAACACTAAACCAGGTCCCTCAAGAACTCATCCACCCGTGCCTTAAACACCTCCAGGGAAGGTGAATCAACCACCTCCCTGGGCAGCCTATTCCAATGTCCAATGACCCTCTGTGTGAAAAACCTCCTCCTAATCTCCAGCCTAAATCTACCCTGGCGGAGCTTGAGGCCATTCCCTCTCGTCCTGTCCCCTGTCACTTGGGAGAAGAGGCCAGCTCCCTCCTCTCTACAACCTCCTTTCAGGTACTTGTAGATTTAGCGTAGATATAAAGCAATATTTTCATGCCTGTTAGATTTTCCTGGTGCTGTACATCTCTTCTTGCAGCCTGTTCTCTGAAAAGCAATTAACAAGTAATTATGCTCTAGCTCATGTAAAGGAACCTCAAGTACAGGAAACTAGAATAACATTCAGAAGTAAACTGTTATTTTCACACTTATTAAGTTGCCATATTAAACATATGCATCATTCAGTTTCTAAGCTTGGGTTTCAGTAGCCATAGAAACTGAAGAAGACTAAAAATGGCATCACTTATTTCCTTTTTTGTTTACAGATCATGAAAAGAATTCCTCGGTCTGCTGTCCTGTATTGTATTTCATGCACAATTACTTCCGGTCTATGTCAAATACTGTATATAACTTAAAAAACATTATTGAGTACCTCATATTTCATCATTTCATATGAAAAGTGAAGTAATGGCCCACTTGTGGTAATATTTCATTGAACTTAAAAAAAATTGTTTTCCATGGTGGCTCTGTCCACCTTATGAACAGATGTTTTCGTATACTATATTCCTACTTTACCATCCTGCCATTTTTCATTGCTTGCTACATACCCTCCTTGGCTACTGCTAAGAATGATGTTTGCAGGAGGAAATGAATTGTGAGGTACTGATGCTAGAAAAATATTTAGCACCTCAAAGCTGTTCCTATGGCAATTGAGGCCTACAGAAATACTAGAACATGTATCAAACCTCATGTAGTTTTTAAGCATTGCATTTTTGTCAATGATGATACTTACAAAGGTACCATATTTGACTATTTTTTCCTTTTAAACTTCCTAAACGTACATGAAAATGTATTTTTAGGAACAGACTTCTTTTGATATCATGACTAATTTGCTATTTAATTATGCTTTTGGGATGTCAGATGCTATACCACATTACTACTGGATTTTCAAAATCAATTCTTGTTAGTATTAAAAAAACATGTTAGTCATACATATTCAAGAATGTTATCTTGAATAATATTCAAGAATGTTATCTTGAATAGCTTAATTTTTTAAATCTTTTTAATGAAGCGTAAACACCTTTTTTTTTTTTTTTAAAAAAAAGCCTTATAAGCATAGAAATCTAGTTGAGAAAAAGTAATCTAGTATATGTTTTCCTATGTGAGTTGCTTTCACTTTCTGAAACAGCCACTGCAATAGCTTAGAAAGTCCTGGTCTAGTCCAGGAACCTGATGTGAAACTCAGGGTTTACCACTTATCCCCTCTGCCCAGAGCTGTTTTTGAGGTGCTGTACAGCTCTGATACCAACACGGAGTTTGATCCTGCTTGGGGGTCCTATCTGGTGCAGAGGGGACAATGCAGTGGGAGCAGGGTAATTTGATAAGAGGTAACATCTTCCTTCAGTAACACACCTCCTTGTACACTTAGCACTTAAATACACAGAAAAATAATCATATGACAAACCATAAGTGTGATGCAGGCTGAGGATGATCAGTCCTTGCTCCAGTGGTAGCTGGAGTCTTAGCAGCAGAAGCTGTGGTAGCACCCATGGGCATGTGGCATTCCTGAAGATGTAGATGGAGATGCAGATCACCAGTGCCTGTGCGCTGCCTGCTTGCAAGTTTGAACCTGTTCCAACTGATATCTACGAGGCATAAAGGGTCACTGGGCACTGGAACAGGCTGCCCAGGGAGGTGGTTGAGCCACCTTCCCTGGAGGTGTTTAAGGCATGAGTGGACGAGGTGCTAAGGGGTATGGTTTAGGGTTTGATAGGAATGTTGGACTTGATGATCTGGTGGGTCTCTTTCAACCTGGTTATTCTATGATTCTATAACAGTCCCATGGCCAGGCATACTGCTGTCTGTCCACATCACACTAGCTTGCTCTGTATGAACCATTCAGTTTGTGCTCAGTGACAGCCAATTTTCTTATGGGTCAGGTGAAGGGAATTTTCCAAATGAATCCATCTCCAGAAGTGCATTGCCCTCTGTGCTCTCAAGAGATTGTCTGTTTTCCAACACGATAGATTTTTGCTCCGCATCTTTCACTTTTCTATGGACTAAGCCTTTATAATTCATGCAAGTTGAAAAAAAAAAAGTTTCTCTTATGATTCAGTTCATCCCTTGTCCCAAGAAGCTGTTTCCACCTCAATAGCCAGCTACCAAAATTTAACATTCAAATTCTTCCTGGGAAATACAGGCAAGAGTCTTGTCGGCAAAGATGAATATCAGTGCAAACAGCTTCATGATACAATAATTTTAAGGTAATAATTACTTACTGATGTTCTTTCTTGGCTACTGAAGAATTCACTATCAATAGGGTCTTTCTGGCTTTCTCCTAGGGCTGTCATTAATTAATATAATTTAAATATAAGAAAGCAATAAAACAATGATCTTGCATCACTGGGGTCCTTAAAGTGGTATTGCAGGCTGTGTTTCTGTCTGGTCTGCTACTTGATCCTGAGTAGGGGTCTATAGTCACTTCCAACGTGATCAAAGAGGCCATGTACATACCATCCCTCACTGAATACCCCAGAGGAAGGGACTTTGATTAAGGTCTCTCACAGAACCTTCCCTGCTTTGGGGTATTTTTCTTAGAAGCTGTTTTATGACTATTGTCCTTAGTTGCCATGATATGATACAGAGGAATGGGTAATCCTCACAGAGATTTGCCTGGAAATCAAGAAGTAGAAGACAACAAGTCTGATCCTCTACTATCACAAGCACTGCATCAGAAATGTATATATGCATGTGAAAAAGCAAAATACCTTAGAAATCGAAGTTTTGTTTTATAAGTATAAAGCAAAAGTGACATCCAGTGGTCTACAAATCTAGACAGACTGGAGTTCATATTAAGAAAGCACTGCAGAATTTTACAAAGGCAATTTCATCCTTTGCTGACTTCCATGAAAGTGTTCTTTAGTAACTTTTTTGATAAAGTTACAATTTGACTTGAAAACTAAAATCATTGCTCTAGAGTGATGAACAAATTTGGTTCAAACCCATAAGTTTCACAATGAATAACAAAGCATTTAAAGATTGTGTAGGAAGTTAAGAAGAGGAAAGGCTAACTTTACAAGGATTTGAATGCTTTATTCTTGACACTAAATCTAAAGAATGCTTTGTAACTGTTTTCTAAAATTAGATCAATGTGAGTGTAGACATTTTATAGGCAATTTTATAAATGTGAGTAAATCATGAGCTTGATAAGATGTGCCTCCTGGCTACACCTTTCCGAGCCCACTCTGCAAAGAGGTCCCAATTCCATAATGTGCTAATCATCATCTAGGATGCCATAAAGCCCCGTGGGAGGCAGAGTCCTTCTGCAAAGAATGAGCAATGCAGCAAACCAACAGTTCTTAGTAAAACTGGAAGAGTCACTCCAATGCAAACCTGATGACAGGAGGGAACATAACCCCCTGTGGCAGGGAGCAAAGAACATCAGCACCCCAAAACCAGAGCAGACAGGGAGACACTGGGCCATAACATTTTGCAAACCTGAACTATTTTGCAATGTGTTCTTGTCCTGCCTTCTTAAGCAAGACTGATTTCAAATGGATAAACCTGCCCATACTACTCTGCCAATGTACCTCTCTCCAGAACTGCTCATGGGGTTTTATTGTTTTTGAGAAGATTAGGCATAAGCTTTTTTCAATTGCTGGATCTCTGCCCTATGCTACTAAAGACTATCAATACACATAGTAAATCCAGAAAAATAAATGAAAGAAGACAAAGAAAAAAATAAAATCAAAAGGTGGTTGCACATCCAAGGAAATTAAGAGTAAAAGATGACAATCAAAAGTGAAGAACAAGAGGCATTGCAAAGGAGGAAAGCCTACGCAGTTGCTTTGTCATTTTTCCTGGAGCAACCTAGTAATAGGAAGACTATCCAAGTACCAACACAGAGTCATGTTTTTCTCTTTGTATACTAAAACCAGATATAGTCGCATTTTCTCATATGCTCTCTCTCCCTCCTTTAGAATTCTCCAGTTGTCGTATTGGAGACAATTTCAAAGCCAAATAGACCATTGCATGAATTTTCACTTGGGTTTAGATTTGCTAAATGAGAAGGCCTGTCCGTATTCAGTAACTTAAAAATAGTTGAAGAAAAGCTAGCCAAACACTAACTCTTTTAAATTCTTTCAAAGGCAAGATGCTCTAGAATAGACACATATTGAATGATGACAATCTGGATGCAGAAAGACTGCCAGTCAAATATCACATGAAAGGAATGTGGCAAAGAAGCAAGAGAAGTCTCTTCAAAACAGCTAAAGAAATATAAATACCCTTGAGCTTTCCAGCTTGTGCTTCTTTGGCAGAAACACTCGGCCACAGACTTGAGAAGCAGCTGAAAGAGTGTTAGTGCCTCCCCTCTGGCCTTGGGGGGTAACAGGAGATTGAGATTGCAATGGTTCTTCTGCAGTCACCACTGCCGTCACATCTGCAAGAACTGCTTTTGATGAGGGACTAGTACTTTTCCATTATAAGAAAATAAATCACAGTTCCCTTCCTAAAGACATAGCAGTTGGGCACCTTTGTAATCAACCTTTCCCACAGATGGACAGTCTTGTTTGGCTATCTTTCATTTGCAATACAAAGCTAAAAGAGGAAAGAGAGCTTAACTGGGACACAACCACCAAGTTTGGCAGTGTTCCCTTTGAATATTTTTCTAAGGATTTTGTCCATATGAGTTCTGAGCGCAAATGCCAAATGACATTCAGAAGAAAAAGATTAAGCTGATAAAACTGTACAGTAGGTTTTTTTCTACTATCTTGGCTGCCTGTGGTACACAAATTACATTACATTTTTTTCCTTGATTAAAATGAAGGGAAGTGAAAGTAGGTACTCGCCTTCATTTTTAATCAAACTGATTAAAAAGGATCATCTGTGTGTTTGTCCTTTCATTCCACATTTTGCTAGACAAATGAGACCTCAAAAGAGCTGTGCTGCAAGATAGGATATCTGTAATGAGGTAGCAATCTTTTTGCAGGTATCTACTCACTTTATCTAGATGTCTCATTGTCAATAGTCTCCTCTGCCAAAGCAGCTGTGTCTATGATAGCAGAACAACATGTTCCCTCCAGTACAGCATGTGGAGTTATTTCATGTCCAACCAGAGATAAAATGTAAGCTACTCAAATGAAACTTCCAAATCACCCTGTAAAAGGAAACTGCAGAGAGACAAGCTGCTGGCAAGAAGAGAGATGAAAGGGTTATGTTAAGGACTTATTGACCATATTTCTCTTTCATCGGGCTGGATTATGCAATCTGCCAGGTGCAGAATACTTGCATTTTCTAAGAGCTGGGCAAGTATTAGAGATATGTGCAGAGCAAATACCTTCATCTAAATGACATGCTGTGAAAACAAAGTCATTTTGCATGGAGGTCAGGATGTGGAGGGAACAGGTGGGAGATGCAGATATTGTGGAATAGTTTGTCCACACTTTGGAGCATGCAAGGGAAAAAGATTTAATCTGCACTGTTACAGGGATCAATGAATGTTTCCCTTCCCTATTTAGACATATTTACTGAAAAGAGAGTGAGACCACCTGGTATTATATTTTCAATCTTAAGTATTCCTGCAGGGCAGGGCTGTAGGGAGCTGGAGACCAGCCCTGCTGTAAAGTCACCAGAGCAGGGACTGATGGTCGCAGGGGACTAAAATGGGTTCCTGGGCTGTGGGCAGGGTGGAGGAGCCCTACAGAGGGGACAGGGATCCCTAAAATAAAGAATTTTGCACTGAATGCTGAGGTTAATTCCTCATAGCAGACCTAGGCTTACTGTGTCTAATACTTCAGTATGGATTTTATCAGTTGATGTTCTCACTGGCTGATTTGGGAATCTTAAACTTACTTAAGTGTTCGTGTTTTCTTTACCCTAGCCTTTGTCACTTGGGTGATTTGTGCCAGCCATCTGGTAGCTGATGTCCTTCGCAGAGCATTCTGTAGCAAAAAGGCATTAAACACTTTAGCCTTCTCAGCATCATCTGTTTATATCTTTCCTCTGCTTGGTGCAGCGAACCAAAGGTTTCTCAGCCTTCCTCTTACTATTGGTGCAATTACAGAAGGATTTCCTGTCACTTCTTACAGCCGTAGTCTTCCTGCTTTTTTCCTCCCTAATAATGTGTTGCTCTCTGACCGTTGCAGCCGTGCTGTGGTTTTTAGCAGTCTTTTTTTCTGCAAACAGGTGGGTAACAGCCTTCCAAAGTGGCGGCTCACTCTCCTATCCTCCTGTCTCCCACCTTATTTGTTTTCCTATGAATTTGCCTATTGCCTCCTGAGGTTGGTGAAATCCACTTATTTTGAGTATCTATTGCCTCACACTGTTCCTCTTTTCAGAAAACAAGGAACTCTGCAACTTCAGAAATAGCCCAGGCTGTCCCCATTATGATCTCTAAACTTGTTGAATAGTTAATCCTGATGTATTATTCTTCCAAGTACTTAAAGAAGTTTATTGCCACTCGTATCCTTTGGATGTATAAAAGTAAAAGCACTCAGAAATAAAAATAAACTTCATGTCTCTTGCTTTTGTGTGATGGAACAGTAGCTCACTGATGTGTTAGCATATGAAGGGGACAGAAATAATTATTTTTTTAAAAAGAAATATAAATGATCCTTGGTAAAAAAGACTCAGTTCAAAGATAAAGATAAATACAACTTGCAGGTATACATTCTTATTGAGCAATCAGTTGGAAACATGAAAACTGCAGAGCTTTGTAAGAAGTTGGTTGTATTTTCACTGATTCTCTTCAAAACTGCACAATAATGTAAATCTACAGGATCTCACCCAAATCTCAACAAAAACAATGGAGAATTTCTTGTACTAATTGGTGGATTTTAGCTATGACTGAAAGTATGGACCAAATTAAAATGTCCTATATTTTAAGTTAAATCCCAATAATTGAAACTGAGAGGGACAATTTAAATGTTTATATCCATAATATTATTATGTTTATGATTACCATCTCTCACTTTGCTGGCTTTATAAGAAGCAGAAAGTGTTTTTTAAAAAAACTTATTAATGATTTTGTGTGGGGATCTAGACTGCCTAAGATATCCCTCTAAACCACAAATAATAGTATTTTAGCATTAGCTTTATCTTCACCGTCTTTCTGAGTTACCCATAAAGCTTAAGAAATTTAACAAACAAACAAAAATGCATGTTGAACAACAGATTAACAAAATATTGGTGCAATTCTGTACAAGCAGAATTTAGAGCTAGGATAAGATGAAAAGTGATGGAGGAAGTAGAGGACTAGTTATGTCTTACTGATTTTCCTCTCTTCAAGGGCAAGATTGAAAACCCAGAAGATACTTAGAAGAGAAGACAAAGCAGTATTTTAATCTCCTGATCTTCATTTTCCCAGTCAAAAAAGAATTACAAGCAGAATGAGGACTGTGAACCCCAAAACTTCAAGCAAAATTTGGGTCAATATTTCTAAGTGCAAAAACATGCTTTTCAAAATCAACACCTTGACGAAAATGAAACTATATGGGCATTTTTATGAAAAGAAGATCTTTGAAATTAAAATACTGACCAGAACAAAAAATTATTTATAGTATGATGTAAAGTGTTTGCATCTGTGGATGTGCAATGGCAGCACTAAGTATTTCCAGATTTTTGCCTGCTTATTTTGGGGAATACTTTGCAAATATAACTTGCACCATTCTGGGCAAAAATGGAACAAAGTATGGTCCTGGAATGCCCCACAAATCTGTTTTGTTCATCATTGCAGAGATACATGATATGTATAAAAGATGAAATAACAGGAGGTTGAAGGGTCCCTTCCAACCTGGTTGTTCTATGATTCTGTTCTATGATTCTATGATTTAACTCAGAAATCCCAGAGCAATGAAGCATCTGAGAGGAGTGTGATTATTTCAACAGATCTTGATTTAAAGCAGAGAGAAGCTGGTGACTGTGCAGCCGGGCACCTATTCCCCATGGCAGTGAGGGGAGCTGTGTGCTGCAGCAGTGCTGTGTGTTGGTATTTCAGCTCCTGCTCCCAGACAAAAGCAGCTTTCATTTAAACTGAGAGGGATTGAGTAACCAGCCTCCACACAAAACAACAAGCTGAACACAACTGTCTTGAGTGAGGCTCTATTAAAGTACCAGAAATTTGCCACAGCCCCAGGGTTTATCATATGAATTGGAATAAGACAGATTCCATCAGCAACTAAGGAGCAGAGCAGCAAGAGATGTTTCCTTTAGCAGCTGTTACTATGTAGGACAGACAAAGCTAAGGTAGAAGCAAACCCCTTTTCAATGTAAGCAGATACCGTCTGATCTGTAGAAGAAGTGTGAAGGAGAAGGGAAAGAGGTTCTTTCAAATACAATCAATACTTAAGAAGCAAAACCGTGCCTTTTCCAGTCCCTAGGATAGCTGCAGCCAGTCTCCCTTACCTCTTACAAATTCCTCTGCTAGTGCTATAGTAACTTCCCTCCACTCCTTGTTGGCCTTGTTGGAAAACAAGAGTTTTCAGAGTCATTCTTTGACGGTCCCAGGTACTACTCATTTAGAGTTTCTTTTTTTTTTATAGGTAGTGAATTAAATAGGGATCAATGAGGATCACCATCAAGCAGGAAAAAAGAGAAAGCAGTTTAGTATGCCTTGTTACAGATTTGGTATTTTCACTACTTTAAATTAAGAATTTGAATATTGTGCCTTAATGCCAATATGAAAGACCATGACAATTAATCACAGAATCATAGAACAACCAGGTTGGAAGAGACCCATCGGATCATTGAGTCCAACCATTCCTATCAAACAATAAATCATGTCCTTCAGGACCTCATCTACCTGTGCCTTAAACACCGCCAGGGAAGGTGAATCAACCACCTCCCTGGGCAGCCTATTCCAATGCCCAATGACCCTCTGTGTGAAAAACTTCCTCCTAATCTCTAGCCTAAATCTCCCCTGGTGGAGCTTGAGTTTAAAGTTATAATTTTAATTAATATAAATAATGGCCTAATGATTATTTTTTCTAATATCTCATAGCCTGTGTGGAAACAACACATGATTAAGTAGAGAAGCAAAAGACTTAAAGCAGGTTAAATGTTAATTGAAACTGGTTTTCTGCTGTCAGAAAGGTCTCTAATGAGCCACTAAACCTAAACTGAAGATCACTATTTCATCTTCTGAATACGTACTGATTTCAGAGCAGACTATGACAGAGCAGGGACCTGGCCATCAGAATGCAATACAAAACCATGTCTGGAAGATAGGCTTCCACTTTAGGACACAGGGAGATGTACGCATCTTTAAAGGTAATCTGAAAAGTCCCTAGGTGATACTTACCTAGAAATGCCCACAATGGTCAAAGAAATAACACTGACTGTGCCACCACAACCCAAACCTGAATACTGTGATCTGTTTTGGTAAGTAGTAGTGGAAATGTCTTAGAGTTGAACTATAGCTGCTGGCCAGCTCCCATGAGAGAACACTGTATGGAATAAATTTTTCACATTGGGAAAGATGTGTGTGAAAAAGACATGCTGGGGACCTACAAAAGCCAATGACTGGGATCAAGAAGGTGAATATAATCATAATTCATTATGTCTTATGATAAGGGCCATCAGCAAAACTGGTAGAAAGCAAACTGAAAAGAAACAAAATTTCTAGTTTCTAGCTTTTGGGTTGTTTGTGAGGGTTTTTAGTGCAGTAGTAAGTGAACTGCAGATTTTGTACTAAAAGGTATAAATGAATTACAAATAAATAGGTGACAGAAAATTCATGGAGTGTATATCCAAAGCTGCCTATTAAAGAGGATAAACCATGTGCAGATTCTATTGGAGGAAGAGTTAATTCCTAGCTGTCCACTGGAAAGGCCAGGAAAGGGAAGAAATTTGCTGGTTCATGCCTTTTCTTCCAACTTTTTTTTCTCAAGCAGCCATTGTTGGAAATGGAATGCTGAGCTGTTTCATCAGCTACAGATAAGTTGAAAACAAGAAGTCAAACAATGAATTTAAACCATCACAGAACAAACATGTTTGTATTTTCATTAAGAGTGCTCCCACAGTTTAGCTGATGAGCTGTTGGTTTTGAGTGACGAACCATGTCTACTTTTGATTGTCATCCCATATCCTTCACTGTTGATCACTAGTAGCTTAGCACAAACTAAAAACCTTTTAGTTCTCAAATCTAAACTTGTTGCACAGTCCACATAAATAGTAAAAACATAATCAAGATTAAGATTAATTTAACTAAACAAGTGGGTTTTGATTAAATACTGCCATGAAAAACCACCAGTCAAATAGAAACACTATTTCCCAGACTAGCAATCCCCTCTAGTCTTGGTAGGTAATGAATCTGAGTATGTAAAATATCATAATCAAATCTATTTCTGTTAATAATTCCATCAAAGACAGTCACTCACTGGTAAACAGTAGGCTAAGGGTAGGAAGCTAACTGTTGCTGACATGGGTTTGCTAATTAGGAGAGCAGGAAATCACCAGACCTCTCTTCTTTCACATCTCTCCCATGCACAGGGGACTGAGAAGAGGTATCTTTTTCCCATGGAAAAAAAAATCCTTAAATTCTAAACTACCTCCTACACTTTCCTGTGAGTTAAAACTCCTCTAGAACTCCAAGTGCATCCTGACCAGCTCTTGGCTCCTCAGTTACCCGCTGTCAGCTCAGAAATCTGCAGCACATTAAGAAAGCACACGCTGAGGACAGCCCAAAGTGAAGTGAATTAAAATGATGACAAATATCACAAGGAATAGAATTTTAATTCAATAAAACCATTCCCTTTTTACTCAGTGCTTTAGCACAGTTTCCACTCCGAGATGCCAGAGAAACAGAAAAAAAAAATGGAAGAGTCAGGGAGAGCTTACATTAAAACACAATGCCCCTTGGTCTGAGCATTTATGGTCTTCTCTTCAAAATCTAACCCTGCAAAATGCATGTGAGTGTAATGTGTGGTTTGAGAAAAAAGACAAATAAAAGTTAAAAAATATCACATCAGTCAATCTCTATTTCAGGAAGTGATGCAAGCAAAGTCTGCAGCATATTGTGCCTCCCAGAAATACTCTGCCACCCACAGCATTGTGCAACATTTCTTTAGCATGAAACACAGTTGGGTTCAGCTACTGTTAGCACCAGTTAATTGTACCCCATGCAACCTCGCTGAAAGTTAAAAAACAACAAACAGATGATGTTATTTCCCTCCCTCTGCAAAAGTGGTTCTGATTAAACTCTTGTTGCAAAGCCCTCTAACAGCAGAAATGAGTCCTGCAGTCTCTGATAGGAAAGCTGCCTGCTCTACATCCCACTGAAGTGAATGCAGAGAACTATTTGTTTTATGGATCTCGCCTCCTTTGCACCACTGGTCCTTCTCTAGTTTCAGCTGTATTGGTTTTGTTTCATTTCTCTTATTTTTTCTCCCATCTTTTTGTTATTTTCTAATTACAACTTCCAAAACTGAATAAATAAGGAAAGGTGTCAGGTGACAAAATTCAATGCCTGACAGTCACTTTCAGGCCATACCGATTCAATGATGCCAACTGATAAATGACTGTATGACATATATTTTAATTTGGCTGCCACCACTGTAGATTTAGCATATAGAGGATCCCACTGCATTACCTCAAAACTGATTCTTCCAACGCATATCTACACAGCTTCCTACCAGACTAATGGTGCCTCAAAACTGTTGCACAAGCAAAATGGAACTAGACGACAGCACGTTATTTGACGTTACTTATCGTGCTCTCAGGATGATCGGTTGTGTTTTTCAGTTACCCTGTTCCTGTGTGGACACAGCTTGACACTGCTGCTGCAGAAACTGTGTATCTGCTATTGCTTTCTTGCTTTCTGAGCAGGGCTGGTGGCAGGAAGCCACAATTGCTCCCTGTGTTTATCTCTCTCCATCTCACAGCCTTGACAGAGCGAGTCTATTTGGACAGCAAGAAGCTGCGGTTACTAAGCAGCCACAAAATCTAAAAGGGACACTTCCCAGTTACTTGTACTGCTAAGACTAAGTGGAAAACAAGTCCTTTATAGTAGAACAAGTATATTTTTTAATGCGAATGGGGTCAGGAAAAGGAATGGCAGGTTTTGTGTGGGTGCTTTACTTACACAATCTTAAACTAAATCTTCCTGCTTTAGAATAAAATCTCTTCTTCCTAGAGATGGTTTTCACTGACAAGGATATCAGCAATAACTTCAAATTCCTGTTACAATCTCTACATGATTCATCCTGAGCCCTTCTGTGAGTAGTTCAGTATGTACACAGCCCAAGTCCCCTCTTTTTCTAGAAAGTAGCTCCCATTTCCTTAGGGAATAACAAAATGTCTGCCTTTATGAAACAGTCAGACCCACTTAACCCCTCCCTGACATATTTAACACCTTGCCTCCAGAAGAGGCATTGCAAGCAAATACAGTCAGGTAGTTACAGAAAACATTTGAAGGAGCAGCTTTATAATGACTCGAACATAGACCTCAGCCTTCCCAAAGGAGGCAGCGCTCAGAATCAAGACTTCGGTTCATGGTCACCTGAGGGGTCAGGAGCAGGAGTGGAGCGGAGACCAGGACCAGCATTGCTTCCTGACTTACCTCCTGTGTTCAGACCCTTTCTGTTATTTTCAGATTTTAAATAAACAATGCTAGTGACCGCAACAGTCTCCACCACAAAATGGCCATGAGGCTGTGGCCTAGCTTGGCCAGAGATGATGTTCAGAGTTTCTGCATGAGCTGGGGTCTAGTCTGACGAGATGTCTGTGCATCTTGAGTTTTCCATCTGATGGGCAAGATTTCTCAGTGCATTCTTGTTGCCTTTTTTTCTCTTTGGGGATGCAGAGAAGTCATAAAGTTTAACTGCTCAGTTAAGCAGGGTTTGCAGTTGCTTTGCACTGCTGGAGTGCCACCACACATATTGAAGAAACTAGTGAAACTGGCTCTTATATATATTTTATATATTTTTTTTTGTCAGATAAACATCAAATACATGAGCTAAAGTAACCTAAACACAGGTATGGGTATAGTTGGTATAGGAAGATATGTTTTTCAGTATTGTTGAAAGAGCTACAAGCAAGGTCCCTTTGCCTCCTGTTATCACTAGAAGGTGGGAGAGGGAGCCCAGGTGCTCAAGTGAAGCAGGCAGACAGGGCTCTGCTGGGGCTGTGAAATGGAAGGGGAAACAAAGAGCAGTTGGGGGTTCCTGCTGCTCTCCTGGGGCAGCAGAAATGCCCATCTGAGAAAAGGAAAAAGGAAATGATGATTTTCCAATGGAAGAGCCTAAATTTTAGTAAGGAGTGGAGTTCAGAGAGGACAGCAGTAGGAGAGGTCTCAGATCACGTGAGCCCACAGCTCTGCCTCTTACCACCTTTTAATCCTTTACCAGGTCCCTTCCACAACCCTGCAGCTTTCTTCCCACCCACCACTGGTTGGTTCTTGTTCTTTTTTAAGCTTGTAGGGTGACACTGTATGCACATGCCTAGGAGAGGAGAACAGCAAACTCTTTAGGGTGGTGGAGGCCTCTAGAGACAATTTCAGTGCAAACACCAGCAGGCATCTCAGTAAAAGCAGCTTCACGTCCAAAAAAGCCACCTGATTACTTCCAGGTTAATATATATAATATTATATATTATTTACTGAAGTAGTTCGCTGACAATATAAACCACTGGCTATAACAGTGTTTCTAAAACTGCCAGTTGCAGCTACCAGAGGAGCCGTGAGAGAGCTCAAAAGGACCAAAGTTCACAGCAAGTTAATCAGTTCACAGTATTTTTATACTAAAATGCCAGCAATTTAAGGCAGTAAGTATTTCTCTTGACGAGTAGGTGGTATCCAGGGCTTTGCAGAACTTTCACTGAAACAGACAAATCAAAAAGAAAGCCGTGCTTTAAAAAAAAAAAAAAAAAAAAAGACAAATCCCCAATTCAAATTTGCAAAACAGACCCCATTATCAGCCTCAGCTCAGACAATGTGGAGAGGTTCCTGTTTGGTGAGGCACCGTCTGTTCTGGGGTCACTCTCAGGTCCCAGCTCATCTCACCTCCAGTATCACTCCTGCTCCTCGTGCTCCCTGACAAAGTCAGCCTAAAGAGTGTTGCTTTTCTTGATCCATGTTGAAGTTTGTTGCAGTGTTTTTTCTAGCATTATTTTTGAGTTAGTGAAACTAATGCAAATTGGCTGGTTTCTAGTCATTCTTCAGTGAGGATTAGCAGAGACATACTTGAGTTAGTGCAAACACACTTTGCTTTAACCTGTCTGCTGCGTAAAGACGGGTTTTGAAGAATGGTTCTTGCTAGGTGGTAATGGAAAAACTAAGGGAGCTTTAGCATTCACTCCATTGCAGCTGGA
The DNA here is from genome assembly GCA_033558105.1 of Coccyzus lansbergi. NCBI lineage: Eukaryota > Metazoa > Chordata > Aves > Cuculiformes > Coccyzidae > Coccyzus > Coccyzus lansbergi. The sequence continues at coordinate 62,989 of JAUMJK010000827.1, forward strand.
AGAAATGCTGACCAAGTGTGATCCCTATTTCCATGGTCCCAAAGCCACTGACAGTGACGAAGGGCTGCATGCTAGTTTGGCTTTGCCCTCCCCATTTCCTACCGCTCTCATCCACACACACTTAGATCAGCACTGAGTCTGTTCCAGGCTTGTCACAATCCTCTAACAAACAAAGCGAGACAAAGAGCTGAAGGATAAGGAGAAGAGAGGGTAGGTATACACATGTGGAGTGGCAAACAGATGAACAGATTGTTAGCTGAAAAAAACCTCCTACTGCAGTTTACAGTTGTGTTCGAGAAGGTTTTCAGTAACAAGCACTTCTACAGCACTCTGAACAGATGACAGAAGCAGCAAAGGTCACTTTAAGCAAACTGATTTGAAATCTAGCTCAAATTAGAAGGGCTGGAGGTCTGATCACTGGATAGTTATGCAACAGTCACATGTGAAATCATCAGCTGGTCCGTATAGTCCAGTTCAAGTGGTATGAGCTGGCATTGTAACAGACTTAAACCTTCTGTCTGACCTAAACTCTCTGCCTAGTCTTTCCTATGAAAAGCTAATGCAGGAATAGCAGAAAGAAAATGCACTTAGAAATTACTTACTTGTTCTCAGAACAGCCCAAAGTGTTTGGTTTTTTTGGGGACATTTGGGAAAGATTAACTATATGCATTGCTTGAACCAGAGCTACATATTGCACCATTGTCACATCGCTACTTAGGACATATGCCAACAAAATTTGAAATCCCAAGATGCAGACATTAACAGGAACCTAGAGACTTTAAATAAAATGTTTATCTCAAACTATAACCAGACAAATTTGCACTGACACTTACACTGAAAGCAAGATTTCAGTTACTACTTCATTCCTCTTACCGTTTGAAATGCATAAGAGTCTCCAGTTGTATAGGGGAACTGAGTGGTTTGTTGTTTGGGGTTTTTTTTTTGTTCTCATTTTTTTCCCCTCAAATGGAGACATTATACATTTTCCTTAATTTTGATTAGCATAAAATTAACTAAGTAATTTTGATTTTTAAAAATTCATATTTTCCTTTTGTTGTAGTTCATAGACTCAATGCTAGTGCCAAGATTTCGATATTTATTTTGGAAAAAAGAATACTTTTCTAACATTTGGATGAGCCCAACACTTTCACAACCAGAGAAAAAGAAATGGTCTGTATTTTCTACCTCAAAGAACATTTTCATAAAACCAATATCTGAACAAGAATGTGGATAAGATGAAATTCTCAGCAAAGCTGAACTTACATAGGAAGAGAATCCAGAATGGATCTCTGTTGGAGAGATGTTTACAATTGAGCTATGATTCTTCATAAGAAACTGATAGTAAAAGTTCATGCTTGCGGGTTTTTTAAAAACTATATTAAGAAAATCATCAAAGAAATTTCCCTTGCTTCTTAATTTGCTCATCACAATATATGTGTCACTATATGCCACATCTATGTTAGAGTGTGGAAACACGTTTTCCAGATAACACTTTTTCCTTAGATCAGCTAGAAGCTGTAGGGGAAAAAAAAAAGGAAATCTGGGGCAAAAGTTTCTATGAAATTACAACATAGAAAATGCTCAAAAAAGAATTGTGTGACATAGATTGTCAGCTGCTATGATTACTGTGTTGCTGGAGGCTACTGAGCTGTAGACCCAGTGTGAGGTTTTTAGCCTAAGATATTAATTTTGCATTGAAATAATATGGAATCCATGTAGTGTTTTCTCTTTGATCACACAACTGACCCCCACAAGGCACAGCAATGATTTCTTGGAGCAGCTGGAGCACAGTTGAATGAGTACAGCTGACAGTCCACAAAATGGGGCGTTTCAAGGGATCTTGAGATTTCAAAAGTTTTTGATGAAGCAGTTTTTAAAAGAGAAGGAAAAATAGGTATGCATATAATTTATGGCTAAGACAAACTTACTTTCTAGGTTTGCGATAAAACCAAAGGACTGGAAAATGAGCGTGATTAACTTAATAGATACGAGGGAGAATTAGTTTCTAGTTGAAACCCATCAGATTCTTTCGGTAACAGCCTACTATCTCCCTGTTACTTTCCTCTGTCATTAGTCAGCTCTTGTATTACATTGTTTCAACCTCAAACTCTACATTCTTCTGAACAAGGGTACCTTTATAACATGTAAAAAAAAGCCAGTCACAATGCTCAGTAAAGCCTTTGGATGCTACTGCAGTAAAAAGAAAGAGCATGATGTACAAGGGCAGCCAACAAGTGTCCCAATGATGTAATTATGAGGATATTTCTATCAAAAGAACAATGGACTACTTGATGAGACTTACATTTCTATGAATGTTACAGTCCACCATCATAGGACACATAAACAATTTTCCTACTTTGTGTGTGAAACCTTCCCTAGAAGAACAAAGCACCTCACTAAATGTGAACTTTGTCTCCATAAATAAAGCCATCTGGTTTGCTGTCTAACCATCTGGTTTGTCTAAAGTTTACAGTCTCCTGAGTGTTATTCGCAGGCCGGCATACAATCTAGCCTCCACAGACATTCTTATTCGGTAAAAGTTTTCCCACAGCACTTTATTTTTTCTGCCTGTTTTTGATCTTGTAAAAAAATGTAATTTTAATACGTGTGTTGTAATACTGCATGTGTTTGTGTTTCTGTGAACTGATTGTAGATCTCTTAGTGGGTGGATTCTCTTGGGAACGGTGAAGGAAAGAACTACAAAAGAGCCATTTGGAGACACCAGATCCTATGACTTCTTCACCACTGTCCCTGCACAAATGGCTAGGTGAGGGTCCACCAGCAATTAACATGTAACAAGGCACTGAGAACTGCCTTCTGTCTCGGTTCAAGAGCTACAGCTTGTAACAGGTAACAACCACTTTGTCAACCCTACAGTATATGGACTCTGTTGGGTTCGATGCCTCCATGAGTACAGGCAGCATGCGGCATCCAGATATAGTGGTAGTGTTCAGCCCTGCATTCCCCTGTGTGAATGAAATGTATTATTATTTTCGGCTATAAGCTCAACAGTAACTATGTTTCTGCTTGCTCCCTCTGCTTCATAAACACAAGATTTTCCATCCGGAGCCCTTACAAAGCCTTGCCAAAAGGGTTCATTCTCCTCCAGAGTTCAACTGCTCCAGCTTTTGGAGAAAATGTCTCAGTTCTCTGGTACATCAGTAAGCACACAACAGTTCACGAGCTCTGATACTTTCTCCCTTATCTGCCCCCTTACCACAGGCAATGGAAAATGTTTCACTTGAAACAACAAACAGATTCGAAATCAGAAATAGAAATGACCTCAGTAGAGATTAATATAACTGCACAGAAACCTACCTCTTTCTGCTCTAAATCGTGACTGAAGTTTGAGCAAATGAAGCCTGTGCATAATGTCATCTATTCTGCAGTCAATAACAATAAGCACACTTTTTCATGTACCTAGCAGACAGTATTGTATGTGTTACATCAAAAGTGGAATTGAAAGAGAAATGTAGACTTATGCTTCATGGAGTGTAATATCATATTTGTAATCTGAACATAATTAAACCAACTGGGGCAAAAAAGTCTGTGTTTTAAAGATGTGCAAAAAAGGTGTCAGTTTCTATGGTCGCTGTTGCCCATATTTCTTTAAAATAGGAAACTAGAAAAGATCCCAACAAGCCTGTGGAAGCTAAGACCCACGACAACTCTTCTCTCTGCAGAAAAGTTGAGAGAGGGCAGCTGGATCCCACTGGACCCTGCTGTGTTCAGTTTCTAAAAAAGGGAACTAAACTGAGAAGCAGCCTCCAGGGGCAGCAAAATACAGCAGGAAGCTTGGAGATGCCGTTCTGTTCTAAAAAAATAAATGGTTTTGCGTACGTGATTCTATTTACTTGTTAGCTTATTTGTGTAGCTTGGGGGTACTGGGTTCTTGCCCAGTCAGCTTCTTACAACTTTGATTCCTGTTGACATAATAAAGTGCAACTGTATGAGCACACACGCACACACACACACACACACACACACACAAAGGTTGAACATAGATGAAGTCATATTCCAAATCTAAGTCCTAGATTATTAGATTTCATCCTTTAATATATGGATTCTAAAATGAGCTGTTTATACAGTATCACTTTGGAGCTAAACTATTTTGACTGATAATATATGAAATTGCAGCCCCTGTAAATAGGGTGCATGTTGTAAATTTAAGTCACAACATTGTTGAGATTCCAGCAACAAGTCAAGTCACAGATCTAAAACAATGAGCCTTAATGTCTGCCTATATGTTCAGATCCAAGATAGGCTTTGTATTTCTTTTGTTTATTGTACTAAAAGAGATGTACTATTCATTCAAAACTAAAGTCAAGACGATCATTAATTGCGTTTTTTTCTAAGAAGCAATGCTAAGAGTAGGTCCTGAGTAACTTATTGTATTGCTAATTATTCATATGCAATGAATATCAGTGTGAATATGCCTTCCACTGTGTCAATTGCTACATTACAAATTGGCTTATGTCAACCTCAGTGTGACATTAGCACTTATACTCTGCAAGTGGGAGTCAGTATTCACACCAATCAGGATAACCCATATCCTTATATTCCAGAGTTTATGTTACAGAGCTCCCTGAAGAAGGCTAACTAAAACAACAACAAAAAAATTACTTTAGATTTTAAATATTTCCTTAAGAAAAGATATTTATTAATAAGAAAATCCTGTGTGATCCTTATTTATTTTCAGAACATATTTCCAAGAGCTGGGAAGATTTGTTTTCTGGCATGCATCAAACATTTTTCCGTTGGTCACAGCATTCTTGCACTAATTGAGTTTAGAGAACTCTTCGGCTGCTGCCTGGATGAATAGGATCTGTGAAAAGCAAGCATTAGAAATAATGGGATCCATTAGCTAATTACATTTTATCATCAAACAATGACCAGCTGCAAAACGTAATATGAGAACTATATTCTGGTAACACAGATCTTTCAGATTCTAAGAACTACCATAAAACAAGGATGTCAGTATCTTCCTTCCTGAAATATTGCTTACTTCTCAGTGAAGGAACTCCCCGATTTTCAAAAGGTATAAATCTGTACAAATTAGAAGGCTTCTGAAGCATATAGACATGATTGGGTGGTCTGAATTCAGGGAATATACTTCGTTTATCATGCATGAAATATGAGCAAATGATTTTCCTGGTTAAAATTACTCACTCTGCTAAAATAATCCTGTAATGTATAATTGAATTGCAAATGCAAACAATTTGGTAGAAGTCATGGATTTATTTTTTTTCAATGTGATTATGGACTATGCAGAAGAAATATTTCTTTGCATTTCTCCAAAATGCCCCTTTCCTTTTACAGTTATCTTTTTTAATATCACAACATACATAGAAGTAACTGACTATATTTTGCCTTAGCTCTCACCTTTTCTATTAATGTTTCAGGTAAAATATGAGGAAGATAATCTCACTAATTCTCACACTTTTTTTCCTTGGAGAGCACTTTCTCTTCTTTAAATAGGAGGAAATTTAGAGTCACATTACAGCTGGCCTTGTTAACATATTGACCTTCACTTTTTGTTGCCTTACTCTCTCAGCAGCTACATACTTCTGTCTTAAGTGGAAGCTAAAATGCTGTTCTCTTGGAATGTTTACCTTTTGAACTCACATGTGAATTTGATTTGAAAGATTGCAAGGTACAAGTGGAAAACCAACATAGTGATTTCACACTGAAGTCCAGTCACTTGCTATTTTAAACTCTAAACTACAAAAAAACCTTGAGGGGAAAAAACCACCCCACAAACACATAAATAGCAAAAAATCTTCAATAGATTTGACTCCTGCATAGGATTGCCAAATAAAATTTCTGCTACCATTCAAGTAGCAAATAAGTACATATTTAAAATTAACTGGCTGCACTACATCAGCCTGACAGTGTTGGTGGGCAGTGGCCCGACATCCAAGTTTTATACTGCAGTTTTCCGCATGCTCCACGCTGGCAAATTTCCAAATGAACAGATACAGTGCTGCTCTGCTTAGTCCACCTTTGCCCACCTCCTGCCATTCCCTTCATGCCCTCCTCCCCATGGAGCCATGTTCCCTACCTAACATTTGTGCTCCTCTCTCAGTGGGGAAACAATTAAAAACATAGTCAGAGACATTCCCCTACAGAGCTACACCCTGCTGCCCTACCCTAGCTGTTCCCAGCAAACTGATAGAGCAGAAGTGCCTGGTCTGTGGGAGGAGAGTAGGTCACAGCAGCATCTCGCACCATAGCCTACAATGAGGTCAAAGGGCTCCAGAGGAGGCAGTCAGTCAGCAAGAGACTCTCAATCCCCTGAAGCCTGCCTAAATGCCCAAGTAAAATATTTAGTGCTTGTAAAATACCTCTTGGTACAAAGATACACAAGACATCACCTATTAGTACAATGCAGCATCGTGGTGAAATTGAGGACTTAGACATGAGTGAAATCCAAATATTTTTTCTCTGTTTAAAAAATAATAAAAACATGTTATTAAGATCAGTTCAAACCTTCTGGCTTTCTCTTGAAATGCTCTTTCTAGTAACAGTGGCTTACAAACAAATAAAAAAAAAACCACAAAAGTTTCTGTGGGTCTGATGATTCACTGTTTTTCTTGCTGTGTAACTCTTCACAGTGGCACAAAGTAAGGGTAAAAAAAAAAAGGTGCTTACGTTTCACAGGTTCAATTATTTTACAGATAAAATGGAAGTATGGAAGTGAAGACAAAAATCTGTAGGTGGTGCTTGGAGATTTTACTATGTTAGTCTTTATGAAAGCAGAGATCCATTACCATTTTAAAGCATTTTGTGCTCAGTAAAACTAAGTAGGGGTTTTGTAAGTGCTTTGACTTTCCTAAAAAGAAGAGTAACTTACCTAAGGTTTTTTTTTTTTTTTCCCCATTATGGCATGTTTCTTATTGTTTCATTGCATACAGTGATATTTATGATCTAGTTCTTTCTTCCCATATCACAGTCCAGCTTCTGCAGTCGTTGGTTTCCAAATGCCTTTTAGCTCCGATTCCCATTTTTATGCTAGAAAGCAAAGGAAACAAGCTGCACAAAGTCCTTAACCTTATTTTCTAGGCAACACTATCAATATATCTTGATCATTGTCCTAATTTGCTAACAGGAAGAGACATATGTGTAGGCATATTGCTGGTTTTGTACACAGGTTCTTCTAGGAGGAATGTTTTCAGTTTCAGGAAGACCACACAGCAGATGAACACAAAAATAAGGATGAATTTTGCAGGACTTGAAAAAGTATGCCCACAAAAGGTAAGCTTTATACAAGCAGACATTTGAAAACTTCCCATTTAATGGTGTATGTGGTAATGAAACAGAGGTCTTCATTAGCAGACTTCAGATAACACCCACAAAAGGAACAGGTTCAGGTTTGCATTCTTCTCCTTTATAAGTGCCCTGAGCAACCAGGAAAACTCATTTCCTAATGGCTCACCTTTGGGTTGATCATAAGTCTTAGTTGAACCTTTTTGTCTAACTGGGTTAATCAGGTATTATGTTTTCTCTTTTTCACCTAACTAAAGGTTTTGTAAAGTGTGAGATTTCAGTCCCTGCAGCTGCTTTCATTATGCAAGTGAAAGATGGCTTTTACACAGAGCCACTTATTTTCACCAAGTATGTATAAGCTAAATTGGTTTTGAAATTTCCATTCTTTTGTGAAAACTAACTGGAACTGGCCAACAAGCTGATGACTTCCCTTCCCCTTCCCCTGATGATGGGGAGAGTGGATGATAGACATGTGTGACTGCATAGACACAGTTTCTTAGGAAACAGCTTTAAAAAAAACCAAACAAAATCACTTTTCAGGTCACATGTTAAAGCTTTATACAATTGGGGTTTTGAGATGTGCTAAATCTTACACGCTCTGCACAGTACCATTCACTTGAATAGAACTAATCACTCCAATTGCATAAAGCTAAGTGCTTGTTTAAATCCTCACATGACTGATGACTAATGTTCAGTATTTAAGATCCTGTCCAAAGACAAAGGCACTAATTGTTTCATTTGCGCAGTCAACTTTCTACTTAATCATAATAATTTAAATCTCTTCTAGTTTAAAATATCTAAGCAGCATTACCTTGCTTCATCAATAAACTCTGCTTTTGTCCTTCTAGAAAATTTTGCACACTAAATATCCAGCCTTGAAATATTTTCAATCTCAAAGTTACTTAGATTCCACATTTTATAACAGATATTAAACAAGGAAAGCAGAGATAAAAGCTCAGATAGATGGTGCTCTGTGGACGCCCTGAATCTAAGAACTACTCGACTTGATCTTTAATGTAATGGTCTTTGACTATTGGAGTGGGTGTAGAGAATTGCCCGAACATGCCTCTGCATTCTCCAGCAGTTTACCAAACATAAAATCTAAGAAAACTATGTAGTTTGCAGTGCAGCACCTCACTAAGTCACAAAGAGTGGCTGTAAGCCTTTTGGGGAAGGTGTCATTTTGTTCTCTTTATCCCAGAAGCCCATCTGTGTTCTGCTTGTGACTGGGATACCTAACAAAGTACCCTATGCAGTCTGCGCTAGATGTTTCATACGTAAGTGAAGAAAGAGCTGCTCAGGAGGCTGTGCGTCCTCTCCACCCCTCTCAAGAAGTCCTTCAAGCTGCTGCAATCCATGCCGGAGCTGGGGCAGCGAGTGACCTCCCCCTGCCTGGTTCTAACAGCACTTGTTGGCAGCACTTGAGGATGGGCTGTGCCCTCTCGGGGTGTTGCGCTGGTCCCTGGGGAAGATGGGAGAGCCCTCGGACCCCTGGGGGTGGCAGGGCTTGCTCCCAGGTAGATTCTTGAAACCACAGCTTTAAGCCAGTGAACTGAAGCAGCTCCTGATGGGGGCACAACGCCTACCTAAGCACTTGCAGGGCTTAAGGGGATGCCAAAAATGCTCCAAATAAACTCTCTAAGACTCATTTTTGAGTTTTAGGAAACAAGCAGCTTTTATCAGGGCTGGGCAACACAAGGGAGCGATCTTCATCAGACAAGGTGCTCAGGGACACAGTTTAGTGGCAAATAAGAATGGTTGGACTTGATGATCTAAGAGGTCTTTTCCAACCTAGTGATTCTATGATTCTATTCTATTCTATTCTATTCTATTCTATGAGACAGGAGCTGGGGACAGAACAGATTTCCATCTTACACACATATGGATACATTTTCCCAGAAATCTTATGCCTATTCTACTAATTTCCACTGATTAATTTTAATATTGTTCTCCCTCTGTACTTGGCACTGGTGAGACTGCACCTTGAATCAGTTCTGGGCCCCTCACCACAAGAAGGATGTTGAGGCTCTGGAGTGAGTCCAGAGAAGAGCAATGAAGCTGGTGAAGGGGCTGGAGAACAGGTCTTACGAGGAGTGGTTGAGGAAACTGGGGTTGTTTAGCCTTGAGAAGAGAAGGCTGAGGGGAGACCACATTGCTCTCTACAAGTACCTGAAAGGAGTTTGTAGAGAGGAGGGAGCTGGCTGCTTCTCCCAAGTGACAGGGGACACGGCAAGAGGGAATGGCCTCAAGCTCCACCAGGGGAAATTTAGGCCGGTTACCAGAAAAAAAAAATTCACAGAAAGGGTCATTGGGCACTGGAACAGGCTGCCCAGGGAGGTGGTTGAGTCACCATCCCTGGAGGTGTTTGAAAGATGGGTGGACTAGGTGCTGAGGGGAATGGTTTAGCGATTGATGGAAATGGTTGGACTTGATGATCCTGGGGGTCTTTTCCAACCTAGTGATTCTGTGAACTTTGCAACAAATAAGTCTACCGATCACTGCGAGCTCCAGAGCGAGCTCTGCCCGGCCCTGCCCTGCGATGGGAGACGCTGCTCCGGGGCGAGGGCAGGAGCGGTCGCAGCTGCTCAGTGCGGGTCGCATCTAACACAAGGCGACACCGACCCCGAAGAACGAGCAGCGTCTGATACAAAACGTGCTCTCGGAGGGACATTGTGTCTGACTTACAAAGAACACAATTACTGAAAACCTAGCGCTACTTTAGCCCAAATCATAGAATCATAGAATCATAGAACAACCAGGTTAGAAGGGATCCATCGGATCATAGAGTCCAACCATTCCTGTCAAACACTAAACTACGTCCCTCAGCACCTCGTCCACCTGTGCCTTAAACACCTCCAGGGAAGGTGAATCAACCACCTCCCTGGGCAGCCTGTTCCAGTGCACAATGACCCTTTCTGTGAAAAACTTCCTCCTAATCTCCAGCCTAAATCTCCCTTGGAGGAGGTTGAGGCCATTCCGCTCTCTGCACCCGCCCGTCCATCTCACTGCTCTCCCAAGGAGCAGGCAGCGACACCGCTCGGGGCGGGGACAGGGGGCGCGCGCGCGGCCTCGGCTTGCCGCAAAGCGCGGCCGCCCGCTCTGTCGCGCTGCCGGAAGCGCTTGGCGCTTTGCGGCGCGGGTGCCCCTGAGAAGAGGCTGGGAAACCCCATCCGGTCTTTTCTGCCGTGCTGCCGCTAAGAGAAGGGTGAGTGGCCGCTGGGCTCCGGGCTCCGCCGCGCTTCCCGCGCCCCCCTCCGCCGCACTAACGCCTCTTCCCTCTCTCCCTCTCTCTTGTAGGAGCAGTCATGCCGGCCAAGGGCCCCCTGCAGAGCGTCCAGGTCTTTGGGCGGAAGGTGAGGCTGGGGCGCCGCGGCCTGGGCCGCGCTCCGGGCCCCTCGGCTACGGCGGCTCCGCGTGCGAGGGGTGGGAGTGGGGGGTGGGGGCCGGAGCGAGCCGTGTGTAGGCAGCTGTGGGGAAGCGCAGGAGAGAGAATTGATGCCCCGTTCCTGGAGGGCGTGCTCCATCCCTGCATGTGTTCAGGGCCAGGTTGGATGGGGCCATCGACCGCCTGATCTAGTGGGACGCGTCCCTGGCCGTCGCAGAAGGTTGGAACTAGATGATCCTTAAGGGCCCTTCCGACCTAAACTATCCTATGATTCCGTGGTTTCCTCTTGTAAGGAGTGGGCTTGGACTCGCTGGGTCGGAGCTCTGCCCCCTCTCTCGGGGATACTGGGGAGTGGTCGTAACTCGGGCCATAGAGGCCTGGCTCATCGCTCCCGAGAGCCTCGTTACAAGGTGGTGGTAAGATCAAGTGAGCCTTGCAGGGATCTAGTGGCTGCAATAATCTAGATACTAGCCTGTAGTGAGGGAATGAGTCTTAAAATTATCGTGTTTCAGAATGTAGAGGGTGTATTTCTCTCTATTTTTCTGTATTTGTATACATTTATAATATATTTTTATATATATAGTTGTCATAATAATATATTTATAGCGTGGCATTTATAACTGTAAACTAGGTAGAATGAGATGGGGAAGGTTGTGTATCGGGGAGTGCAGTGATTGATAGCACAAGGGGTAATGGGGTTAAGCCAAAAGAGGGTGGGTTTAGATTAGGTGTTAGGAAGAAATTTGTTACTGTGAAGGTGATGAGGCACTGGAACAAGTTGCCCAGGGAGGTTGTGGATGTCCCCTCCTGGAGGTGTTCAAGGCCAGTTTGGATGAGGTTATGAGGTGGGATGTGTCCCTGCCAGCTGCAGGAGGGTTGGAGCTGCGTCATCTTTAAGGTCTGTTCCCCCTCCATTCTCTTGCAATTTTATTAAATGGGTGCCTTAATAGTATGAGTCCCTACATAGAAATATAAGGAGTGGTATTATTTAGCGTGGCATGTTAATCTCATCATAAAGCATAAGACTTTTAGATAGTTAAAATAATGTAAAAAGTTTGTAGTGTAAAAATGAAGTGCTGTTTTGATTTTTAGAAAACAGCAACCGCTGTTGCCCACTGCAAGAGAGGAAATGGCCTCATTAAAGTGAATGGAAGACCACTGGAAATGATTGAGCCCAGAACTCTGCAGTATAAAGTAAGCATCCACCCAGCCTTCTGCACCACCGATGGATATTAAAATACTGTCATACACATAATTGTGTGACAGTGCACAAGAATTGATTGCCTTATTGACAGTACTACGTTTCTGGTTGTGTGTTACCTGATCACTTTAAATGTAGATGCTGTTATGAAAATTCATGAAGACAATGACTGCCTTGTTGGAAAGGGCAGAATGTTTTTGCTTAATTGGGTTAATGCATACTAATGTAACATGAAGTATTTTCAACCCTTTGCATCCATTTTTAAAATTTAAATGGGTAACTTAAATGCCTTCTTTTTAAGAGATTCATTAGGACTTATTACAGTATCTGTTTAAACGCTGCTGAGAATCTAAAATGGATTGGATAAATACATAGTGTAATGAATAGTGCAGAAACCCACCTACAAATTACTTTGTATCTTCTGTTTTAATAACTTATTTTCATAGTGATGAAGTAATTGTGGCATTCCCTTTAACTATTCTTTTGCTTTTAATTCCTACGTATGCTTTGCTATTGAGAATGTTGAAACTTTTAAAAAAACCCACTCAAGATATTAGTGAGGTTTTTTACAGCAGCTCCAGTAGGTGTCAAGCAAGAGGTTTGCTTAACTTGGGTGTGTATGCTTGTAAAATCAAAGCTCCTCTTCTCAGAACTTTGAAGAAATATTGAGTTTAATAACTTCACATTTGTGTTAAACCTACTATAATCTCTTATCACTGCTGTCTCTGATCACAAATGAATTTTCTTTCTGTTTTGTTTCCCAGCTGCTTGAACCTGTCCTCCTCCTGGGGAAGGAACGTTTTGCTGGTGTTGACATCAGAGTCCGTGTAAAGGGTGGTGGCCATGTAGCGCAAATCTATGGTATGATTTTGCATGGTATCCCTGGTGTGGGCTGGAACAGGTCCAGCCATGTACTTAAGAGTGTTTTGCACGTGTCAACATTCTGTTTCATTTTTATTTCTTAAGGGCTTGTTTGCTATATTTTATGTGCAGAACTGTAACAACTAGAGTTAGATGAGTAAAGTGAAATGATAAAACTCTGAGGAAACAATCTTTGTGTCTTGCAGTGCAGTAGGACAGTTGAAGCACAGATGAGCAAAAGGATTTGGGGAGACCAAAAGGCAATTTATCAGTAGAAATTTTACCTTTAGTTATGAATTTCCATGTTGTTCAGAAGAACCTTTCAGATGACCTTCAAAGCTAACTTTTTTTTTTTTCCCCTTGCAGAGCAGATTGAGAACATACTTGTGGTAGCTGTTGGTAGAGTTGTTCTTCACAGATAATAGATTTTTTTCTGCTGTTTCAGATTGAGTATAGATTAGTGATGTGGAGCTGAAGCTACATGAAGAGCAGGGACAAGTTTCAGTCTAAAGTTGATTGCATTAATTTTTCAGAAAATTCAGTTTTCCATCAAAATGTTGGTCTTGATGTTCTAACAGAAAGCAGCCTACAACATCCATACAGTTATGCCCATACTCGTGGTTTGAGTTCTGATTAGGCTATGATTTTGTTTTGTTGATGCATGCTAGAAGAACTGCTTGTACTGTCTTATCCTTTTTGCCTTTTTAGCCTTTGGAGAACTGTATTTCTAAGGGTTTTGAAAGTTAACTCTTTGTAGGTAGAAGATGAACCTCTGTTAGTAGTCAGGATGGAAGGTGATCAAGACTGCCCCCATACAATTCCTTGACTAACTGGTAGTTGTCAAATCAACAAATGAACTGTGGGTGGCCTCTTGGCACAGATTTTTTCAGATCCGCCAAAGTAAAGGTCACGTGGAGTATGTGGGAGGAGAGACTAAGAAGGGAAAGGATAATTTGGCAGAAAACAAGACAGCAAGTTTCTTGGATATCTGACACTTTGTGTTTGAGTTTTAAATACAGTTGCTATCCTAACTGATCCATTGTCTCTTTTAACAGCTATCCGTCAAGCTATTTCCAAAGCATTGGTGGCTTACTATCAAAAATGTAAGTTTTGATTGTTGTATTTGCCTTAAGTGGAAATGTATGTTTTCTGGTAGTTTTGGTGCAGGAAAAAACACATTAGTATGGATTTGTTCCATGTGGAACTTAATTGATTCTTTATTTCTTTTAAACAGATGTTGATGAAGCTTCCAAGAAAGAGATCAAGGATATTCTAATCCAGTACGATAGGACTCTGCTGGTTGCAGATCCTCGCCGTTGTGAATCCAAGAAATTTGGAGGACCTGGTGCTCGTGCACGCTACCAGAAGTCTTACCGTTAAAATTGTTCTACAGTCATGTGACAGTCAATAAACAGAGAGAATTTGATAAATGTCATGCTACTAAATTGCGTTTTTCTGTGTGGGCATATACATTTTTCACTGTGTGTTAACATAAGATTGATACACACACTGGTCAATGCTAAAGTAAAATCAGGGCTGTTGACAGTTCTCTTTTTTTATCCTATCATAGTAAGTCTGTCTGGATAGGTAGGGTCTTAGGGATGAAAAATAAGCTTTCCCCTGTTGTATATATGGTTATTGGAACATAAAGATCGCGTGTGTCCTATTTTTTGTGGATGCGTGTAATGGCAGAGTTCGATCTTTGCCTTTCTGGTAAATCTAAGCAAAGATGGATGGACCTTTTCCAGTACCTGGCTGGCCACTCTTCCTGGTGTTGGGAATTAACATGAGTATCCCATGTTTTTCCTATGTGAAAATGTTTTCCTTGCATATTCACCTGAACTAGCACCTTGGGTGAAGTTCAAATGCATCTCTGGAATGTTACGTGGCAGTGAGTATTGTCTGCATGAACTGTTGTTGTTGAGCTTGCTAGTTAGTGGTGAGAAATTTTCCCTCTTGAGGGCAACTTCCCTCAATACAGGTTAGTATTCATGCAGCTGTTCTGAAGTTTGCATTAAAACCCAAAGTAATTCTGGAAGCAGGGGGTGATGGGGAGAAACATTGAACTCTTGCCGTAGCAGATCATACAGAGGTGGCGTTTTCTGGATTAGTATGTCTAAGCGTAGGAAAATTTATGACGTCCCACATGTCCTGTTTCAAAATGGTATTTTGTGAATATAAAAGATTTTATCTCGATTCATCCTTCAACCACACGTTCATACAGTACAAGCATAGAGGGATGTAGACCTGGAGAACAATGTTAAATGATTTAATTTAAAAAATAGAAAATTCCTTCTGGAAGCCAGGCAATTGCTTCTGTCATGAGGTAGATGATATAATTTGAAGGCCTCAAGGAAGTAACTGGAAAAAAACAAGGAGTTGGAAATACCAAGTTTTGAGAGATCCATCTAGTGTGTGTGTATGTATCAAACAAAAAGAAATGTTGGATAAGTTACAGATTCTCTTCTGTTGAAACTGAAGATCTTTGTTCTGGAAGTGGTCACCAGGTGACAAAGAAGAAGAGTGGAGTTCTTAGTGAGATAAAGTCTGCTAGAAGGGCTAATTTTCTCTCTTGAAAGCTGGTAACTTAATGAGACCTTGGAAATAAGCTGACCCAACAGGCATGGGCACAGCCCTGGACTATTTCCTCTGTTTGAAAGCCAGATGGGAGAGGAACTGGAAGGATCATTGGAGGTGATGCCAGTGAAAGCCTAGCTCTCTCTAAGTCTGATGTTTTTGTGTCTGCTGTATGTTTGTATTCCAATATTGACATTTTTATTAGAGCACCTTGGTATGCGAGGTTTTTGTTGGGCTTTCTGTTTAATGTGATGGTTTTCCTTATTGGATGGTAGGTCACTTCAGTGTCCTCAACGCATAGTTGAACCAGCTTCCTTTGTTATCTGGATTGGGGAGTTGGAAAGAGTATTTTACCCTTTTGGTCTAGTTTAGGAAAATAGGTGCTCATGATTTTTTTTATGGATGTTAATGTTGGTTATGATGTGCCTGTTCTTTCTAGAAAAGGATTTTAAGCATCTTCATTGAACTGTAGTTATTCTAGAGTTAAATGTGTAATTTGAACAAATTCCTTCTCAACAGGCATTCTCCATCGATCTCCCATTTTAGCTGTCGGTGTCTGCCACAAAATGCTGCATTGCATAACCTGAATAGAAGCAGAACACTCTTGTTCAAACCCCTCATGCTCCCACTGGAGTGGAGGTGATGGCTGTATATTCCATCACCAATTTTCATACCAGGATTTCTTGTGTTACACTAAGTGAGGAAAATAATTTATTCCAGACACTTGCTGACTCTTTGGCAAGATGCAGGGTTTGCTTTCCTCAGTTTCCCCTTTTCTGCACCCTCAGAGGTAACCATTTCTTGACTGGTGAGTTCCTCAGAGTTTCTGCCTCATAGGTGAGTTTTTCACAAATAATTCTAGCTCTTGGACTGCTGAAAACTGACATTCTGCCTCCTAGCCTGGATTTCTAAGGAACAGACGCTATGCAGGCCTAACTTCAAATCTGATTACTTGAATTCCTGTGAGTTTTGTGGAAGCTGGCATCTTGATAGATGTTAATTAGCTTTAGCTGAGGCAAAAAATAAACCTTTTAGTTGTTTGGCTCGTGTGGTGACTGGGAAGCAGTGGCTCACTCATTGCTTAGGAAATGTGTAGCAGCTTGCCAGTTGGCACATATGTACCCTGTGCTGTGGCTTGTCCAGAACTGATTCTTGCTTAACTGTTAGAGCAGTGGGATGGAAGGAGAAAAAGGAGGCACAAAGCTACTGTGGTGTGAAACTCACGGGGAGAAGCAATACCTAGTGCTGTCAACCTTAGGAGTGAATTTCACAGTTATGGGGAAACCTGAGGGAACAGTTTTTCTGCCCACAGAACAGCTGGTAACAATTGGGGACTTTTGTTTTGCTGCTTTTTTACGGAAAGGCTGAAAATAAAACTTGCATTGCTGCTAGTATATGCAGAGATTATATCTGCATGTCATTTCTTCAACCAAAGGCTCTTAGCGTAATAAAAACGCTTTCTGAACTGAACTCTGATCCTATAAGACGCTGCAATAATCCTGTGGAGTGATGTCATCCACACAGACTAGCTTTCTAAATGAGAAACCTTCATGCAATAAGGCTGATGTCTGCCCGGGTGGCCGAAGATTTTTATCCTCAGCAGTTACTTACTGCTCACCCACTAGAGGGCTTAACTTCACTGGGGAAATGTAACTACCATGAAGGTTGGAAGTGTAAGGAGAAAACCTGTTCATAAAAATGTTTCCTTTCCTGATGTCCTGATTCTGCAAGGACAGCAATCAAGCTCTTGTCATTGAGAATCTGCTCTGGCTGGAGACAAACTTGCACAGAGAAAGTTTGATTATTCAAGCCTCTAGTGAGGCTCTTTGGCAGCTGTAGGAAGTGGTTCTTAGAAAGCAAGAGATATTCCTTAGATTGTATTTTCCAGCTGTTGCATTAGTTTCACTGATGCTAATCCTTAGGAGGATCAGGTGTGCACATCAAAATGTGACCTCTCTTGAATCCTACTTTGAAAACTTGAATTCTTCATTGGCATGTGAGCTCTAAGGTATATCATGTTTTGTTAATGACTACAGGGTTCCAATTCCAAAAGAGGGCAATCCTGTACATGTGGAACTGTTTATTTTTTCCACCCATTGTATGTAATCCTGACAGGCCGTGTAATCTACGTATCAAATTGAGTTGTCTTAAATGTTATGTTGGAAAATTTGAGACAAGTTAAGTTTGACTGTAATATGCAAATATATTAATAATAAAATGTTTTTATTTTGTTTTACAAGAAAAATCTATAACTTTAAGATTTAACACTAGTATTTTTTAAGTATGGAGCAGTGTGTTCTGTACTGTGGGGGTTTTTTTCTTACAAAAGTGATTCTTTTTACTGCATTTTTTTCTGTGCAAATTTTTCAGAAGTTCTAGTCTGTACTTTTTTTCTACTACTTGTGTAGATAATGTGTGTCATTGCCTTAAATTAGATTCTGTTTTTTTTTTTTCTTTTTGTTAATATAGTCCTCTGAGTTACAGTGGGTGAACTTGACCAAATAATACTGTTTGCTTATTAGCTAACATCGTTCACGTGCTTGGGACTGTGCTTTTTTTCTACCCTGCCTCAAGCGGAGATATCCAGACCTAATGAAACCTACTGCTCTAACTCTTGCAAAGGCTTTTTACAGCTGATGAAGCTAGCCTTACTTTTTAAATATTAGAGGTTAAACAATTGTGAAATACTAGCCTGCAGCATATATTCCTATTTCTGATAGATTCTCTTAAACCAGAGTCCATTTCTATTAATGGAAAGATTTTTTTGGAAGCTGCATATGAGCTATGGTGTGAAGTATGGTCTTGAGGAAGGGAAGAATCACAGACTAGATTTCTTAGAAGAGTTTGAAGCAGTTTCTAAACAAAACTTAGCTTGAAGGTAAGGGAAATCAGAGACTGGTAATGACATTTCGAATCTCTAATGCTTCGGTTCATCTTGCCTTGAAAGCAATCTAAGGCAGCAACTTCTGAGAGGAGTTTTATGAGAGGGTGAAATACTGATTAACCTCTGACGTGTACTACAACATAGGTGCCCACGTTATTATTCACAGTCTGAATATGCCTACAAGGTGCCAGAAACCCAGTTCAGACCTGAAGGGCATCCAGTCACCTTCCTGCAGGGGTAGGCTCGGGGCTGGGGTGGTTTTCTTTTGAGTTCCAGGCCTCCTCCTTTTGATAGGAATGGTTGGACTAGAAGATCCGATGGGTCCCTTCCAACCTGGTTGTTCTATGATTCTATGATCAATGTGTTCATTTGGATTAGGAACTCACTTCTTTTCCTTCTATTTGCAGTCTGGAGTAGTTTTGGACTACGTGAAGCAGATGAAACTAAGCTAGGAGATGCAGTCCAGCTGCAGATAAGCAACTGGCTCATGGGACCATTCTGGAGCTAGACAGAAGCAAAACCAAAGTAAAACCAAATTTTTGCAATGCGAATTGTGTGAATGGCAGCTTCTCAGATCCAAGAATAATAAAAATAGTTCTCAATAACTACTCTAAACACAGTGTAGTGCAATAACATATATCCGTTTGCAGTAAATATCCTTGGACTCCCCGTGATCCTGAACCTGCATGAGTACAGTCAGCCAGTGTGTGGATGCAGGATTTATCTTTGTCTGTAGCTCGAAAGGTAGTTTTCTTTTTGCCTTCTCTTCCAGTCCAGCTGAGGAGTGGCAACAACAAAAGGCTAGAACTTTTTACCTGAAAGTGGCCATCAATGTCTACATTTTATTTTGATCCTCCAGGTCCACCTTCCCTGGTATGCACAGAGGGGCTCACAAAGCACATGCTAGAAAGAGTGGAGCGTTAGGCAACAGATAGGCTTCACAAAATAAAGTGAGGGTATGGGTTTCAATTAGCGTCATACATGTCTTTAAAACTGCTTTTTGGTGATTCTATTAATGTTAGGGTAAATCAGGTAAGATTTTTCTGTGTTAAAATACGATAATTTTTAGTTGTGGTGAAATGATATTTTTTGCATTTTAGTGAAAATTAGAAATGAAACCTATTTGCCCTGTTTTCTTTGTCATTTTTGCTAATATAAAATTTTCAGAAGATGTTTTATTAAAAATGAAATGTAATTATGCTCTGGGAAGTCCTCTTTTGTGATATAAGCTAACTATAATAAAAATTTATCTATTTAGGTGTATTATTTACTGAAAATTCATGTCTCTCCTTTTAGAACAGACAAGGGACATTAGTATGTTAAAACAAACCCATCTGGTAACAACTTATGCAGTAGCATCACTGAAGTGTCTTGCAGAAATATTTCACTGTAATAAGCAGTAAAGGAGAGCACTCAGCAACCGCCTCAGAGCACACAATGGTGCGTGACGACGGAAGGAACTCTCAAACCATCATGACATGGCAACATTTCTATGTCATTGTCTGCTATGTTATAAAGGGCCAATTCAGTTCAACAGAGGAGTAGCACTCGCAGGTCTAGTGAGAGTGTAACTAATACAGACTCTGCTGAGGAGTTACCGTGCATTGCTAATGAGAGACATGCAGCCAGAAAGTTGTAGGCAACACTTGCAAAGCTCCTGAAGCTGTATGTAGCTACCAAACGTGATGTCCCCTTTTCTTTTCCTTTTTTGCCTTGCATTATTTTAAATAATGCATCCAACTATCTGACATCTAAAGGATTTAAACCCATTGCAGAAATACATAGTTCTAAGATGCCATCGTAATCAAAGTCATTAATTTGGATAAATTTCCTATTACTAAGTTATACTGAAATGAACATTGTGGGAAAGCTCAGTTTAATGATACCGTGGAGTATATTCTTGCTTCATTCCCTACTGTCCTCTTTGCAAGGTAAGAACTTTGTTCTATTTTAGTAATATTAACTTTTAAAAACATTTTTCTAAATATTGTAATTTAACATATTGTTCAGTTTTTTTCTGTCATTATAAAGCGGTTTTTTTGACCCTTACTGGAATAAATAATAATAATAATGAAAAAATCTCCATTCTCTCTCACAGGTTTAGAAAAAAAAGCTCTATTTTTTTATAAAGATAGACTTTTATGTCTGAATTTGTTACAAAACAATTATTTAGGAAGAACATTTAAGTTTTTTGGCTTTTTTACCATTGCTGCCAGACGTGTAAGGATCTAATGATTTTCAATGAGTTAAGATTTTATTTGAACAGACTGCACCTCCAGTTTGTTTAAGCATTTTTAGAATGCTGGGGTAAATAATCTGTCTACTGCTTATAGAAATGATCCTATTTTCTATGTAATACAAATGGATCTTGACATTTTTCTTGCAGCACCTGGAAAGATTTCTAAAGAGTAGTTTTGTGGTGGTTTTTTCTTTGAAAGGACAGACTTCAGGACATTTTAAGTTATTTACAAATGAGTCTTACAAGTAACGTTCATAAAGTGATTATAGGTAATGATACTAGAAGTTTGATTCTGGAAACTTCTGAGCACTTCTTGTATTTTATCTGTTTTATTCTGAACCTCTCAAGAACCATGAACTCTTAGGTCTTTTTGATGGTGCAGGTACCAGAGCTGAGACCCTGGAAAGTTGCAGGTGATGAGTACTTGCGAGAATCAAACTCTCAGGAAGGAAAGCATATAGTACTACTTCCATTGGAAACAGGAAAAATTGTGTGAAGATGGTCTGGAAAACTTAGGATGATTAAAAACCAAAATTCAGTAGAATCGCTTTAAATGTTGCAAACTATTATTTGCCAAGTGCAGTGTGAAACTGCAGAAAAAACCATTTAACTTGATGACTTTTTGATCTACAGGATCTTATTGCAAGCTTTCTCTTTTGAGAAGAACTTCAAGGTAAGTTTTTATTCCTTATTTGTCAAGTCCTGCAAACTGTACAAGAACGAATAAGTGTGATGCAATGCAAGTTAGGAAGTAAAATATAGCCTTGAATTTTACATGTAAAATGTCATGTACACATATGCTAGATGTAAAACATGCTTTCAAAATGTTTACAACTCTGTTCAAAGAATTTACATAAAGAGCATGGGTCCTCTGCTTGAAAAACGGAGGTCCTTGTGAAAAATGATGCTTCTATGATCTTGAGAAAGCTTGGAGGAATACTGGAGCGAAACCAGAATGATATCATGATTTCATGACTGGAAAAATACATTAAATTAATATCCTTCTACAGTTTTAATTGCATGATAAAATCCTAGCTTCTATTTGTAGCACAGAAAAGTAAGTGCTATAGAGCCGTAAAATAAATATTTTCAATACAAGTTTTCATGTAGAAGCTTAAATCCAAACAAAACCCAAACTAGGGAATGTTCCTGATCCCATTGAATTAAATGGGAACTATGCCATCAATTTCAAAGGAAGCATCCAGTCGAATGTAGCTTTGGATGTCTAATGACCTCTAATGCATCTAGTGAATACATATACATGTCAGATGATATGTCACCTTGGACTGTTGATAAAACTAAGTATGATTTATAGTTGATACCGTTGCTTCTAAACTTAATGACAAATTTAAGTCTGCTACAGCTGGGAAGTCATCTCTTGCTATTAAAAGTACCATCACAGTATATTCAAGTAACATTTGGGGAAACTCACAGCCACACATATGCAATGTCAAGTAAGTACAAAGCTGCTTTACAATTTTGTATCCTGTCATATAAGCCTATTTTGTCTATTTATGTCTCTCCCAGAAACTTAAGGTACCTCCCTGTCCAAGCAGAGGTTGGAGAGCTGCCCAGTTATGTAAAATGAGATCATGAAAATAAAAAAAAAAAAAAAATCACCTTTTAAAATGCTAACCCAAGAAAGACCTCTTTGATAAAGCGATGGTAATCAGATAGAAACACTTCTCTCTGGGGAGCTGCTTATTCAGGTTGCTCCAGAGACCTTTGATTATACAAGATCCTTTTTGTTCTCTTCCAGAAATGAGTTAGATGCGACTCGTCAGAAAAGAGATCTTGTAACAGCTGAGGTAGGTTGTTCCTCCAAATGCAGAAGGGAGGGGAAGCCCTCCCTGCTTTTCTCCTCTGGGCCTTTGCCGTCCTCACAAAGGGGCTTTTGTGGGGAGAAGGGTGGCTGTAACAGGAAGATGGTGATGAGAGCAGCTATTCTCTCCCTGCTCACCCCCTGCCCGAGTCCCTGGCCTCATGCCTTCGTTCACTCTCAGCAAAACACCTGGTGGGCGACCCACCCTGACGTGCTGACTGACGCACACCATGGGAAATAAAACCATGACGCCTCTGCCTTTTGTGAGGGTGAACAGAGAGCTCCGGAAAGCTGTTAGTGCTTGGTGAGGGGCACAATGGTGGCGCCATGGTAAGGTTTCCTCCTGCATGGAGTGCAGTGGTGGCTCTGGCCCAGTCCTGGTTCCCACAGCTCCAGCGGTGGGAACGCTGCGTCTCGGTCATTATGTGCTGAGATTTAATCATAAATGGGGGAATCTTCTTCCCTCATCTGTACACGTCACAGGCTCTGTAGCCAAGCAAGGGTTATAACCCCATTCAATGGGGGTAGGCAGGAAGCCCAAGGCAGTCTGTCCTCATGGTCTTGTAGGGACCTGCAGGTGAACCATGGAGGATGCTTTTCATAGAACAACCAGGTTGGAAGAGACCCATCGGATCATCGAGTCCAACCATTCCTATCAAACACTAAACCATGTCCCTCAGCACCTCATCTACCCGTGCCTTAAACACCTCCAGGGAAGGTGACTCAACCACCTCCCTGGGCAGCCTATTCCAATGCCCCATGACCCTTTGTGTGAAAAACTTCCTCCTAATCTCTAGCCTAAATCTCCCCTGGCGGAGCTTGAGGCTTCTCCAAGTCTCTTTGATATCTATGTACTTTCTGACTGAGCCAGAAGGAGGCTGGTGTGAAGTGGTGCACTGAGGACAATAGAGCCCCTAAGGGAAATGGCATCCAGACTGACAGTGTTCCAGGAGGGCCTTTGGCAGGAAAGGGCTGTCACTGCAAGAATGTTCTACCTGCCTGAAATAACAAAAAACCCAAAAGTGGCTTTCCTGAGGAGGATAGCTCAGAGCAACTATTAGGGAAATGGAAATGGGCCTTGCATGGAGAGGGAATGGATTCTCTCTTGCTGGCGGTTGGCCATGGGGACCAAGAAAAATTTTCTTGTGGGGGAACTCCAGGTGGTGATTTGATAAAATCCTTTTCAGGTTGTTTTTAGACAGATTGTGCTACTTAGATGCATCTCACAAAGTATTTCCAGTTGGAAAAGAGAAGTTTTTGTGTCACTGTACGAAACATTAGTGATACTTAACCTAATCTGTTCCTTATACATTGCTGTTCACTTCGAGATCAATTAATTCAAGCTCCAGACATGGAAGATAACTGGTGGCAGGAGGGGAGAAAGAAATTAGCTTACAAGCACAGACTAACAATTTGTTTTGCCAAAGGCTGGTTTATACATCTCTGGAGAGCACAGAAGGATAACTGTTTTCTCATAGAACATCACAGAGGGAAAAAAAAGCAGGGAAGAACAACTTTTTAAGCAAAAGGGCCAAGCTTCATAATGTTAAAGGATTTAAACTGTCCATGAATGTATGAGAGCACTTCACGCTGGTAAACTTTCCAGTTGGGCTAGGGGGGGCAAAAAGCCTCGAGTACTTTCAACTAGGAACGGGATCCAGCGTTTGGAAGGGATGATGCCACATGACAAGTTGCAGTAGCGGAGCACTAGGGCACATCTAGAGCTTCCTTATAGTCATATGCTCCCCAGTTCCTAAACAAGGCAAGAAGCAAATCAGGCAGATCTCCCTTCTCTTTTGTTTGGGATGAACAGAAATTCTGTTTTCAAGGATCTCAAGGAGGACATGAAGTCCATTACAGATGGAGTATCTTGAATCATAAAATCACTAGGTTAGAAAAGACATTTGAAAACAAGCCAAATTGAACCTGTCCACTACTAAATCATATCCCTAAGCACTTCATTTACCCATCTTTTAAATATCTCCAGGGATGTTGACTCAACCCCCTCCCTGGGCAGCCAGTTCTATTGCCTGATAAACCTTTTGGTGAAGAATTTTTTGCTGATGTCCAATTGGAACCTCCCCTGGTGCAGCTTGAGGCTATTCACTCTCATCGCTTATAACTTGGGAGAAGTGACCAAGACCTACCATGCTGCAACGTCCTTTTGGGTAGTTGTAGACAGTGGTAAGGTCTCCCCTCAGCCTCCTTTTCTCTAGACTAAACAACCCCAGTTCCCTCAGCCACTCCTTGCAAGACTTGTTCTCCAGCTCCTTCATCAGTGCAACCACAGTGTAATGGCTGGGGTGTGGCACAGAGCATGAGTAAGGGCAGAGGATGAAATGAAGGGATAGTGCATCTTTGAATTTACCATCTATTGTTATTTGAAGTAAAGAGGGGAGGAGTGCTCTCTATCCCCTCACTCTTCCTCCCAAATGTAGCTGTAAAACTTGCCAGGTAGAGTCCTGCTGGTTCATTTGCACTAGAGGGCATGGGGAAGAGGCCAGTGGTTGACCCCACAGCACAGCTGTGTCTTTCCCCATCCCCCTAAAAGTCATACTTTTCCTCCTCCCAGTGCTTGCAGCTGCAGTAACTGCATTCCCCACCAGCTCATGCTGCTGATTTGTCTTGCAGTATCCACAGCAATGTTGTGTGCTGGTCGAGCCACTAATCACTCTTCTGTATTAGAAGTCTGACCCAGTGTTAGACTGCAAGGCCTTAGGCTCATATTGGCTCATTTGTAAAGCACAAACACCCTGATTTTGCTTTTACATTTCTCTGACAGATTCAAACTGCCTCTCCTCGGTCACACCTTCATGGGGCATTGAAGCGGAGTACACCAGGAGGTCAGTGCCATGCTGGTCATCTGCAGGAGGAGAGATGGTTGAAAATGCTGCCTTCCTACCAGCTCTCCTGTACTGGAGATTCATGGATTGTGGAAACCCTCCTTATTATGTCCCCTACTAAACCCTACCCCGTCTCATTTTCTCATTTTATCCATGCTAATCATGGGAAATTCCTGTTAAAATTGTACTTCCAAAATAAAGCCTACAACCAAATCTGAACAGATTGGTTATCTAAGCCGATCCTTTGATTAATTTTAAAGTTTACATTGCATTTTTTTCTGTTCTGCCACTTTTTCTGGTCTTGGCAGAGGGTGTAATTATGTCTGAGAGGTGTATAATGGATTGTGGAAAGGGACAGGGGTTCTCAAGCAATGAGTGTCCAGCTGCTTCTGGAGGATATTAAGCATTGTGCAAACATGTAAACCAGGTCCAAGTTACAGAAGCTGTTTTGCAGAAGAGCTTATTGTATGTACCCAAACTTTGGTATCCTCCTTGGAAAACACGTATGCCTGGGTAGGTGCTTTTTATTTTTTCTGCGTAAAGATACATATGTGATTTTTACACCTCATGATTCTAATAACAGTGAAGAAGTTTTCTTCAATAATGCTGTTCTATAGACAGTATTTTCTGCTTTGTTGGTATTTTCAGACTATCTATATATTATGAAAGCAATTCTTAAATGGAAAAAATTCAAAACTAAGCATGGAAAGGAGTTTTCACAGTGAAAGCTGGTGGTCTTAATATTTGGTAGCTGCTACATGTGCTTTACTGTAAAGGTCCCATTTTGTTCCCACTTAATGTCACTAGCCTATTTACCATGGCCTCATTGGAAGTGGAAGGGCCTGTTTGTTTAATTTACTTCCTACTCTTTGCAATGCTTTTAAATCTGTCAGCAAGATTGTAAGCATTTGTATCTAGCGTGTTAATCCTCCCCCGAAAAGGAAAGCACCTATCTGCAAAACCTTGCTTTGGGACCACGTTTCTTTTCCACTTTTGGGGTATTATGATTTATACCCACCTCAGCAAAGGGTTACTAGATGACAGCGAGGTCTTAGCTTCGAAACGGACCATCAAGCCCTTTAATAAAACTGCTTTTGGAAACAATTACTAACTGTAACATAAAACAAGCCATTCCCATGGAATCTTAAGTCTCTGACTCCAGTCACCTCTTAAGCAGAAATAACCTTTTAACTGGGTTTTTTTTAGCATTGGAGGAAGGTTATTTATAAGTGGGTTTGACTCTGTAAATTACGTATTCTGGACCGTTCACAAGCTGGATGTACCTTTTGCTGTAATGCTTAGGAAGGAGGAGCTGAACATATGTAAAAATTGTGCTGAATTTAGTCAATTAGAATAATCTGTGTCCTTGGTATTTTGAGATCAGCAGGACTGGGATTTGGTTTCTTTACATGGGAACTTGACCTTTTGTATGCTGGGAGGAGGTTGACCTTTTGCTCCTTTGTTAGTTTACAAGTCTCAAACCAAACGAGAGAGAACCTTGCTTCTCCTTTAACCAAGACACAAAGGATAAAATTAAGAGTATATTAAAAAAAATGGAGATTGTTGTAATATATCTCTTTTTAATTTATGATAAACAGATTTAATGCAGAACTCAGTCTGTTTGCAAAATACTACATCTACTTGCTTCCAGGTTCATGTCCTCTGGAGTGCCTTAATGGAGCAACCTGCACAGAGGCAGGTGACTGTGACTGTCAGTTATTTCAGGCTCAAGGAAGCAGGTGCCAAATTGGTAAGTTCGGGGCCAAAAGAATCAAATTTCAGCTTCAAGTGAGGTTTACAATGCAGGTTTTTAAAACAATACTGTTAACAGCGTATTTGTGATTGCTCTGTAGTAGGACTGTCATTCCATTAGTAGTAGAGATTAAAACGATATGCGTTAGGGATATACAGACAGCAACATGGGGAATTCCTCCCCCAGTTGGGCTGTAATGATACATAGATACCATAACAGATAGACCATTGTCTAGTACATCAGTCAGCTTTTTTCATAGCTAGCTGAACAACCAAAAAGTCACTGCATTCTTCTAACAAATAGTGGCTTATTGCAGACAAAATTGCCAACTACTTCAATGCACTGGTTTCTGGGCTCTTCTGTGTGTAGGGATCAACAAGAACTGTCTTCTAGGATCTGTAGTATACCTAAATCCCCTGCCTCTACTTATAATTTAAATGTTTCCACTGCAGCAAATTTAAAGATAAATGATGACATGTGACTAAAACTGTAGCCTAAACATTAAAAAAAAAAAAAAGTATTGACTTTATTTAAGGTTGAATAAAGAAGGTTGTCTTTTGTCCTTGCTATGTATCTCCTTCATAAGTTCTATTTCCTTCTTGAGCTCTTTTGTAGATGCTTCTGACACCTGTAAATTTTTTATTGTTGTGCCTGTTGTAAACTCAGTGTGTTCTCTCCAGTACCTAACACCGGTAAGGATCAAGATGGGATTTGCAAATCGTGGGGACAGTATCACTTTGAAACCTTTGATGGCATCTACTATTACTTCCCAGGAAACTGCTCCTATATTTTTGCAAAAGACTGCGATTCTCCAGAACCCCAATACACTGTTTGGGTAAGTATCTGAGCATACGCTAGAAATAGTATACTGAGTGTTCCTGTATTACAGGATGTATTTTTCATCATAAGTAAAATAAGTAAAGAGACAATGAAAGGATCAAACTATTGCATTGCTTACTTAAATATAGAACTATGCTGCTGGAAAATGTCTACTCCTATGTGCAATAACTCAAAACACTGATGATATGATAATCAGCAGAGTATATTAAAATAGTATTTCTTACTCTCTCTATCCTAAAAAGGATTTTTGATCTCTCCTTTCTAGGAGTAAAAAAAGGGGTCTGAAAGTAGATCTGGGAAACTTCAATAAACTGTAGCTGTCAGGCAATTAAAAAAATGGATTTGCTGGATAAAGTGCAAAGGGCATTCACCTGCCTGATGATAGCTGGGCACCCGAGTGCACTGGGCCCCAGTTCACAGCCATCAACCCTATAAGGGGAGCTGCCTCCCTGGCCCACAGATAACTGTCTCTTGTGGGGATTTGTGTTCTAATTTTGGATTACCTCTATGTCATGCAGAGAAGATTAACTGCTCAAAAGCCTTTGTCTTGACCTATGTATGGAAAGCACTCTTTTTAGTAATTTCCTTAAATTGCTGAGAATTCACAGTTAATGACTTTGGGTCAGGGAGAGTTCAAACCTGCACTCCCGTTGAAGGAAGATGCCCTGTCTACCAGACTTTTGGTTATTGTGAGGACACAAGCTCATTATGTTACTTTTAATACAATATTTGGGATTTGGGGCTGATTGGGCAGAAGAGAAGGGGGAAAAAGAGGGCTCCTAATTCTGAGCCCTGGGGGTCACAGTACTCACAGGGATAAAGGCAGACCTAGGTGATGATTTCTGCTCCAATGACTAGTTTTTATTTATAAAGACATGAATTCCTTTCTTCCCAGATAATAACATCGAGTGAGATCAATTTGCCATTAAAATCATCATTTATTTCCATGAAGGTTATAGACAGGTGCTGTCATATCTGCCTTCCACAATTTCATTTTAATTCTTTGGAATCTGTGTGCAGCTATGAACTTTTAGGAGTTTTCAGAAAAAGCTGTAGCAAAGCCCAAGACGATATTAAAGTTTAGAATCAATATTTCTGTAGATTCCAGTTGCTCTAGAAAGAAAGAAACTACCATTCAATTGTTGGAATAAATGGCATGTTTTGCTAAAAACTGAAAATGTTTACTCAGAAGAGTCATAAGTAATGTTGAAGCACTGCAGTCACTATAAGCTGAGCGATGGAGAACAAAGAAGCTTGCAGAATCCTCACATTATGGTCCTTCTGGATTTAATAATGCACTTCTATAGGAGAGAAGAAAGCACAAAAATTATTTTGATTTTCCTTATTGTGTTTCTGTCTTGGGCCAGGTTTACATAAAAACTATCTGTCAATACTAGTAATATTTATGGTATCTTTAATTATGATTACTTCTATACATGCAAAAACTCTAATGCTTTTCCGGGTTTAGTTTATTTCACTCAAAGAAACTGTAATTGGTTTCTATTTCCAGGAGTGTCAGTTTAGGAAGGTAAATTCAAGCATGCATTAAAACTGTATCTGTTCAACAGCCAATCTTTTCTACAGAAGTGATAACTCTGGTTTTACAGCTTCCATTACTGTGTTGGAAAAATGTTTCCCGGTTACTAATCTACTCAGCTTCAAAGCTAAGTCAAATAAACTGTAATGCAACTTGCGTCCTCAGAGAACAGTGACACATACAATCGCAGAAGACATGTCTGAGCGATTTAAACTCCTTCTACATTCTAATTTAATTAGATATCTAAGATTCACAATCCATCCTCTGTCTTCTCAATAGTGTTTAAAATCAGCTCATGTGCTTTTGAAGCACTGCAGTCTAGGACATCCCACAGGTTTGGGTGACTCAATCCCACTGAGATTAACTAAAGCTGTTGAAGTTTTGCTCAAGCCCTTGGAGCCTGCATGTGCTTCAAAAGTCATTCACACTGCCTTAGTGTAAATCAAAGCGGTGTAGTAGTTATTTGGTCAGAGCATATGCACAGAAAGTTGGAGACCTATATTCCTGTTAGCAGTGAAGAGTAAATCTGAACCCACAGTTTTCAAGTCCTGAGTGCACACCCTGGCCAATGAAAGCTGTGGTGTCTCTGGGGAGAAGGACCTTCCTGAAGGAGTTGTGCTCTGCCATGCTGAAGGCTGGGAATACAAATGAAGTCTGACTTCAGGGGTAGCCTTTTTTTTGCCAGACTATAAAAAGGATGAGTACTTGCTTATCATGCCTGTTCCATGGTCTGATTACACATTTTTTGATGTAAGATCTGCTCCCATAAAACTGTAGGCATGCTGAGATAAGAGTTGCATAGTTTTCATTTCTCAAATTGTAAATCTGAGATTGTTTTAACTCCTCTAGTAGCGGGCAGTCATGGAAGTCACGTATTGCCAATATTTGAGACAAAGGGTTTTGCAGATATCTCTCTGGCAGACTGAAACTGGTATTTCCATTGCTGTGTCCAAACTAGGGTCGATATGTGATTCAAAGCAATACTCTTCCTCTCTATATTATATATGTATAATGGGGAGAGGCAGACTTCAGAAAAGTCTGTCCTTCTCCATTAGCGTGGCAGGAAAGCCAGTGTGAAACGCATTGTAATGGATCCACATAAGTTAGATGCCTATTGTAATCTGTGGGAGCACTCAAACAATCTCAGCAAATCCTGAGTGCTTCAGGAGGGCATATTGTGGTTTAGCTGGTGTAGTCTCAGCTGGCCCGAGCAGGCTGGTATTATGATGAAATATTTTATTGGTTTGTAGTTCCCTTTTACAGATCAGACCTCTAAAACGAGAGCAATAGGAGTGTCTCCTCAGTGCAAATAACAAGCTGCTACATTGCCAACTATAAACCGGCTCACTACAGTATCTCTGAAGTTCCTCTACATAAAATACCTGAGTATTTAATCTAGTATTTAAATCATTGTCTTGTGATGTTTTGTGCTATTAGACTGTTACTGTACTTATCAGTAGTATGGGGTAGTGTGAACTTCTAGTTCTGCATATATTTGTTAACTGTGGCTTTTTATGTTTTAAGTATTTATTTGTAAAGCCCTTTCAGAGCACAGAGATGTAAGCTATATTAGTTCATGAAAAAAATGCATGAAATTATTGAGAATGGATATTTACTCTTATTTCGTGTGTATTTTCCCCCTCTAAGGTTCATAACAGTCCTCAGTGTTATGGTTCTGTATATTCTTGTCAGAGGTCCATCAGCTTATTTTTTTCAAACCAAGAAGAAATAATTATTTCTGGACATGAAGTAAGAAAAAATGGAATCAGGTAAATATTCTAATGGTGGATTTTAGCATTTTATTGCAAAAAAAATAATATGGGGTTTGGGAAACAGATGTTTTTTACTCCAGACAGATAAAATAATTTGATATAGATCTTTATTGATCTCTCATGGTCTATATTGAGGCTGATAGAACTATAATGTGAGCAGATGTAATAGTGCAGATATAATACCTGAGTGAG
This sequence comes from Coccyzus lansbergi, assembly GCA_033558105.1. Lineage (NCBI taxonomy): Eukaryota > Metazoa > Chordata > Aves > Cuculiformes > Coccyzidae > Coccyzus > Coccyzus lansbergi. The sequence goes on from JAUMJK010000827.1 coordinate 94,161, forward strand.
GATAGCACAGACTCCCTGCATGGACCTTGTGTGGAACTTCTCAGCTGTAATCTAATAATTGCTCATGCCTACTTTGTATAGATAAACCCTGCATTGACAGTTTTAGCTAATCCTTGGTGTATCCTGATAACATTCTGAACGAGGCAGTCATTGTTTATTTTTAGTTTCTATTCTTAATGTAAGATATAATCTTCTTCTAGACAAGTCTGAATTGGTTGAATCAAATATCTTAAGTCCTCTTTAAGAGCAAAAACTCTACAAGACATCTCTGAGGTACATCAAACATGCAAATATTTTAGGGTTTTTTTTTAATAGGTAAAAAGATCATAGAATCACCAGGTTGGAAGAGACCTGTCAGATCATCAAGTCCAACCATTCCCATCAAACACTAAACCATGTCCCTCAGGACCTCATCCACCCGTGCCTTGAACACCTCCAGGGAAGGTGAATCCACAACCTCCCTGGGCAGCCTGTTCCAATGCCTGATGACCCTTTCTGTGAAAAACTTCCTCCTAATCAGTAGCCTAAATCTCCCCTGGTGGAGCTTGAGGCCATTCCCTCTTGTCCTGTTCCCTGTCACTTGGGAGAAGAGGCCAGCTCCCTCCTCTCCACAACCTCCTTTCAGGTAGTTGTAGAGAGCAATGAGGTCTCCTCTCAGCCTCCTCTTCTCCAGGCTAAACAATCCCAGCTCTCTCAGCCGTTCCTCATAGTGCCTGTTCTCCAGTCCCTTCATCAGCTTTGTGCAAATGATGAGTGCAAAGCTATCAGAAGTATGTTTTACTACTTGATAACGTACAGAAAATCTAGAAGAGTTATTAAGGTGTTCTTGCCACCCCCTTTGATCTAATGCTATAGCCATTAGCACCTGAGATTGATAGCTACAGCAATACTGTTCATCCCAATAGAAGCAACTTTGGAAGATTAGCATATCCATGCTGCAATTTTATTGTCCAGTGGTCTTTGGTCAAAGGAGGAAGATATTCAGTATTTTGGTCAATAGTATTTTCTGTTGTGATATTCCTCCAGTTTTTAGTAAAAGCACGATGAAGAATTGAATGGAAGTGACTGAATATGGCTGGGAACAAGGGCTTAGTGAGTTAGAAGGTGATGCCTAACATGGTAGCACTAATCTCATCTCAACTGAGATCTTTGAAGCAGGCTGTTTATTATTCCAGATTAATGCTGCCTCAGACGGTTGGAAATGCATTCTTTGAGAGACTGGCTGACTATATTCTGGTGAAGACTACCTTCGGTTTTTCTCTTGCTTGGGATGGAAACTCTGGTATTTATATTAAGCTGACAGAAGAACATAAAGGAAAACCATGTGGACTCTGTGGAAATTTTAATGGCAATAAATATGATGACCTGATACTGCAAAATAGTAAGTAATTAGCTTTAAAATGCACCCTTACCTTGTGGGAAAAACTTACACGTTTGCTTTAAATATGATACTGTAAAAAGGCAGAGTCCTGTTCCAGTACTATTTCAGTAGAAAATAGAATATCTGCTCTACTGTTCCTCATCATTAAAGATGCTAAGGGAAAAGATCCTAGTTCAAGGAAGTATTGTATGTTTTAGTCTTTTCTTGCTCAGCAAAGCACTAGGGGAATGTTTATCTTAGCTGCTGAAAATGCCCTGAATAATAAATAAATAAATGCTTGTGATTTTCCCTATTTTTAAAGATGGAAGGAGAATGAGGAAAGAGCCAAAATATTAGTATTTGGAAAAAAACACCATGTGTAGTGATTTGTTTATATGAACACCATAGAAATACTTGTTGAACTATGTAAATTTCAAGGCTGTTGCCAGGGAGCTCCTAGTATCTCTTTGTAGGTAAGGTGTATTATGCGTCTCCAACTACCCTGTAGGATGAAGAGTTGCCCAATGTTGAAGAGATGACTTTGTAAATTGGTAGAATATTTTAGTCTATGGAGGGAATGATCCATAGGGACTTTTGTCCTACTTACAACTAATGTGAAGACAGTCAGGAACAGTCTTCAGAATATGAGGGATATTTTCCTCAGTCTCTGATAAAAACAAATATAAGACTGATTCACTGTTACCATTAATTGCTGAGAGAATCTAGTTTCATGGCCTTACATATTTTTATGTCACAAGAATTATCTCACTGTAACTTTTTTCCCTTCTCTGTTTCCCCCCATTTTTTTGGTTGATAGCAGAGCTTTCCAACTCTCTAAGTGAAGGAAGGCACAGTTTCTATCTTTGTACAGCCTTAAAAAAAAATCAACCCAATCTAACTTTCTCATAACTTTTCTGCCATGAAAGCAGTAAGTTCCCTGTTTCATGCATTAACTTCTGAACACCAAAGTGTGGTATGCCTAATAACTTGTTCAAGCTGATGATCTGTTAATAATGGAGGAAAATGGAATCTGGAGAGATAATAATGAATTTGTGCTATCTCTGTAAAGCTGTAATTTCAGTATCTTTAGATATGTTATCTGTTGTAAAAGACTTTGCTTTCTTCATTTCAAGAGATACTTTTTTTCACCATCGTAATTTTTTCTAACTTTTTTTTATCAGAAATGATAGTAGTATTGCAATTTATGATCAAGACCACTATGAATTGTTTTAACCTTGAACCAGTTGCATAACATACAAAGCATGAAGTTCTGATAGATTGATAGACTGTTAATTCATACTACTTCAAAGCTGCAATATTTACCTAAGTGCTTTCAGCTCTTATGAATTATTTGGTACGATATGTTCTCTCCCTCAGCTGAATGACTTCTAGTAGTGTAAGGGAAGCTCTTACACCTATCCTGAATCTTCCAGACTGAATGCTTTTTATTTGCAATGCCCCAAATAAATAAGTTGCTGAGAACCATGTAATAATCCATTTCAAAGCATAGTTTAAAAACAACTCCCTTTTCTGTTTCCTTATTTTCACCTTTAATGGCAACTTCATATTACTTTAATATACAAAACTGTCTGTGTATAGAAGGGTTTCAAGGACAGTAATTCTATTTTGTGACATTTTGAGGACTTCAAAACATGTTTCAGGTCACATTGAAATGTAAATAAAATATTTTTAATGGTTTTGCAGAAGCAGAGTTAAGTCAACAGGTTTGCTTCTAGATCAAACCCAAGCTTTTTATGTTTGGAAAGGGTTTCTGCATAAAGAACTATTCCGTCAGAGAGGAAAAAAAAAAGTTTGAAGTCTCTCTTTCTTAAGTAAAATAGAGTGGTGGTTAGGATCTTATATTTATTTGTTTGTGGAGATCCAAGTATAAATATTAGATTGGTCTTCTTTGGGGTTTTCCATATTACAGAGTGTCAAACTTTGTCCATCGTGTGCTAGAAGAGGTTAGGTTAAGTTTTGGGTAGTACAGCTCTGTGAAAAATCTGTAGCTGAATTAATTTCAACTGCAACTGATTGCACAGATATAGACAACTATAGCATAGGTACTAATTACTGTAAGGTTCTTCAAGGTAGAGACAAAAAAATATTTTAATATGTTTAAGAACATAGAATAAAAGTAATATTTAGTTCTTACTGTAAAAACATGGAAGTCTTGTGTCTGTTTCTTTGCTTTCAACTTTCTTGTGTGTTCCTGTATATTCATCAGCTTGTTATGACTTTCAGTCATGCATCTTGCTCACTAAGTCTCCCATGCTCATGCTGTGAGGAGAACTGCATTTGTTGTAGGGGTTTCTCCAGCGAGGGAAAAGGAGAGAGGCAATAGAGCTAACTGACCTTTGTGAAACATGATGAAAGCCTTAAATTACCTTAAAGAAATGTATTTTTTCCCTTAAGTAGTCAATGTGTTATGCTTGTCCTTATTTTTATATTTGTTGTAAAAATTATCATTAATTGCACCTAAAAACCCCTCCCAACTAACACTAATATAGTTTTTTTTCATCTTTCATTTAAATGTAGTATACAATACTACCTGGAATTAAATAACAAAAATAACATCACCCATCCTCTGAATGTATCTATAGCTGAGGAAATGATCATATTGAAAAATTACTAGAAATTTCCAAGAAATTTTGTGTTGACAATTTTTTTCCTGAGTGCTTTTCCATTGTTTTTTATGCAGTAGGTGAATATACAGAAGACATTGCTGAATTTGCAAATAGCTGGGCTGTGCAAACCTCAGAAGACATAGCTTGTGTACCTATTGCCTCAGATTTTTCCAGTCCTTGCTCAGCTGATGCAGAATCCACTGAGGTAAATTAATTATTTTCGATATATGTCTGTGTGTATATATCCTTTTTTCCCCCCCTTAACCTTCACTGCCTAGTGATGGTAAAGAATCTAGCTGTACACATCATGTTGGAAAGAAAGCCTTAAATGCATTGAAGCATTGAGAAAGGGAAGACTCGCATCAGGACTGTTGCTAAGGAATGTCTGAAGATCTTCAGATGTTTAGCTTAGAAGTAAAAAAGCTCAGAGAAGATGTGCCAAGTGGCACGGGTCTGCTGGTATCGCTCTTCATTGTATTAAACTTGGGTTAGGTTTCCAGTCCTAGCATCTTATACTCCATTATTTTGGAAACTGAAATACAGCGGAAGTAACATGCTGGGTTTGTGCTGAAACAAAATGCTTTTTTTAACGTTTCACACTCTTTCATCCCCAGCTGCTTTAGGAGCAGCATGCAACCAAGCCAGCCTAATAAGAGAGAACATAATTTGAGAAGAATAATAAGGGACACATAACAATAAACTGAGACTGTAAGACTCTCAAATTTTAATGGTGATATAAAGGGCCCTAGAATAAAGAAACAAAGCTAAAAAGAATTATGCTCATTGCAAAAGTATTTGCTAACTGTTGTTTACTGATTCTCCTTAATGCACAGGACATATTCTTCAAGTGCCAAATATTCCTACAGTTTCCTTTTCTCAGCTGTCATGAGAGCATAGATCCATATTCTTACATTTCTAGCTGTATGAATGATCTTTGCAGGTAAGACTGGAATTCTTGTGTATTTATTACTGATGCATGAAATGAATGTTACTTTTTCATTTGAGACCAGAAACAAGCAGCATTGAGGGAAATTAGGAGGAACGAAATTCAAAGCAAAAGAGATGGGATTTCTCAGTGAGTGATTTAGAGTGGAAATAAAGGGCATAGAAGCAGCATATCTAGAGAGAAATTGATTGCTAAAGGCTTACATGGATTCAAGGAAATACTAGACAAATGCATGGAAGATAATCACTAACAGCGGAAGAGAATCACTAACAGCGGAAGAGAGGCTGCTAATCACAAAAAATCCTAAAACCTGAGGTTCTGAATCAAAAATACATGGGGATAATACTAAGGGGAAATATCAATGGTGCTGGAGGAGCTGTACCACTTGTCTAACAGTTGAACTGTTTCTTATGGGCAACCATTATGGTTCAAATTAGAAGAATTTTTAAAATTATTTGATTTATTTAAGTTCAGCATTGGCTTTGGAGGGAGCTATATTTCCTCAGTTGCTGGCATTATATGCAGACTGGTGATTTTTCCTTAGCTCTCCAGGATCCCGTTTAGTTCTTGTCAGACATTGAAGCTTAGCTGGTGTTCCGGAGTGTAATCGAATAGAGGGCTAAGCAGTGTACCACTTCATTTTTAGCAGAGTTTTTAAATTAAGAAGTAATTGTCATAAGTAGCAGGATTTTTAGTATGGCATTCTGAGAGTATAATCAAGTAAAAAAAAAAAAAAACATACAGAAAGGATCACAAGAGTAGAAGTAAGAATCACTCAGTAGCATCCATTGCAACTTGTTAGTTAATTTTTGATGAAATTCTAGTTTTCTGCTATGATATTAAGTCAAGACAGAAGAATCTATGTTTGTAGGCAACTCTCAGAAGTGTGCTTCCTAGAGTTTATGATCCGAACATGGATTTTTCTGAGAGAGGAGATGAGTTGCCTCTGTACGATATCTCTGTAACTCAAGGGTTTATTGTGACTTTTTCTTAGCAAAAGAGGAAAAATGAAAAGCAAATTTTCAAGTTTAATACTGAATCACTATCATGTGGTTAAGACTGATATTATTTTTGTCAATATGCATGTGTATTGATGTGAATTGTGTGAATGTTAAAAACCCTTAAGTAATTTTCTGCATCTCAGAACCTCATTAATTGAGGCTTATTTTGTTTATAAAAGAGACCTCTCTTCTTGTGGCTTAGTGTCACTTTATAAGTTTCTGGTAGGGCCATAGTATATGCCAAGTATTCTTTTATTAAGACCCATTTAATTGGATTAGATAAGGAGAGCTGGAAAGACTCTGATCACTGTAACAAAGATTATAGTGGTGTTCTACTTGATAACAGATGTGTTGAAAGCAGAATACAAACACAGTATAATATATTCTTGCAAACACAGTACAATATATACTTAAGACTATTAATTTTGGAAGCATGACCTTGTGTGCTGAAAGATGAACTCAGCTGATCTGTCACAGTCATGCTCATAATAGAAATGTTGTGTTATGACTAGTTCATTTTGGCATCAAGTCCTCCACAGTGAGTGATGGGAGTCATTAGACTTCCATGGAAACAGAGGGTTGGTGGTATCTTGCCTAATGTGACTTGCATCTGAAAAAATTTGAGCCTACCTAAACACTGATGAATGTCTCTTTACTTGATCCTGCAAAAGTGCACTGTATAGCTTCTTCTGTATAGACTAAGGCCACAGATAATATCATGCTGTAACTCCCTGAGACTGTCTGTAGTACTCAGTAGATAAAGCTTCTGATGCCAAGTACTGCAGCACAAGGTCAGGAGTCCACCAACAGTGTTCTTCTCACCTAAGTTCAAGGACTGACAAACACTTGGAAACTTGCTTTATGGTTGGACTTGATGATCCAGTGGGTCTCTTCCAACCTAGTGGTGATTCTATGATTCTGTGATTATTACTGGGACCAGAATATCTTTTATCAGTGTAGGTCAGTGTTTCCACGTCACACTGGGGGTAGAGGGCCTGAAATGTGGATCTTGAGGCTGTTGGGTTGTCCACTCTCTTCAATACAAGGTTGTGTTTCTCTTTCATCATAAGCAGCATTTATCTTTTCTTATAAGAAATTAGTGGTTTTGTTCGTTGTGGCAGTATTAAAATGAAATAACTTTTTGTAAGATCAGATGATAAAAATACAACAGTGTATTCAAGATATCTTGTACTTTATTTTCACTGTGTGCTGTTACGACTGAGTAGTGTCAGCTACGTGTGAAATATCTTGTGCAGTGTCCCATGGCAGAATTTTGTAGATAGGATTTGAGTTCCTTCATTACTCCTTTGTTTTATCATTTCAGAGTGGACGATGATGAAACATACTGCAGGGCAGTGACAGAGTATGCTAGAGCATGCTCCCACGCTGGGTCCCCAGTGCGGGACTGGAGGGATGACTTTCCTGCCTGTAGTAAGATTCTTTAATAAAACATACTATGTGACCTTTGAGATACCCCATGTATCCATTTCAAATAATTCCATCTTGACAATATTTGTCACCGTAGGACTCACACCTGATACTGAAGAAAATCAGCCAGTGTCACTGTTGCTGGTGAACAATGAAGACAACGACTTGTTAGAGGAATATTTAATTCCATTATGACATGATCTAAATCTATATGAAATTAATGTTTCTGCAGATTGCTTGAAACATCATGTATGTTGATCATATTCTAGGACAAAGAACAAACATCTGTGGAGATCTGATGTTGTCCCTCTTCCCAGATGACCTCTCAAGCCTCTACTGACTCTATAACAGAATTAATGCAACTAATTCAGCTTCTTATAGTTATCAATAACTATCAACTGCAGTTCAGTCTCATGCATAAGACTTGAACTAGCTGAGCCATGAGCACGTGTTACTCCGTCACAAAAACTATAACTGCTTTTGGAGGAGAGTTTGGTTAAGAAAGACTTAAACAATGATCAGAGATTCAGCATGGTTTATCAGTCAAAACCTCTCTAAACAATCCATTTTACCTGATTGGAATACTTACATATACCCGAAGTGCTGCGTAACTATTTATTTGAGAGAAAGAAAGATTGTCCAGTATAGAAAGAGTAATTGCACTAATATCCTATTTACTTTTTTCTAGCTGAGAAGTGTGAAGACAGCTTTGTGCACCGTGACTGTATCAGTTGTTGTCCACCAACCTGCACATTTGAAAAAGATTGTCTTGGCAGTAACCTACACTGCTTAGACGGTTGTTACTGCCCAGATGGTAAGTACTGTTATTTTTGTGAAAGGTTATGTGTAAAACTAAAATCCAGTGTCATAATTAAGTTGTCTAAATAGACATTTCTTAAAGTTAAAGCTCAAAAAACATGAACATTGTAAATCCTGTTCTAGCTGTTATTATTCTCTTTGTGATTCTTCCTTTTATAGTGTTCTATATACTTCAGGGTGTTCTAAACATTCTCTAGAATACAAAGGTGGCTTAGAATGAAATATCAATTAAAATGTGGAGCCATCACTAATGCTTGCTACAATAAGATACTGTGTAGGTTTAATCAACTTTTTGTTTTTGGAATAATTCAAATATTGGGGTTTTGTTTAAACAAAGTGTTATGCCCTGTACAAGAAAACAAACTTCCTGAGACCTGTACACAATGAGAATTAGAGACTGAACTATGAACAGTCCTGCTCTAGAAGGATTAAAGATTGTGACCTGAGTCTGTACAGTTTTATGTGCCTAAGGCAGACATTTATTGTAAAGCAACTATTCAGAGCGACAGCTGCTTTAAGAGAGTTTCACTGTTCATCACTCTGAGCTCCATGTGCCTGCTGAACAACTCTTTCTGCTGGTCCCCAGCTAGGACTGTTGAGATCACATTCTGGCAGATTTGAATGGTTGAATCAGGTGGGGAAAGGACAGTGATCTGGAGCTTATTAATTTATCTTTTAACCTCATTTATGAACTTCTCTCTCAATAGGTCTCATTATGGAAAATGGAACTTGTATCTCTGTGTCAAATTGCCCTTGTGTTTATCATGGAACTGCCTTCCCTGTAGGCTCAAAAATTGAACAAGAATGTAGTAACTGGTATGTCAAAGCCTCATATCTCCATTCTTCCCTCTGTGGCTGCTGCCCTTAATTATTTTATCATCATAGTCCCACTTATATTTTAAAGAATAGTAAGTACATTTTAAAGAATAGTGAGTATCTGTTTTACAGTCTAGGCCCTGTGTATCACTAAACTATGCAGGCTAGTGTGAATTCAAGACATAATTATTAGCTTTAAGCCAATTTTTATGCTGAAGACGAGAACATTGCATTTCTGTATTTTGTGATTTTTCTTTTTAGTATTTGTACTGGTGGCGTTTGGAACTGCACTGACCATGACTGCCCAGGTATCTGTATTTCATTGTTCATTTATCTCCTCAGTGAATGAAAGGTATAAACTTTTCAGAAGATAACAGAACCAAGTATAACACAAGCTCTTAGGATTTAATGTAAGAAGAAATATTAAACGGATGGAGGCTGAGAGTAGCAATGGGCCAGCTCGGGTGAAACTGTGAACTGCCTGACTACACTCATCTTAATCTTCCCATTTTCTTCCCTAACTAGGAGTGTTACATCCATCTCTTGTTGTCTGTGTCTTGTTTATGCTCCATGTTCTTTGGGGCAGGAGGTTTATTTCTACTACCTGTACAGTACCTAGGCCAGGTTCAAAGTTCTCCTCACTTCTAGGAGCAATTGTAAGCAAATAATAAGAAAAAACATCACTCTGATGCTCAGTGTGCTGTCTTGTAACAACAGCTCATGTCTGGGTAATCTTTATCTTTAAATACCTCGTGTCTCTGTAACGAGTTGCTCAGAGGGACATGCCGTAGTTGGGTAGTGAAGCTCCCTTGACAGTTCTGTATCTTAGAACACAGTACACTATGAAATTTGTGAGAGAGAATTTTTTATGAATTAAGAAGCACACCCTATGAATGAGGTAATAAACAAAGCTTAGCAGTTAGACTTGATAGGGTGGATCTATGTGTAAACCAGGTGGCACAGAACCACTCCATATGTCTTGTGCATAGTGGGGCATGTGGGAGTGTTAATTGTGACTACTCTACTTTAGTCCTAGGGACTGAATGCCTGTTAGTAGTGGCACTAGGTTAGAGCACAGAGCACCTCCTGCAGTTCATGTGCTTTGACACTGCCCTGTAGTGTGAATGGAAGTGCAGTAAGTGGGGACGCGCTGGAGACTTGCTTCAGCAGTGGACTCCTGTTATGAGCTGAAAAACATATATATGTGCCCGGTGGGCAAACACCTGCAGCCTCTTCATACCTGTGGCAGCAAGCAGTGCCATAGTACCTAGAAGAGCGGAGAGAGAAGTTTGTCCTCTTTCACACTCGGTCATGCCAAAAAGTGATGAGGAAGAAGATTCTAGGAAATTTCAGAGTTGTAATAAAAAAGCTATAATGTGTTTTAGAGAACTCATAACTCAAAGGCATCTCTTCTTGTTAGAACCAAAAGGTGCTGTGCTTTGTTATGTGCAACATGGGGTGTATCTAATGGAAATAGATGTATACAATGTATTTTATTTCCAAATGCCATAATCAATAGCTTAAAGTTAGCCTGGATTATGTGCTTAGAAACAGGGAGAAAATTTCTTATTTATCTCTTTTCCATCATTTGCAGAATAACAATACGTTCTTATGTAAGTAAACATTCTTGTTTATCCTTTTCCTCTCAAGCTGAGTGCTCCATCACAAGTAGCTCTCATTTCACAACATTTGATGGCCGTCATTTTACTTTTCTTGGGATTTGCCAGTACATTTTGGTAAAAGGCACTGGGAAAAACAAATTCACAGTCACCTTACAGAAAGCACCTTGTGGACAGGTAAGTCACATTCTTGTTGAACATTCATAACAAGCATGTACATCCATACTTCAGGTGTTCTTCTGTAGATTCTACTGTAAACTACTAGGTGATGTTTAACAGGAAAATACCATAAATAGAAATCAGTTGCAGCTTTATTTAAAGTGGTTGTATTGCTAAATGTTGTATAGCCTTTTGTAAAGTTAATTGCATCTTCAGAGGGATAAAGTCTAAAGAATTGCTAATTTGTGCATATTAAACAAGTATATACATCTTTGATTATGATAAAAACAGGTGTCTTAGACTTTAGCAATCTCTTGCCAGCAGCACTGAAATGTTTTAATACACTGATAGTTAAGCAAGAGGGTTTTTTGATAGCTTTGGATTTCTATTTGGTGCAATACAGCATATTTCATTTGTTAAACAATGCCTTTTAGAAAACTCTTTAAGAGACTAGCTACAACACTTACCTGTTTATAAGTATTTAACAACAAGTTTTAGAAACAGAGGTGCTTAGAAAAAGTACTTATCTGCAAGACTGGATTTAATGATGTTATTAGTCACTTAGGCTTTCAGGAGCTTTTCTTTTTCTGAGACTGTGACTCACAGCTACCCATATGCTGAGTACTGGGATGCATGAACTTATCAGTAGAGAGTGACGTACTTGGATGGTTCTTGAAAATGATAGAAGTGAGTTAGTTTGTGCATCAAGATTTTTTTTATACTCAGATAAGTATAAATTATTTAATGTAGTTCTAGAGAAATTATTTCCTGTTGTCTGCAGTCAGAGAACAAGACTAGATTTCAAAGTTGAAGAGAAGCAGTGTGTACAGTAGTTTCTTTCACCTGCCAAATGATAGCCAAAATGTATTCTCCTTGCTCTTATATTAATATGAAATATTTTATTATGTTTTGTGTACACTGTTCAGTGCTTTCAGTGATAGTTTACAACTGATATACCTAATGACGGTTCTGGTATTTCCTTTCTATACAATGGCTTCCCCCCTGTTTGTTTTTGGTTTCCATGATAATATTAATGTCTTTACCTGTTTCTAATGGTGAAAATTGTTTCTGTTTAGAACTTTGACCATGCCTGCATTGAGTCTGTAACGCTAGTTCTTGAAGATGATGCGAACAAACAAGTAACTCTCACAAGATATGGTCAAGTACAAACTGGCCCTAACCAAGGTTTTAACCTAAATGGTAAGAAATGCACAGACTAGAATATTACCAGGGTTCACATCGTTTCTTCTACATGCTTCAAAGCTTTTTAATAATATCTGTCTATGAAAAAAGGGATTTCTTCCAATAAACCTTATGAAATGTACAATCACTTACTACTTCTAGCCTTAATAATGGTTCTAGAAATGTACTTTTTCAGCCTGTGAAATGGAGTCCTTCAGTATTGCCCTTACTTCTCTGCATTTCTTATCTTTCAGAGCACCTAGAAATTCCACCCATTTTGTTTTTGTTTAGGGTGGAGGAGATAAGAAAATAAGACAGTTGAAGTCATCTTGATAGTGATGTTAAGGACTATCTTGATTAAAGCTTTTTGGAATAAATAGCGTGGAATAGAATCCATGTGCTCTATGGGATCTATGTTGCTTTCAGAGCTGACTTACATTGTGATTTCAGGCAGATTGCTTCAACTTTTTGGGTGATAGTAAAACAAAGTGTTGTAGGTGGAAATGTATTTTGCATTTTACACTGATCAATAGTAAATTCTTACTGGATTTTCAGTGTCTTTCAGTAAGAGCAAAGTGGTAGTTCCCCTTTACTTTCCCAAACTGGCAAATCAGAACTTAGGGAGTGCTGTGCTAGTGGCGGCGGCTATGTCTTTTCTTCATCAAGATGCTCCAGTTATACACAGTTCTGCTTTGGGCATTTGCAGCTTCCTATCACAATGATTTTCACAGATTAGCTGTATTTTCAGTTATGTTTGAAGTTGTGCTTTATAATTTAAGTGATAATTTCATTTTACGTCTTTTGAATCAATCCCCATTCACTTTCTAGTCTGCTTTCATGATCTGTAACAAATAAAATCTACGAAAAATATTTTGGTGTCCCATTCTCAATAGTGGGGTGTTAAGTCTTACCAGCTAAGAACATCTTTAAGTTCACGGAATCACTTTATGTGAGTCTTCTCAGTTTATGCAGCTAAGTGTGTGTGTGTGTGGTGCATTCGTAGAGGCTGCTAGTGAAGGTAGATCTGCTTTAACCCTGCAGCTGCAAGTAGCCCAACAATGTCTAGTGAATGAATGCTCTGACTGTGAAATTTCCATTTCCTCACATAATGGATTTGCTGGGAAGGAAAGCTGGGAATTTGAGAGGGCCTTAGTTCACATGCAAGCTAAGAACAGAACTATATATATGTCATATCAATAGTAGCAGGAGACACCTTCAATCTGAAGATTGCAATACACTTTACAGGCATCTGTTTGTTAATTTTATAACATCCCTGGGGGCTAAGAAACAAGTGGTTTCTTGTTTTGTCTTATTGCCAGAGGCATGTTGTTGCATTACTTTCTTCTAAAATGAATGAAATATGAGAGGGGTTTCTGAGTAACCTGCAGGTACAGAAAGATAAGGGATTTTTCACCATTGACAGTAGTTGCAATTCCTGATTTGTGTTGCTAATGAAAAAGGTATGTAGTCTCATAAATTCAGATGGAGAATGGGTGAGATTATTTGGATACAGGTCAGGTTGTGCGTAGTTTCTCATTCTGTTTCTGAGTTTTCAAAATCTGTTTTCTTTAAGGCCTAAATTGATACAACCTGAAACTTGCATTTCAGTGACTTGATTTCTCTCTTTCTTTTACTGTGTGCAGGGGCTATTGAAATTCAGAATGTATCTTCTTTGTTCATTCTACTGAAAACTAGTTTTGGTTTGAAGATACTATTTGCTAAAGATGGAGAGAGAATCTATGTTCAAGTTAATGTCAGCTGGAAGAGAAGAACACTGGGACTATGTGGAACGTACAATGGGAATTTAAGAGATGATTTTCTGTAAGTTGCGTGTTTTACGTTTAGACTGTGTTTAATAACAAGTAAAAGGTTTTATTTTGTGTAATAATCTGATTATTTAATTTCATTACAGTGCTCATACTTTATTAAAAGAATATAAAATCTCTTTCAAAAATACGTAACTCGTAAATGTAGCAAAGTCATTCTAGAAACCTACTATATTTTTATAGAAGTTATTGGACGATAATATTGTTTGAACAAACTTTGTTTTCCCCACTCCCTGTTAATCCCTTATCATCAAAGCAAATACATGAGCACAGACAAGAAGAATGGATGATAATACTAGTAGTGTCCTCACTTGATTAACTCTTAGTACTGCTTGATTTTTTTTTTCCAAATCATGTTTTAAAGGAAAAAAAAATTCTGAACTGCAGTAACAGTTTCAGTAGAAAGGCACAATTTCCTTACTCCTTTACTCCTCTGGAGTTCCTCAAGCTATAATATCACAAAACTTTTCAGGAAATAATAAAAATGCTCTTGAAATACTTTGTGAAAACCAGCATCAAAATGCAAGCAGCTCCTGCCAGAAGACTTGAATTAGCTAATAGGTCAAAATTTTGACATTTCACTGAAAGAAAACTCAAAACTAGGCTGAATTGTGCCCTCATTAGTACTTCCTCCTGATATCAGAGTACTTGAATTAAGCATAATTGAAAACAGACTTTAAATGTAAGACTATTTTTTACATGAATAAAATATAGAGGAAAAAGATTCACAGTCCATAAGAACAGTAGGACACTGACAGTGCTGATCTTTTCCTTTTCAGTTCTCCAGCAGGTATGATAGAAGGGACACCACAACTTCATGCCAATGCATGGAAGGTTTCCTCAGCTTGTTCTATACCTATCAATATTCCTGTGGTTGATCCCTGCAACATCAATCAGCAAAATGGTATGTTTTCATATGGGAGTCTAGAATCAGCTCTACTTTATTATTATGGAATATTTTTGTTTTCTCTGTGAGTGGGTTGCACATACATGCATTTCAGCTTCAATTTGAGATGTGCAGTCTTTCTTTCCTTTTTCTTTTTTTTTGGCAATGACCATTCTTCCCATACGTTTAGCATGTCAAATGAAATGAGTCACTTGTAAACACAAGATAGGTGATCATTTAATGCTTGATGTGATGGGTATTTGTAGACTGACAAAGAAAGTACAGGAGAAAGTGTTTTGCTGAGACAGTGTTCAGATCAAAAGTTTTGTCTCTGGTTTCTCCATGTGTGTTGCATTGAAAGTTTCCTTATCCTCCATTTATGTTCTCTGACACAAACTGATGCAACTAGTCTGTGGATTTCTTCAAATTCATGAGTAAATGTTTAGTTTTGGCTTGTTGATGTTTCTGTGTTTTGCACTGAACTTTCACTGTCTCCTCTTTTCCAAGTTGCTGCTCTCTTCAATTAATGAAGACAATAGGCAGACAGTTGTTGCCAATTCTGGCAGAATTTAGTCTAAGTTTTTTAATACTTCAGCCATAAGGGTGTGGGATATGGCCATATTTAGAGCCTGTGGGAGCAAGCCTAGAATATCCATAAACCTTTAAGAATCTGTGGCATTCTAAGACTTGTTATACCTTCAGCATTGAATGACTTCTCAAGCAGTACATCTCAGACAAGTAAGCTCTCTCCAAGACACTTCATGCCTCACCTTCTATTCTGTGCTTTCTCAGTGAAGGTGGAGTTTGACATGAACGTAAGATACTTAGAGCAGGGATGTGGACTAGAAGACCTTCTAAGGCCTCTTACAGACTGAATTTTTCTGTGATCCTGTAATCATGCCGGCACAAGCATTTTTTCCAGGCCTGTGGTGATCTTAATCTGATGAAACTGATAAAGATATGATTGCAGTTTTTAAAACTTATTTCGTCTGTTTTTCAACCAAGTCAAGTTCACTCCTTAAGTCTAATTTACTGCTAGACTCAGAAATTCTTATTTCAGTGTATACGTGAACAGGGAGGATGAAGGGTAGGACACTCTTTTAGCAGGAAAATTGACATTATGGTGTTCCTGAGATATTCTGCCACTTGTGCTGGTAGCATATGCCTCAGTGGGAGGAGGAGGGTCTGATGGCACCAGAAGGCACACAGCCAGCTTGGGACTTGCATGCTCTTGAGCTCAGTTTGTAATGCTTCTCGAGTCTGCATGTCAAGAAGTATATGGCCACTGCTGATTTCAAAGCTAAATGAAACACCAGGTAGGAAAAAGCCTTTTCCAAGCTTTGGAGTACTTTTCTAACTAACTCTTTTGAAATATATTCTTTCGCCACTTATGTTTTCTGCAGTACTAGGGGAAGGCCTAACTGCTTTTATATAGCTTTTTTTTTGTCTTAAATGGTGTTGCTGAGGGAGTCACTTACAGAAAGACATTGTATACAAGCTTTTGTTGCACAACTGGCAATGTTTGATGTCAATATCCTGCACTATTCATTTGAGTAACTGTTATTTTAAAGAGGATATGGCTAAAACAATGTCACCTTCTCTTAGCTATGTATGCATCTCACTGCGATATCATCAATCAAGAAGTTTTTGCTCCCTGCCATGACTACATCAGTCCAGGATTATACTACCAGCTCTGTCGCTTTGATGCGTGTAAATGTGGAAGCAGCTGTTTGTGTAATGCTTTGGCACATTATGCTTACGTTTGTGGCAAGCATGGGGTCATTGTTGACTTCAGGTCTCATATTTCTTACTGTGGTGAGTAACATTTGTAGAACAAAGTATCTTGTAGAAATATATAAAATCCTACAAATATCATTTGCTCCACAAATTACAGGGATTAATCTTTGTTGCTGGAAACTAGAAATTTTGCCATAAGCTAGTGACCTACTTGAGAGAATACTATTAGCCTTTACATTAGCACCTGAGGTGGGGACTCTGAGCTGCCTCACAGGGGAATGCCTGTCCTTTTCTGTTGGCTACAGAGAGAATTTAAATTTGTCACTTTGAACCCCTAAGTCGTGTGGAAGTCCCTGTTAGGATAAAGTACTCAGGGAGTGGCAGGAGTAGGGCTTTTCTGTAAGGGAAGGTAAACTGGAGTGGTAGGGGCTCTTCAAGGTGGGCGGTGATTTGCCAAGTTGAAATATAGAGCAATGATTCATAGCAAATAGTTTCTAAACCATGGAGTAATGCCTCAACCTTAACTGAGCCATTCTTCCTCTCCTGGAATCCTGAGTTACTAGTCAGATGCATCCACCACAAACACACACACTCTCACTCCTAACGCACATAAAGGATAGACACCTACTGCTTACAAAATAGACAATTCCAGCCAAGGAATACGCTAACAGAAACCCACTTGAATCTAAACATTTCTAACCCTTTTTTGAATCTAAACATTCCTAAGAAATCAGTAAAATAGCATGTTTTTCTGACACATTTTATCTCACCCCAGTGCATCATAAGATCATTTTGCTCTGCTATTTTGCACTCCCATTATATACTACTTTGTTTTTCTGTTTTTCACATTTTAAGAATATGTTGTTCTCCCTTCTCTCTCCCTCTCTCTCTGCTCCAGCTGTGATGTGTCACAGTGGTATGCTTTATCATCAGTGCTCTTCTTTTTGTAAACACTCCTGTGCTTCACTTTCTATGGCAAATATCTGTGGTGATGACTGTGCAGAAGGATGTAATTGTCCTGATGGGAAATATTTTGAAGAGTCAGTCAACTTTTGTGTATCAATGTAAGTCAAAAGAAATTAGAATGCATGCGTAGGTACATTTTCCTCTATCTGGCAAGACTTAAAGTATTTTTTCTGCTGTTTCCCTCAAGATGTAGTCTGTCTAAACAGGATAGCAAGCAATATGTGAAGATTTCATATCCTTTTGAACTAGTGGGGCCTCATTTGCTAGTGTGCGTACAGACATCTACCACACTTCAGAGAAGATATGTCACGCTGCTTTAGAGAAGGTTGATGAAACTTTTTTAATTAATTGGGGAAAGTATTTTCACATGCAAATCTTGTTTTTAACACTCAATAAAACCATGAAAAGGAATCTATGTAGTAGGAATCCTTAAAGTCAGGGGTACTATGGACAGAGTTGCTGGGAGTATCTTTTTTTCTGTCCCACAACGTAAAACCCTTCAGTTCAATGAAAGACAACAGTTCTTGCACATTGTGGGCCAAAATTTTACAGCTTACCACCATGGGGAGTTACTGAGCTCAGGTACTGAATTAAGTATGAATGAATATTTTTATAAATGTCAAGATTATACTGGTTGTTGCTGTACATTGTGACCTGTATTTTGGCAAGATGAGTAGTGTTGATACTGTAGGTATAAACACTGTTTCAAAATATTCAAGAGTGTGTTGTAACTTGACTTTCCCATATTTTTGCTTAGTTCCTAGGGAATTCATTTGTTCTCTCACATCTGGCTCTTAGCACAAAGTTAATAGATCTTGCTACAATAATTCCTCTGTTCTGTGATTTTGTCAGTACTTTGAAAGGGAACTATACATTGTACTCTTCCCATAACTGGAAAGAAAAGTTCCTTTCTATAAACTAATGCACAGAAACAGCAAGTAAATAATATAGAAAATGAGGAAAATTCTGGCCTTGATGAAGACAGGGGGAGTTTTTCCATTGACATCAATATAGATAGAACGTCATCCTTCAATTTTTTTGCCTTTACAAGTATATTGTAAATGTAAATTAAAAGATCATTTTAATGAATTATTGATAAAGGTTGTTTTAATGAATTATAATGCCTGCTTGTCATAGTAGCTTGATAAAAGGAGTGCACTACATTCTGCTTCATTTTGCTTTTATATCTGGATGCACATTCTTTTAACAGATCTGCTTGTCATTGTCATTATAAGGGCAAGGTCCTCCAGCCTGGAGAAATCTTTCCTACACCAACAGGCTCCTGGTAGGTTTGAGCACCAAGAGTTTTACCTTTCATGTGTCGCTGTTTGGATGCTACTCAAGAGCTCTGAGAATTTTTTCATATATAACGAAGGTCTGTTATATCAAGATTTTATTTTTGTTACCCACTTAGTAAGAAGGGAGTCTAATGTAAATTGGATTATGTACCTTATAACATTGTATTGGATTATATACCTTATAACAACAGGGTACTTGGAAAACTCTGTAAGCCAGGGGATAAAGAGTATCTCAAAACACACACATTAACCATGTTGTTCTATTTTGGACAGTCTTTCAAACAATGGCTTGTAGGGAACTATGTTTGTGTCATTTTTTTTTTTATTATTAATTCATGATGGAATCCTGACTTTGCTGGAACAAGTGGAGAAACCTCCTGTGTTTCCTGGTCAAATGTTCATTTTACAAGGAAAGACCTCAACCTGTGATTATGTCTGTTACTTGAATGTTAAGGTTGGCTCTTGCTGAGGTCTTAATATATTATAGTTGTTATAACTGAAGCTTGGTAATCACGTAGCTGAAGAAGTGAGAGTATGGACTTCATTTCTCTGCCATAGCTATACCTCTCCAGTGCTGGGTTTTTTCAGTTTGTTTTTTTTTTCCTAAGGAAGAGTTAACGTTTCTAAGGTAAAATTAAATATCTAAGGAAGAATTTAAGAGATTGGGTTAAGTTATGTTATCTTTTTTAGCATGATGTCTACAAAACAACTGCCCTTTGCATAAAGGTTGGTTTGCTTTTCTTTTTACCAGTCAGTGCTTGAATGGAACAGTGAAATGTATTGAAGCCTCTACAGAAAATACAGGTGAATAGTCATTTGATTTTCTCCTTGTATGTATTTTTGTAATGGAATGCTTAGTCGTAGAATCATAGAACAGTTTGGGTTGGAAATTAGGAGGTCAGGAGGACAAATTCCTTGGTTTTTTATTTCTCTGTAGCATAAACTGTACTACTAAGTCACTTTGGTTTTTTTGTTTTTTTTTTTAATGTTTCCAAACACGTGAGGTGTAAGTCAATATGTTCTCATGAGAATATCTAAAATTAAGCTTGTTTTCTACTTTGATTTCTAGAAAGTAATTTTTAAAATGAATTTCTAATGGATTTACAGGGGAGTTCAATATATAGAAAACTCTGCCACTTCTAGGATTCTGTCTACCTAATGATAATGACTTCATTTTTAAGCCTGGGCTGTGTGTCATATCCAGGGTTCATAGATCCATATGCTTCATATCAAGTTGTCGCGGTTGGGGCAATCCATGACACAGAAATTTTGAACCAAAAGACCATCTTTATTGATTTTACAAGACTTTTTATACCCCTTCCTGAACTGCGCATCCATGCACAATTGGGTTAGCTAAAGACCAGCAGTCCATAATTGGACGACTCCTTCTTAGGTGTAACTTCATAATTGAGTGATTCCACCTGTTGCCTGGCAGCTTCCTAATCTTGTTTACTACCCTCTACTTGGTGCCTTCCAGTTTCTCTAAAGGATACACGGGCATCTATTCAAGGCCAATGTTTCAGTTCACACACTCTAACTCCTCAGATCAGCAGAGGTTTCCCACATCAAGTCTTGGTTTTTTTACATTAAAATATATTTTAGATCTGTAATACAAATGAAGATATAGACTTATATTCAGATTGTACTCTTACGTGTCCTCTAATGTATGCTAGCTACATGTTAAAATAAAGAGATTGTGAATGAAAACAAATAGAAAAACTTCAGTGTAAAGGAGCAGTTGATCTTATTTGACCTGCATTTTGCATTTTAAGTTCACATATGCCCTGAAGGAAAAATCTACTATGACTGCAGATCTCCTGTGCCTGGATTACCAGCAGCAGGTGTGAATTGTGAGATCTCCTGTGCAAACCTTGCTATGAACTTCTCCTGTGTCCCTTCACCACCCTGTGCAAGTGGCTGCATTTGTCCCCCTGGGTAAGCTTTGGCAGAACAACCTGCAGCAAGAGCTATATACACGTTTTGCCCAGTATAACTCTGTATGGGGTTTTTTTTCTGTTTAAATTCCAGTGGTATCACATATCTAATTTTGAAGCTATTGTTCTATAAATTGTTGCAGACATACAGTCACCATTAAAAGATCAATTCTTTCTTTTGTCTCTTAGAGCCCTTTTCTCCCTCCTGCTGGTATAAACCTCCATGCTATAATGCTTCCTTACTTGGAGTCCCACAGCTTTTCCATCCTGAGACTGTGATTCCATGAGATATCCAGCTCGCTGCCAGTCCAAATGACTGGCATTTGGGACTGTTTGGACAGGAGATGACTCCCACTACTTACACAGTTTAGCTATTTGAATGTAGAAGCAAATATGAGCTAAAATTGTAATCTGTTTCTGCTGTGTATTTCTGCTTATTGCCCAAGTAATCATCACACCTAGACATCTACTCAAGCTTATGATACTGATGCCCACCTGAGACAGGGAGGAGTGGAGTCTTGTCCTCCTTCCCTCTCTCCCCTTCTGGACTCAACCAAAGTTTTTGTGCTCTCAGCTCATGCACTTGCATTTGGTCCCCAGAAGCAGTCGGCTGAACTTTACAGGTGTCAAATCAAAGTGCAAAAGCTAAAAGCATTTATTATTAAGTTTCTGTCGGGATCAGCCACCACTCCCTCCATCTATTTCCATTCCCCCTCCTCGATACCTGCTCTATGTAGTTTCAGATTTGAAGAGTCAAATATACTGTGCAGATTGCTGAAATTAGACCTTAGGTGGAATGCTCCCTCTTTTTTTTCCTCAATATTTGGTTTTGTTTCACTGTATGTGTAGCCAATGGTCCCCATATGTTATACTGGTTATGCACATATCTGAGTGTAATAAGACTGCCAGAATTCCTCTTCCAGCAGCTTGTGATGTTCATAGAAAACTAAGCACTGGTGAAGAAGAGATACCAGGCACAGCTATTCAAGATTTCACTAGTTGTTCTTGCCTGTTATTCTGTAGTGCTTACAACCTTGCTGCCTCAATTAAGCACTTGGCTTTCAAGACCATTAATGCTGAAGTAATGAATAATTATTTTTAACACAAATATGTATGAATCTGTACAAGATGTTCTATAAAAACTAGTAAATTTTTACTAAACTATGACCGTGATATTTACATGAACTTAAACTAGCAGCATTGTCATGAAAGTTCATTTTAAAATCTGAAATAATTAAAATACAAGTTAAAAACCATAACTAAATCCCTGCTTTCCCACTCAAGCAGTGTTATACAATTTCAGATTGTATAAGTTAATTATTTTATGAATGACAAACAATAAAGAGATACAGAAAAGCAAAACCCAAAGTTTCTACCAAATAATAGAACAAAACTCTGTTGATACACAGGAATTAAGAGAATAAACACTTATTTTGCTGTCAGATGGAGAAGTAACTGTGTAATATTTTGTGCAGTCAGTGCTATCATCAGCTCTATTTAATTGTATTCCTGGAGCCATTATATATTTCAGGCTCATGGTTCTAAGAAATGAGTGTTACTTTGAGGTAGGAAGAAGCCAGCAGTTATCTTAAAAATTGGTTCACAAGGTCTTTTTATGTCTGAGAATGTTAAGCATATACATCATGATACTAAAAATATATGGACTGGTCATGAAAGCCTTGTCATGGGAATTTTTATGGCTATGTAATTTTTTATTCTCTTAAGATGTTGCTCTCTTTTTTTTTTTTTTCTTTTCCTCAATTCCTACCTTATTTCTACTACTTTCCATTGTTTGACCCAGTGACCTAACCTTTTGTGGTGGAGTTTTGAAATATTTTGGAGACTGGGACCTTTTCCCAAGGGTTTTATGGTGCCTGCAAAGTAAAGCAGCTTGTGTGTTCTATTGAAACCCTTCTCTTTGGAATCCCATGACAGAATGGACTCTAATATGCAAAAAAACGGTCGTCTTAAAAGTAGAAGCATCTTCTACTGTTAAAATTCTTGCATAACAGCTTGTAGTTCTTTTAGTCGTTAGTTAAAGAGATGACAAAGATTAAGAACCTCCGAAAGTCTGGTGTCCTATAAAAATTGAATAGTATAGCTCAAAATTTCACGAGGAAATGAGCTGAGAGTGACAGTAAATTAATCACCCAAAGATATGCTGGAAGTCAGCCTAACACTGAGGTGAAGATACAAGAGGTTAAGTTGAGTTACATAAGGGTAACACGGAAAGGGACATCACAGGGCTAAGTTATTCTCCTGCCATCAGTAATACCTATGTTATTCTTGGGTGATAATTAACTTCCTTTGACAAAAATTTTAAATGACCTTCCCAAGCCATCCATTCTATTGCTTTCCTATCTTTGGTTGGTTTTATGAACACTTGATTTCTTTGCTTAAAATGAATTCATCTTTACTGAACTATCAATTATGGGGAGACGAAAATGCTAATCTATGTATTCATTTTACCTTAAAGTGAAGCAATCTCAAGATCAAGCTTTGAAAACACACCTCTCTGCTCTCAACAGGGTGTTACAATGGCAACTGCAGGAATTGTTTCCCTAAAGAACTGCACTGGCATTGTCAATAACATTTTTTTTTTTAAAAAAAACCTTAATGTTGCTAAGCAATTGGAAATGAGATGGCAAAAAGTGGTTAAGCACATGTTTGGGTCACTTCTTAATGTTCTAATTAGATTTTTATCTTTCTGCATTAAATGTCGCTGTTTTGTCTTAACCTCATTAGTTGGCACCAGTTTCCCAGGGTAGGCAGGTAACCTCCACCACAGCTGTTTGTAAACTGTGTTTCTTTTGTCCTCATAACTCTGCAACAGCTGCAATAGCCCAGTTCACTTTACTGTGCTCAGAACGGGATGGCTGCTGCTCGGGGCAGAGGAGCAGGCACATTAGTTCAGCTGCTTTCTTGGGACAGAGGGACAAAGGACCATCGCCTGCAGCCTCAAGAGTATGTGTAACAGACAGATGCTCTATTATTTTCAGAGAGGACTCCCTGTGCTACCTGTGCTATTGCACAGGAGCTGCTGCTCCATATCAACATCTCCACTCTAAGATAGAAGGAGAGCCATAGCTGTGAGCTTTGCAAGGTCTTCAGCTATGCACACTGGAGATCATTTTATTTGGACAGCTTTTACCACTGAAACAATTGTCCTTGCCTGGATGGAAGAGCAATTTCCCTTGGCGCTGTTTAGATGATGCACTATATATTCAGTTATTTTGATCTACTTGCGAATTGATGCTTTCATATTAATAATTCTTTTATTTTGCAGGATGGCCGAGCATAAAGGGAAATGTTATATTCCTGACAGTTGTCCATGCACCTGGAAAGACAGAGAATTTCTGTCAGGAGAAGTGATAGCTACACCATGTTACACCTGGTGAGTGACATGTATTTTGCATACTTACAAATCATCTGGGTCTAGTCAAAGTGAAACTGACATAGAAAATGTCTGGAGAACAGACCCTATGAGGAGCGTCTGAGAGAGCTGGGGTTGTTTAGCCTGGAGAAGAGGAGGCTAAGAGGAGACCTCATTACTCTCTACAAGTACCTGAAAGGTGGTTGTGGAGAGGAGGGAGCTGGCCTCTTCTCCCAAGTGACAGGGGACAGGACGAGAGGGAATGGCCTCAAGCTCTGTCAGGGTAGGTTTAGGCTGGAGATTAGGAGGAGGTTTTTCACGCAGAGGGTCATTGGGCATTGGAATAGGCTGCCCAGGGAGGTGGTTGAGTCACCTTCCCTGGAGGTGTTTAAGACATGGGTGGATGAGGTCTTGAGGGACTTGGTTTAGTGTTAGATAGGAATGGTTGGACTAGAAGATCCGATGGGTCCCTTGCAACCTGGTTGTTCTGTGATTCTGTGAATGTGTTGAGTACCGTGAAAACAAAAAAATAATATATGCTTGTTTATAGACAGCTACAGGATATAGCTTTAATTAGGCTCACTAATAGACCTGGAAGAGGAGGCAGATTTTTGGGTGAGTGCTTCTTCAAGTCTGAAGAGGAAGCAGAAAATATTCAAGTTAAAAAGCAGGCAAGAAGAAATTCTTGATTCTACATGGATCAGTTAATCTCTGAAAGAAAATGCATTTGGCATTTCTGAGAACAGAATCTAACGAAAGACAGCCAAGGAAAAAAAAATATAAATGTATGACAATGGCAGATAGTCTGCTCCTTTGGGAACAGGGCTGTTTGCAGTATGAGTTACTAGTCAGCACAAGCAACTGCATGAGAAGAATATGGGTAATTAAAAAAAACACAAAAAACCAACCACATTATCTTTGGAGAATGAGCTAAGACTCAGCAACTTTTTTTTTTTTTTTTTTAGGAACCTTACCTGATTCTATATTGATGCAAACCACTTTTTCATCCATTGTAATCTCCTAGCCAAAATATCTATCTTCAGTTAAGTGTATATTTGATATTAATTTAAAAAGTTTGACATGGCAGCCTTTAATCAGTTAAAAACTTTATTGGTAATTCAACTGAGCTTATATACTTACACAAGCAATACAAGAGGCTGTTAGTACTGCCTTCATACAAATTAATGTAAATCACTGAATGTAGCTAACAGGAAAAGTAATTTTGCAAGATATCAGCATTTATTTTGTATACTCATTCCATACTTGTCTGATACCCAGAAATCTTACAGGTAGCAACTGGAGGTCTTAGCATTGAACATATTTAGATTTTTCTCGAAATTTCTTTATACAAAGTATAAATATTGATGTTTTATAAATGTGTACAGTGGCACGGTGATTTATCTGCTTGTGAAGGGACTGGAGAACAAGTCTTATGAGGAGTGGCTGAGGGAGCTGGGGTTATTTAGCCTAGAGAAAAGGAGGCTGGGGGGAGGCCAACTACCTGAGAGACTGTAGCGAGGTAGATGTTGGTCTGTTCTCCTAAGGTGATAGGATGACAGAAAATGATCACAAGTTGCATCAAGGGAGGTTCAGATGAGCCATTAGGAAAGATGTCTTTACTGAAAGGGTTATTGGACACTGGAACAGGCTGCCCAGGGAGGAATAGTGACTCAATATCCTGTACTTAAAAGACAGGTAGATTAAGTGCTTAGGGATATGATTTGGTATTGGATAGGTACTGTTGGACTTGATGGCCTCAAAGGCCTTTTCCAAACATACGATTCTTTGATTTTATGATTCTATGATTTATACTGGGGGTAGTGATGGAAATACTTGCAGAGACCATAAAAATTTTAAGATTTTGCATTAATTTCTTGTGCATTTTTATTGTTCACGTGTACTGATGCCAAAATGCTCAACATTTTTCTCATGTGGCATTACCAACTTTAGAAGCAACCCACAGAATAGGACAATGTTTCAATGTCTGAGAATTTTATTCCTTTCGTGAATTTCTGTATGACATGAAATAAAGAACCCAAGAGAGCTTTTTTTCTTGAAAATAAAAAGAAAATGATTTTGCTATGAGAAGATACTGATTGTTAATTTTCCTTATAGTGTTTGTCGGAGAGGGATATTCAATTGCACTAGTTACCCCTGTCCTGCTGTGTGCACTGTTTACGGAGATCGACATTATTATACCTTTGATGGATTGGAATATGATTATGTCAGCGACTGCCAGGTGTACCTGCTAAAGGTAGGAGGATTGTTCATAAATTTTATATGTTTCCATGAGAGGGCAAGTATTTTGAAGATCAGGAGATGATCTATAGACATAAGTGTTAATAAAACTGGTGCCAAAGATATATGTCAAACAGGAAGAATCTGTAAATGACATTTTGTGCTCAGCCATTTGAAAATGGTACATGGGTGTTTCCTTACGTATCTATGTAGTCTAAAGAAAAATAGAAACCAATGTTTTCTGTTCTACCTTAACCACACTTTAATCACAATGAGCAAAGAAAAACTTCAGAAACTGTTCTAGAACTGGATATAATCTATAGGCTTATTTAATAATTATCTATAACACTCTGCTTGGCAGAATATTAGTGACAGCCTCTGAGGCTGCTTGGAATCCTTCTTGAATGTGATCTGCATCAGATCAGGAGTGTATGTGTATGATAACATCAAACACAATGGTTTCATAACTCAACAATGAAATCCTTCATTGAGACAGTCTGGCAGCTACATGCTAATGTTCCTCATAGCACACATTTACAGTACATTGCTGCTCTTTTTTGTTTAAAATTCCATTACTGACATTTAGAAATATATTTTATTACTAACACTACTATTGTTTATTATCATTGTTGCTATTGTTAAGGCTAAGAGTCTGTCTTCTGAGTTACTGTAATGTGTTTAGAAGAATAATAATTTTCTATCAACTCTGACTGTTTAAGCTTAAGAAAGAGAATGGTTTCTTTAACAAGGGCTATTACAAATTGTTTATTTCATTTGTGCCTTAGTAAAGTATTTACAGCTGTGAAATTAAATGCATTGGTTCTGTATTTTTTACCTTTATTAAAAAAATAGAATTTTGGTAAAGAACGCCTCATAGAAAACTCCATGTATGTATCATATTGTCTCATAAAAGAGCTCTTATTCTTAGAGGTATATGAAATTTTGCACAAACCTTCCTCCTTTAAGATGAAAAAAAATAAGGGTTGCTTTATCTCTAAAATCATCTTGCTGGTATAATAAGGTGGAAAAGTTGGTTGGCATTTATTAAACCTTATGCCAGCCAGCCAAAGAAGTGTGTAAGAGAAATCCATGCTGCTTTAAAAAAATACAGTATAATTCTACAATGCTTTGCTTTCACAATCTAATGCCACCTGCCACTCTACTGTATAAGAAAGTACCTATCTGGAAACAAACCATGGGGAGAATTTGGCGTCCAAGAATAAAGTTGGCAGCCACATAATTAAGACATGTGGCACATTGCCAACAGGCCTTTCTAGAGGTGAACATGATGATAAAAAAAATAAATAAATACTGCCTATGTAGATCTACTTTTCAGACTTTTCAGACTTTCTTCAGATTTTCACACTGTTCCCCTGCCCACCAACCTCAGCTAATATGAGAAAGTATGACCTCATTTGTTCACCATTTTTCTTTCCTCTTTAGTATATGGAAAACTGTCATGATCTTTATTGAAGAACTGTCTACTACACGTTAGGCTCTGCATAACTATGTCTGGAACAGATAATGGATCTGTGGGTTCATTTTTGACTGTGAAATGCTTGGAGAAGTTGGAGTTTTTTTTGGAAAGGGAGGGTGTATGTGGAGAAAGCAACAAAGGATGGGATCATATGGCAGATGCCCAAGAGTTTTGAGGGAACTAAAGCACAGAACTGATGAACTATGTGATGTACACCCAGGAATTTGAGGAATGGAAGATGGCAGTGCAACTAATTATTTTAAAAGGACTCCGTGGCTGAATTGGGCAGGCATGGACAAATATGAAGGAAATTAATAGAAATTATAATGAAGGCAAGTGACAGTTGGGAAGAGGGTGTTTTTAGTTTGTTTTGTGGTTTGTTTTTTTTTTATTTTATTTAAAAAAAAATATATTCAAGCATGATAGATCTTTTGGGTTATTCTGCCAAGAGAGTAAATATATCAATGAGATTGATCAGGTCAATACATTTGTGTTTTAGCTTAAAGTCCTTTTGGAGACAGATTTCAATAAATGCTTTAAAGGACTAGTCTCTCAAAAGATGAGCCATGATTGTCTGAGACATGAATGAGAAGTCAGAAGCCAAAAGATAGGGTTAAATTACTTTTATTTACAGTGGAGAACACCTGGTGATGTACCACAGTGATTTTGCCAAGATCTGTATTTCGCATCTTCAAAAAAAATTTTGAAAATTATTTGAAAGTAGGTGGTGTGAGAACTGAGGTAGAATATGCTGATGGTAAAGAATCAGTCTGAACAGCCAGACAGACCACCAAAAGTTTCAGAGGACCTCATGGCAGAATACAATGCATGATGAAATGGAATATGCAAATCAGTGAACAGAAAATCTAACTGTAACTAGTGCCATGCAGATAGGCACTAAGCTAGCCCACTACTTTGCAAGACTGGAAGTTCATGTGCAAAACCTATGTATTAAACAACTGTAATTGATACACTCCTAGTGGCAGTTCGAGTGATAATACGTGCTATCCATTCTCTAACTTCACTTATGCTTTTATTTGCAAGTACACAGTCACACCACAGTTGTACCACGTATAACTACATTATATGTGCAGACATGGTAGCAAGATGAAGTTGCTCGGTTTTGAAATACACTTTATTGTTCCTTGAACAGAAGCTTCCATGGCTGTCTTTTCAGATTCATCCTCCTCTACACTCAGACCATGTGCAGTGACATTTTTAATAGTAGTATAGGGATAATATGAGTCTCCCTTGAGCCACTCTTTTCTCAGAAGTTACACAAGAGACCTCTGTCTCTTATAGCCTGTTATCCAAATAAATGAGCCAGATGAAAGGTGGGAAAGTATATGTAGTTGCAAAAGATTAAATGCCTTGCCTATCACCTTGGCAGGCATAGCTGTCTACAACAGTCAGAGAATCATAGAACAACCAGGTTGGAAGAGACCTATCGGATCATTGAGTCCAACCATTCCTATGAAACACTAAACCATGTCCCTCAGGACCTCATCTACCCGTGCCTTAAACACCTCCAGGGAAGGTGACTCAACCACCTCCCTGGGCAGCCTATTCCAATGCCCAATGACCCTTTCCATGAAAAACTTCCTCCTAATCTCCAGCCTAAACCTCCCCTGGTGGAGCTTGAGACCATTCCCTCTTGTCCTGTCCCCTGTTACTTGGGAGAAGAGACCAACTCCCTCCTCTCTACAACCTCCTTTCAGGTAGTTGTAGAGAGTAATGAGGTCTCCTCTCAGCCTTCTCTTCTCTAGGCTAAACAACCCCATAAACCATGCTACCTGTTCTACAAATGAACATATACATAGATTCTAACTTAAATCATAGAATCATAGAATGTTTTGAGTTGGAAGGATTTTAAATATTATCTAGTGCAATCCTCCATGTCATGGTGAGTATGTGCTGTGTGCTTCATATTCCCCACCTGTGAGGTATTACAGAACTTCATAAATTTGTTGCTACTACACAATGTGTTGACTTAATGGTTAATGGTAGTTTGCAATGCTGTTAGGAGGTTGATTGTTATGGATTGTATGTAAAAGGCTTGCTGAACACCTGAAAATGAAGAGGCCAAAATTCTTGTAATGTTGCATATGCAAACCTGTAAAACAGCTTGATATTTTCCTTTTTACCAACTATTTTTCTGTGAGAGGTGGACCACTTTGTTTCTTTGTTTCTGCTGTCTTACATACTCTAAACAAAGGTTGGTAGCATTACAATAAGGGAAATTATAACTACAATAAAGCTGCACGCTAGATTTCCTAGATGTAGGACCAAGTCCAAGAATTATAGTCTGAATCCCGTGTCTCTGGTGGCATGATAATGCACTGTTCCCATCCATGTTACCAGCCCTCAGTGTTTGATTTGGCTGTTAGCCTCCCTAAATGGGACCTGTTTAACAGCACTTTAATTTGTATTGCACCAAACAAAGAAGTCATACTGTCTCTTTAATGAGCTCTTGTGCTCTTATGGGAAAAAAATCAAGCATCAACTTTCAGCCAAATATGAAACTTCAAACATCAGTATCATCTGTCAGGCCTTTTTGTTTAATGTAACAGTAGGTGTATGAAAAAGCCCATTATGACTAGTTCAACAGACATATCCATCGATCAGAAAATAACCAAAAAGGATTTAATGCATGAATTAAGAAAAGTAGGGTAGTAATATCACATGAAATAATTTAATCATTTTCAAGGAATTAAGAGTTGTTACACACAGACAGAATTAAAGTCCTTGTACGTATAAATAACATTCACAAGGAAGACATCAATATTTATTTCTAACATTTTAAAGCCTCAGTAATTTTAAAGGAGAAACAGAAAATTCATTGCAGATCCACTCATTTAAATTTTGTCAGTGTAGGACATATAAACACTTTGTTTTAGCTAAAGCTTCTTGTGCTAAGGGGCCCAGAACTGGATGCAATATTCAAGGAGCAGCCTCACCAGTGCTGAATACAGAGGGAGAATCACCTCCCTTGACCTGCTGGTCACATCGTTTCTGATACAAGCCAGGATGCCATTGGCCTTCTTGGCCACCTGGGCACACTGCTGGCTCATGTTCAGTCGGCTGTCGACCAACACCCTCAGGTCCCTCTCCTCCTGGCAGTTTTCCAGCCAGGCTTCTCCCAGTCTGTAGCTCTGCATAGGGTTGTTGTGCCCCAAGTGCAGGACCCGGCATTTGGCCGTGTTAAACCTCATGCCGTTGGACACTGCCCAGCAGTCCAGCCTGTTTAGGTCCCTTTGCAAAACCTCCCTACCCTCCAGCAGATCGACACTTGCACACAGCTTTGTGTCATCTGCAAACTTGCTAAGGGTACCCTCAATGCCCTCATCCAGGTCATTGATGAAGACATTGAACAGGACTGGACCTAGCACTGAGCCCTGGGGGACACCATTTGTCACTGGCCTCCAGCTGGACTTAACACCATTTACCACCACTCTCTGGGCCCGACCATCCAGCCAGTTTTCTACCCAGGAGAGTGTGCGTCTGTCCAGGCCAGAGGCTGATAGTTTTCATAGCAGAATGCTGTGAGAAACTGTGTCAAAGGCTTTACTGAAGTCCAGAAAAACCACATCCACAGCCTTTCCCTCATCCAGCAGCCGAGTGACTTTGTCATAGAAGGCGATCAGGTTGGTTTGGCAGGACCTGCCTCTGGTAAACCCATGTTGACTGGGCCTGATCACCCGGTTCTCTTGTAAGTGCTTCATGATAGCACTCAAGATCACCTGTTCCATGACTTTCCCTGGCACTGAGGTCAGACTGACTGGCCTGGAGTTCCCGGGATCCTCCCTGCTACCCTTCTTGTAAATGGGAACTACATCAGCCAGTCTCCAGTCCAGAGGTACCTCCCCAGTCTTCCAGGACTGCTGGAAGATGATGGAAAGGGGTTTGGCCAATACATCCGCCAGCTCCCTCAATACCCTAGGATGTATCCCATCTGGCCCCATGGACTTGTGGGTGTCCAGCTGGCCAAGCAGGGCTCTGACCACCTCCTCTTGGACTATGGGAGCCTCGTATTGCTCCTCTGTTTCCCGGGTATCTACACAGAGGGAACAGCTTTCTTTACAATTAAAGACTGAGGCAAAGAAGTCATTAAGTACCTCAGCCTTCTCCTCGTCCCCTGTCACTGCTGTTCCCTCTGAGTCCAAAAGGGACTGTATAGTCTCCCTTGTCCTCCTTTTACTGTTAATATACTTATAAAAAGATTTTTATTGTCTTTTGCAGACTTAGCTAATCTGATCTCTAGCTCAGCCTTAGCCCCTCTGATTTTTTCCCTACATAGCCTCACTTCCCTCCTGTAGTCCCTCCAAGAGGCCTGTCCCCCCTTCCAGAGCCTATAAATATTCCTTTTTTTTCTAATTTGACTCAAGATTTCCCTACTTAACCAAACTGTTTTTTTCCCCTGCTGGTCTTTTTTCCAGAACACGGGGATGGCTTTCTCCTGAGCTGCCAGGATCTCCTTTTTGAAGAACTCCCAGCCCTCATGGGCTCCCTTGCCCTCAAGTGCTGTCTCCCAGGAGACTTTGCCAACCAGCCTTCCAGACAGTTCAAAGTCTGCCCTCTGAAAATTTAGTGCTACAGTCCTGCTTAGCACCCTCTTCGCTTCACCTAGGACAGAAAACCCTATCATCTCATGATCACTAAGACCTAGGCCACCCCCTACTATCACATCCCCCACAAGCCCCTCTCTGTTGACAAACAGCAAGTCCAGGAGGGCACCTTCCCTCGTAGGTTCATTCACCAGCTGTGCAAGGAAGTTGTCTTCCACACACTCCAGGAACCTCCTAGACTGCTTCCTTTCTGCTCTATTGTACTTCCAGTAGATATCAGGGAGATTGAAGTCTCCCACAAGGACAAGAGGCTCTGACTTGGAGATTGACCCCAGCTGTTTAAAGAAGAGCCCATCAGCTGCTTCTCCTTGGCTGGGTGGCCTGTAACAGACTCCCATCACAAAGTCTCCCTTCTTATGGGCTCCCTTGATCTTAACCCACAGGCACTCAATCTCCTCATCGCCACAGTCCATCTCGGAGGTGTCCAAGTCCTCCCTTACAAAGAGGGCTACTCCACCCCCTCTCCTACCCTTTCTATCCCTCCTGAAGAGTTTATACCCCACCATACCTGAACTCCAGTTATAAGAGTCATCCCACCATGTTTCCGTGATGGCAACGACATCATAGGCACCTTAACATTTTATGGATTAGCCCTAACTTTAAAGCATGTGATAAAAACATTTTAACTTCTTTTCATGTAACTTTAGTGGTTTATCCATTTTAAAGTCTTCTGTTTAATCCTTTTGATGCAACCATCAAGGTTTTTTTAAAGCCAAAGTTATCACCAGATTTAGTATGTTGGAGGATTATGAAAGCAACCAGACATTTGATCAAATAATTGAACTGTTAGGAAAATTAGAAGTGCAGATGTAACCCCTTTGAGTCAGGAGACACCACATGAGAGCCTATTTGTTAAGGCAGAGGTTCGTTTAACAAAATATGCATGATCTGGTAAACTACTACTACAGTTCCCAAATGATTTTCCTATTGATGAGTAGTTCCCAGTGTCAGATACCTTGTCTGCCCTGGGGAATACAGCAAGGGTGCTCTTTCCTTGTATACCCCTCATTTTGTAACTAGAGGCAAGTCCAAAGCTCTTAGTTTATGATGCTTTTGTTAGAGGGCTTAGTATAGAAGTTGGTTGATAAACTGATAATCTTTTACTTACTACGTGCTGATACAGTTATCATTTGTTAAATGATGACTGGGCATAAGCTGGAGGATTCAGCGTTTAATTTTTTGATAAACATATCTAATGCTTAAAGCCGCCTTCCAGCAAATAGTTTCATGAGTATGTGATGTGCCAAAATATGCCACCTAAAACACTTGTCCTAAAACATGATTTATAGAAACAGTAACTGTGTAGAAATTATGTTTCTTGACAATTTGAAAGCAATTTTGTCTCAACCCCCGCCCCGTATATTTCAGTGAAATATTATTTAATGTGAATAATTTGCTCTGGTTTGGTTGCAAAGAATACTAGCAGTTTGTGTTTTATCTGTTTCATGATTTTAGAGGAAACCTTTCTGGATTCTCTCCTTTTCCTGGGTCTCTTGAAGTCCTTCAAGGGTCAGTAGTGAGCTCTCTGTGGGAGACATCCCTCTCCATCCTTGTCTTCAGCTAGGAAGTACAACATTTGCTTGTACCTGTTTTTTTTTTTTTCCCTATCTCTCCTACCATTTCTGTGAGCAAAAGATTTTATTACAGTTGGCAATGGATTTCTGCTCTGGTTCCATTTTCTCCAGTTCAATGATTTCAGACTCAATTACTTCTACATGCCTTTCCGTCTTCACCACCTGATTCTCTAGTCCATTAAATTAAGCAGTGAATGAACTTTTATTTTCCAACAAGGACAGTTTTCTTCAATTTGCACAGATTATCATGGAGAGCTTCCAGAAAAGGCTTGAGGAAAAAGTTTCTTGCCATGAGAATGACAAATTGGAAGCAGTGTGTGCATGATGTGACTCAGAAGCTGGATCCTCTTTCTGAGGACCTTGCAATTTAGCGACTATGCAACTTGAAGAAAGTGACCTTTTCACCTTGAATTTCTGTTTTTGGTGTATATGTTGAGCACTCAACAGCCTTTTGGCTCTACTGACTCTAAAATGTTGTACTCTCAGGGCTGTCTGAAAAAGCAATTCACTGTAAGAATGGCTACCTGAGCTGGGTCGCCTCTTGCGACTACAGCTTGGTGGAATGCTGATGCCAATCTTCTGTAGCTACAGCAGTAAAATGTAAGCAAAACCCAGCATCATATGCTGCTGCTTCAGTAAGCTGTATGGTATGTTGGCAGGAGTCAAATGAGAGGCTCTTGCTGTCTTTAAGTGGGAGTATGCTCAGGCTAGACACCTACAGATGCCGTTTAGCAGTTTGTGGCTTCTGTTGTCAGTGATCTGTGAGGGCTGTGAATTATATTTATTCTTGTTTAGGTCAGGATGTTGAGTATTTTTGTTTCTGAATGCAAAGAAACTAAACTTCAGAGGTATAAATGAACACGTTTAAGATTCATTATATTTAAAAAACAAAAGCTTTGTGCAAGTTCCAGCTTTCTAGTTCCTGCCATTGTATACTGCACCTCAGAAAAGGCAAATTTATTACCACTGTCTCTTGTCCTTTTTCCCTGTTGTGTTGTGCTTTATCATTACAACCAACAATGATGAAACAGTGGCATTTATCATGCACTTATTAATAAAAAAATACTAACAGGTCTCATAAATGCGTACTTAGATATTTAAGACTGATACTGCCAACTCTGCTGCTGATTTGTGATTCAGAGTAGCTCATGTTGCAGAATGTGTCACTTGGAAACAAATATTTGAATGTTCCCAAATCCTTAATCTTCAGAATATCTCATTTTTAATTAGGAAGAGATTGCAGTAATATGATCTGTGCAAAATACAAATCAGATACAAATGTAGGCAAAGCTAAGTAAATGAAATAAAAGATAATCTGCTTTAAATGATATTTTCTCAAGCCTTTTAACATAGTTCTCTTAAAATATATATTAAAAAATCTCTATCTGATTAATCAACTTTTCAAAATGAAGAAATGTTGAATTAGGACAAGGTTTTGAGACACGGAAAGTAAAATATTCCTTGTTGTGTATTTTTCATTATCAGCAGTAGATTTTTTTAAAAAAAATATTTGGATTTTAAAAACTACTTTTGACAAAACTTCAAAACACCCAACAACTTTATATTGCCAGAAAATCTACCAAACCCCCCCATGTGTGGTAAAGAAAAGATAGTGATCTATTTTTTCCTATCGCTTGTACACATACATACAGATATTCTAATGCATCTTTCTTAAGAACTGTTGAGAATTTATTCTGCCTGAGGTGTATCCTTTCGGAAAGTCTCTTTTAAAGAAATAGGAAAGGGTTATTGTGAATGCATTAGCAGACATCTGGAAGTTGTTTTGAGTGTGCATCAGTAGCGGAATAATCTTGCTTCCTTTTAATTTGCATCAGTGAATCTTCTCAGTCATGTTACTCTCCTCCATTTCTACTCAACTGTGCTACAATACTAGAAATGGGTCATATCTTACAGGTGTATTGAAAGTTTCTTCACCATATGTGAAAATAATCACATAATCTGCAGCTTTGTAGAAGATACTGAGAAAAAAGAGAATTTATGTACATCTGTGTGTGTATAAGCAATTTAGCTCTTAGCTTCTTAGTTACTAAATGAGTTTTTTAAAAAACACACAGAAATTGCATAGAAATAAATAACATCAGTGGAAAAATAAGTACTATTACTGTTCCTTTCCTTTCTCCTGTAAGAGGGTCACCTACTCTCTTTCCTATATGCCAACTTTCACGTGGATTTCTTCTCGAACTGAGACAGTGTGTATCAGTGCCATCTGCTGATTCCAAGAAATATTGCTCCATTATTTGAATAGCTATGGGGAAATAGCTATTTGATGATACAAACCTGTACAGAATGCAAGAGCAGGGATTAAATAAAGCTGCACAAAATGCACATATGTAATTTTGAAATGGTACAGAAGAAATAATCATAATGGCAAAATCAAAGATGCCACCCCATAAAAGATGTTTCTTGGTGTAAACTGTGAATGGGTTTTGCATAATTAATGTGGTTTTACTGATTATCCGGAAATTAATGCCTCATAGATTGGCACAAGAACTTAACAGAGCAAGACTATTATCAGGTGCCAAGGCATTTGTCTGCTCCCAGAAACACTTGAACATTTATGCCAAAGTGCTTACTAGATCTGGGCTAAGATGCTTTACTCCTTGTAGATCAAGGTCACTCAAAATAATAGTTTCAAATGTTAAGCTACTTCAGAAGAAACTCAGAGCCAAAAAAACAACCACCAATCTAATTCTGAGTTTCCATAAAATTCCCTGAAATGTTAAATCTGAATAGAGTCAATGTTGTCTCTCTGAAAACATATAGGAAGGAGAAAGCAAATTCTACTTTTTATACTACTACCTATTTTTTTAAAAATTTTTAGAGCTTTATGCATTTTGTTTTGTATGTGGCTAAATATGACAGCCTCTAAAATAAAGGAAAATAGGACTAATTTGTCTTTATCCAGTTCCCAGTATATCCTTAGATGCTTTTACAGCCACCCTAGTCTGTAAGTTGGCATATTGAAGGTAACAAAAGAAAAAAGAATGGGGAAAGCAGGGTATTAAGGATGGAAAAGAATGAGTCTTTGCCCTGAACATTTGGAGAGATTTTGATGAAACTTTCAAAGAACTTTAAATTTGACACTTTTAAATTGTCTTCTCCTAGGCTGCATTTTGACTTTGTAAGCACACTGCTGCTATTGGTTGATAGTGATATAAATTTTCTAATGGGATATTGAAATAGAAAGTTTCTAACAAAAATAAACCCTAGCATTCCCAAGCACCACTAAAAAACAAACAACAAAAAAGGAAAGCAGTGTTTTGCATTTTTGGCTACGAAGAATTATGGAAAAAAAAGCACAGTGAAGTCTAGTAAAAGAATGTCCTGAGAAGTAGGACTGACAATGAGCTTTTGACTGACTGCCCGGAGCTGTGACTCTGTCTTCCCTGTTGCTTGGCAACTCTGTGTTATCACAAAGAAACTGATATTAAGTTGGAACAGGCTGAATATGGTAATTTACGTGGGAAGATACTCTTGCAGTGGGAAAACCATTTTATTTCTAGTTTCTGTCAGTGTAAGTAAGTTTCACATGATGAACTGTAGTACATCCCCTGTTGGGTGCATTTTACCTAAAAAGGTAAAGAGTGACTCTGCCTTGGAAACAGACTGTGCAGAAAAAAAATAAAACCAACAAAACCCCCACCCTGTTATTCATTAGACCTGCTCCTAGTGCCTACTCAGACCTTTCTTCCAGTGGTAGTGACAAAAGTTTGTTTTCATACCTGTGTGGATCCAGTGCTGGTTAGAGAGATGGAATTCGATCATTATTATTTATACTACCACAGTCCCTAAGAGCTGTCGAGATTTGCCCAAGACCTCACTGACTTATATAAACATTAAAAGATGATCCTCTCTTTATCTAAAAGGTCCCTGTTCTTTCTTTTGTGTTGGAAATGGTTAACACTGAGTTTCAATTGCCCTTTATTTCTTCCCTGCTGAAAGAAGCAGCTGCATATGTAGCAGTTACAGAATATTATGAAGATTGTGACAGAAACTGCCATACAACTTTGAATTGGGCTGGTATTCTATAGCTGGGAAAAGACTCAATTTTTATTGAGGTGTATGGCGAAAATGTCAAGGATATATGTGTAAAGCAAATCTTATCATGAAAGCTTTGAGATACAAAATTTGGGTTTAGGTCTAAGATTTAACTAGAAAGACAGAATGCACAGAAGTCTCAGGATTTAATGCAAAGCCCTTTTCTTAAATGTCTGGTTTACTCATAGCTCTGCTTCTGTACCATCACTGACTCTCTGCATTTCCATCCTGCATAATTTCTAGTAATTTAACACCAAGATGCAGTCCTACATGTAAGGAAGTACTTCTCATGTCTTTGGGACTCCCTGTTCTGGCTTTGGTCAGCAAAACATTCCCTGTCTCCAGGCCTCTTTCTGTTGCAGAGTTAACTTGAAATATAACTCAACTTTTGCCCTTGGCTCAAATCCCAACCATACACAAAAACTTCTGACTTGAGTATGTTGATGCTGTTCGGCTGAAGGGATTGGCCTGGACTGTCTAAAGGCACAGGCAGCAACTTCAGTTAGCATAGTTAATACGGCTACCCGCTGCTGCTCCAAGAACTCATCTTCATTGCCAAAAAAGGTGTATTTTTTACTGTGGCATAATTGGACTGAATTAACAATCCTTGTTTAAAACAAAGCCTTCCATCTCTTTTCTTACAGTGAAGACATTGCTTCCCTATTAACTCAGAATGTCCCTTTTTGCTGAGGCAATGAAAACAGTCCACGATGTCCTAGGGATCAGTAAACCTATAGTTTGCAAGAAAAATCCTTTTCTGAACGGTCTCATGGCAGGGAAGTAGCTTCCTTACTCAGTTTTCACTTGGTCAGCACAGAATGTATCAGCTTGCATCCTATCTACCAAACTCATGGATTTGTCTCCTTTTCAATTTACCACATCACCTCCAATAAATAAAATAAAAATGCCGTGGGCTGTTATCTGACTTGGGGGCTAATAATTACTGGTCTGATTCCAGCAGAAAGCCTGGTTTAATTAAAACACAGTGTGTTTCCCAAAAAAGGTAGTGACCAGTTTTATTTTGAGTGCAACTTAAAACCACTTTACACCAAAATGGAACAGATGAACTTTGCTTTACCCTGAAGCCTCCAGTACTTTCAAAATGAGTTCTCCGGCTAAATCATGAAGACCTGATCTGCTACAACCCCTTACCACTAGCAGCTACTGGCTGACTTTACCCATCTTAACCGTTGTCTTCCAAGTTAACAGCTGACATGTGCTACCCGTACCTTAAGTTCTGGCATTAGGGTACCATGAATCTCGCGTGCCGACCCCCATACTATATGGTAATTGCATTTGTACATGCATGCTCTAGCATTTTCTGTGCCCAGAAGAAGCATCCTCTGGATTGTGGGCCATATTAGACTAAGGGCAGCAATGCTGCAGCATCTCCTCTGCATGGTAACAAAAATATCTCTACACTTTCCATCATCTAGGGTTGGGTGGTTTCATATTTTTAGATTGAAAGTATTCTTTAAATAGTTTGGTTTAAAAAGGAAGGAGGAAAACAGGAGTGCTTCCAGTAGCACCCATATTTTCTGTATCCAGTGTTTCTCTCGGGTGAGGAAAAATTGCTAATATGGCTTTTTTGAAGTCTGATGACCACAGAACAAATAAGGGTATGAAAGTGATACATGCAAAGAATAGTTAGAAGTATGCGCCCAGCACATTACCGGGGTACACTGACCAAGAGGAGGAGCAGAGCTCTGGGGAGGGATGCTATGGGTACAAACCAAGGCAAGCAATTCCTTCCATTGGGGCCAAGTGGAACTCTCCAAGAGCATTGCTGGGAGCCAAGAAGAGCTCCTGCACTGCGTGACTGCTGAAAGCCACCATTCCCATTGTGCCCAGCAGCATCTGCAATTAGTTTCAGCTAGACTCGGAGAGTGTTTAAAAGAGGATGGGAGCAAGAAGAGAAATTTTAATGTCTTTTTGATTGCAGCACTACCCAGGTGTCTCATATAAGACTGGCTGATTCAGCAGGTGAGATATATAGCTTGCCACCTCCAAGATTTTTGCTTCATATCTCTCTCAGGTTTGTCGTGACAAGAGGACTGGATTTGATAAAAAAATAAACTAGATTCAGAAGCACTGTTATTTACTTATATTGATATTATAAACATAACTCAAGTTTTTTCTACAGTTACGGCATCTTGTTGACTTGCAAGGATTAGTTAAGAAATGAATTGAAAGGCAAATTAAAATAAAAAATTGTAAGAGTAAATCAGCTTTATTTTTGTTTGTGGTTGTGTTGTCAACTCTGAAAATACAGCTGGTCTCCTTTGTTCCAGTATTAGCCCTAGCATGGTGAATGACAAGGTGCATCTAAGTTTCCCTCAGGGTATTGAACAACCACAGAAACTGTAGGAGGATAAACAGACAGGTCGAGCCAAGGTGCAGAAGTTATTTTATGTGTCTAGAATGCAGAACTGATTTAGAGGCTGGAGAGCCAACAGTTATGGGAATGGAAAGGCAACAAATCTGAATTTTAGGTACTGAATCACTAGCAAACCAAAAGAGTAGACAAATCTTCTAAATATTGAAGACAAGATGCAAACAAAAATATCAGCAGAAACCTTTGCCCTCTCCAAGAATATTTAATATGACTCATGATTTTATGCATTTTGACTAGTGGTAGTACAAAAATTGTCTATCTACTACTGACAAACGGTAAGTGTTTGGTTTTAAAAATATGAAAACAGCTTGATCTCCTGTACCTTGATTTAAAAATAAAGCTTTTTTTAAAAGTATGTAATGATGGTGATAACCATACAGTGCAGTAAATATTGCATTCCACATATGAGTACATTTTAAAAGCCTAAACCAGTCTCTTTTTTTAGGGGTAGGCTGATCCTATGAGTTTGTAAAGTCCTCAGTAAAAGGACTGATAGCAGAATGTAGTGGCTTTTTGTATTTAACTCCAAAGTTTGAGAAGATTGTAGGTTCAGCTTTGAATTTAAAAATGCATTTCCTTGTTTGGTAGCTTTCTTAAATTTAATTTCAAAGATGTGTAAATACAAAGGCATCCATCTTTTTGTGATAGTAAACCTGGAATAAATCTGCAGGAGAGAAATGCAATTGAATCTATAAGTAAAATGATTTCTTCTTCATATTGCAGAGCACAGATAATTCAAGTATGTCTATAATAGCTCAGAACAAAAAGTGCTTTGACAATGATATTGTTTGCTCGAAGAATGTTCTCATCACTGTTGGAGACACTGAGATTTATTTTAGTGAAACTTCTGAGAAGCAGGTTCGTTACTTTCTTTCCTTTTTGGGTTGCCATTTAAGGTAAGCATTGTAAAGTTGCAAAGTCTGAAGGAGCATGTTTTTGGAAAACATATCTGAGAGTTCACATAGTACAAGTGGCCTGCATAAAGCAGCAGGTCCAAGGAGAAATCTTCTGGTTTTGTTGTTTTTTATTTCAAGTTCTGATTATCCTACAAATAAGACTGCTTTAAAGTTTCAAGTAGTCAAAGAATGTTGGCATTTATTTGTTTCTTTCTACTTGGAAAGAAAATCAAAGTACAAACTGAAAGCAAATTTGAAGGACTGAAAAGACAAAATATCAAAATATTAAACAACATTTCTAGTAATATTATTGATCTAGCTTTATTCCAAAGATAAATACTTTTTATTAATTGGCTGCATACCTTGTTAGAATCATGGAATCATTAGGTTGGAAAAGACCTTAGAGATCATCAGCTCCAACTGTACCTGTCTACTACTAAATCATGTCCCCAAGCACCTCATCTACCCAGCTTTTAAACACCTCCAGGGATGGTGACTCACTTCCCTGGGCAACCTGTGCCATTACCTGCTA
Organism: Coccyzus lansbergi; assembly: GCA_033558105.1. Taxonomy (NCBI): domain Eukaryota; kingdom Metazoa; phylum Chordata; class Aves; order Cuculiformes; family Coccyzidae; genus Coccyzus; species Coccyzus lansbergi. The sequence continues at coordinate 135,934 of JAUMJK010000827.1, forward strand.
ACCCTTTCTGTGAAGATTTTTTTTCCTAAAACGGCGAATTTAAATGTCCTCTGACACAGCTTGAGGCCATTTCCTCTTGTTCTGTCACCTATAACTTGGGGGTGGGGGGTGGGAAGAGACCAACACACACTTCTCTGCAATCTCCTTTCAGGTGGTTGTAGAGACCATTTTCTTCTCTAGGCTAAACAATCCCAGCTCTGTCAGCCACTCCTCATAAGACTTGTTTTCCAGTCCCTTCACCAGTTTTGTTCCTCTTCTCTGTACTCGCTCCAGGACCTCATTTGGTTTCTTATCATGAGAGGCCCCAAACTGAACACAGTATTTGAGGTGCAGCCTCACCAGTGCAGAGTACAGAGGGAAACTCACTTCTCTGGTCCTGCTGGCCACACTTGAATGTATGACTTCATTGAATGTGTGACTTGAATGAATGACTTAATTACAACTTAATAAATACTCATGTCTTTCAGAAGACCTTAAGGGGACAGGAAAAGAAATCTAACTACCAGCTTTGGAAAGCTGGATATTATACTGTGATACGCTTTCCAGAACAGGACATTACAATTCTGTGGGATAAGAAGACAATGATGCATATCGAAGTTGGACCTCGATGGAAGGTGAGCCACAACAAACCCCTGAGATTATGTGTAGCTATGTGTTGCTGATGTGATCTCTTGCTGGAAACTGATTATCTTTTATTTATTGCTAATGTCCCCAGTGATATAGCTGTTTATCATGGTGTACATTTGCCACACAAGAAGAGACAGAAAATGTGATTTAATGGGGTGATTCCTACATGCATATTTACTCTGTTGCTCCACAGATTGTAGCCTCGCAGATATGCAGTGATTCAGCTTTGAGTCAAAGCTACTTTGGGGGTGGGAAGAGATGGATAGTTTTGAGTTACCCATTTTACTGCATGTTTATATAATTGCTAAAAGCAATGCAAAAGAAGCTTCCATACCTTGTGATGTGGAAGATGGCAGGTTTGTAGCACAGATTGGGTTGGGCTGATAACAGAACTGAACCTTGGGATGTAGTAGAGGCTGCCAAGATGAACAGATGGAGTGACATTTAAATTACGAAGAGAAAATACAGGAAAAGATCTAGACAAAACCTGACAGAATTCAACTATGATGCGGGGAATAATATGAGGCTCCTCCTCTTGCCAGTTGTTCCATTCCTACATCGTCATTGGCCTTGATGACTCTGCAACTCAGTATTTGGTTTCTGGCAGTGTAACCTTTTCTACACATTCAGTAATTACATTCCTACTTTGTCTCAGTTGTGAACGTATATATTGAGAGGGCATTCTTCACCCTTTCAAAAGAAAGCACTCTATGTCAGAGTACAATATCAATTTTTTTTTGAAAAGTCAAAGTTACAATGAGCATCTACTCTTGTTTTAAAGAAAAATTATTATTGGCTTTTGTCCCAATAGCCATTAAATGCTTACTTCACATACAAGCTGAATTATCAGCCCTCAATACACATAGTGAAAAAAGAATTCTTCTGTTTTTGAGTAAGGTAGCAAAATTTTACTGTTGTGCAGAAGTGTCTTTTTCTCTATATATGTACTTGTATACATATGTATATATATTTTTTTACCATCATCAGCACATGCCTCAACACAAGAAAGTTGCAACCATCTCTTTTGTAATTGCTTTTACAGATGTTCTTGCTATTGTGAGCTAAAATTAGAGGCAGCAAGTTTTAATGAAGACAACTACTCAGGCTTCACAATCATGAAATTATTCACCTGACCTTTTGACTTTTGGAGTCTGTGCACTACCAAGCTTTCAGGATTAAAAAAAAAAAAAAAAAGAAAAACTGGATTCCAGTCCCTTTTCACAGGCAGACATTAAGAACAGGCTCTGGAAAACAGGAAGAAAAAAACCGGAAAATATAAATTTCTATCATAAGTTATTTGCAATATGGAACTGTAAACATAGCAGAGTGTCAGATAGTTTATGTCAGGGCTGGTTTTGCCTTTTAAGAATGTTTGATTTCACTTATGTCATTTGGACTGATTACTGATGGTCAGTATACGTAAAAAAAATTCATGCTTCTCTTTTAGGGTAAACTGGCAGGTTTGTGTGGAAATTTTGACAAATATACTTCAAATGATCTGACTACATCAAACAACATGGAGGTGAGAAATGCACAGGTGTTTGGAGACAGTTGGGTATTAGGACAGGTGAGTCCCATGTCCAGTGAAAAGGTAGAAAAAGGATCATGATTTTAATTTAAATGTAACACTTTATAAGCACATGATGTATGAGTCTTTTCTAAGTGTATGAGAGGACACTTTAATTTTTATATATGTAGATGTGAAAGGTGTTAACAATATCTTATGTTATATCAAACACCAAACAATCTCTTTACTTAAGAATATGTTTTTCCCTATGTAAGATAATTATCATAGCTGTTTGCACTTCAGTTTTCTACAGATTTAGATACGCTGCTTCTAACGTTTTTGATTCAGCCCAATTTAGTAAACAATTGTAATTTCTCTGGTCTTGGAGGCATCAGAATATTGAAAGTAGATGGAATCTGAACTCTGGAAAAATCTTCTTTCTAAACATTGAAAAAAAAGGGTTATAGATTAAAGTTGCAGCTCATAGCACATTAACTTCTAGTATGATATGTCCTTTGCTTATGCAGCCCAACTTACACTTGCCTATTTGTGGCCATATACATATGTATTTGCAAATTCTCATATAATTTTCCAATCTCTGTGGCTGCCAGAGCACTCAGGATCTGAGTTTAGTCTTGGCCTCACAAGCAGCCTGTGCTTAATCAGATTTGACTCTCCATCTGCCTCTGCAGTAGGCACTAGGGAGGTTTTCAGAAAGGACCTCTGGCCTTTGAATACATGTATCCTGGTCATCTTTTCTGCGAAATCTAAACCCTGTAAAGGAATATTTGATAGCTGGAGGCTTAGAACCCAACTCTGCTACTGGGAAATGTGCTTGCATTGGCACTGTGAAGTGTGGGATGCTTCCAGGGTTTTCCCCTCCTGGGAGCGGCAGCACATGCCCCCACACCACTGTCTGAGCATCCGAAGCTGAGGCTGCATCAGTACACCCCAGTGCTGCCTACGGATCCATCATCACCCCATCCTGGGCTTTCTTTTTACTCCAGGACTATGATTTTGGAGAACTGAGCTGAGTGTCTTTTTGTTTCTGCTCATTTGTTTTTCTTCTTGAGAGATTTTAAGAGAGGGAGTTGTATCCCAGCCATTTTTGAGTTATCACGATGATCTTTGACTCTATTTTTCTTTTTTATGGGTTGCTCTCTTCCTACTGCTGCTTCTTTATTTGAACTTGCAGTGCAGCAGCCATCTGTGGTGTGACTCTATTTAAAGTCAATGCAAAACCACCAGAGAAGATTTGGATCATGTGTTTATTTGTGATGTTACAGTTGGTTGCTCTGGTAATGATTATAATGTGTCACAAAGAAAACATTTTGTCTTTATGCATTTACCAGACAGCAGGAACATTTTATACTTCAGAACAAAGCACAAAAACTCTCTTTTTGTGGAAATGTTTTCAATTATAACAACAAATCTGGGAAAGGTGAAGAGGCAGACGATGATAGTATTTAAACTCTACTTTTCTGAGTATGCAGGTATTGAATAGTATAAGTGTACCTGAATCCATGGTAAACACACCTTTGTATAAAACTTTTGTGGTGTTTTTGCTTGTTTTTAAGTGCAAGAGCCCAAATGAAACACTACGACCATGCGAGGTACATCAGAAAACGTTCCCTTATGCCAAAAAGGAATGCTCCATTTTATATAGTGACATTTTTGCACCTTGTCGCAATGTGGTAAGTTTATTAAATAGCCAAGATGTGCTCTCATGTAGGAAAATACTAACATTCCAATGATTAATTTCTTCTTCCCCTGAGTCTTAATGCTGTGGAGGGTACAGAGTAGAGCTCTACAAGTATCTGTGTGTGGGTGGGCTATGTTTGTGCAGAGCTGCTTCTTCCTTTCAAGACTGGAGCCTAAACATAATAGCGATAACTGGGAGCCGTGAGTTAGTAGACTGGATAATCAAGGTTCTGTTCTCTTTAGCTTTTATTTCTATCTTTTATTTATACAGGTAACTAAATTTTTAAGGCTTTTGTATATATTACAGGATTCAAAAATAACTTTTTGTTTAATGTGCCTACAGCTTATATCAAATGGATTTTTTTTTGTTAAATGTTCTTCTCAATTTAAAACGAAATATGAGAGAGCAAGATTTCAGCTTCAAAGCTATTAGTATTTTTAGTTGGTGAAAAGATTACCATCTGCTTTTTGTCAAAACTCTGAGGTTTAGTGTCCTTGTTTTCCAAATACCTGACTGAGACTGCGACTTCAGTTACAAGGATGTCCTTAAGTTCCGTCTAGACAAGAGGGTGAAAACAATAGCTTGTGTGGGGAGATTTTCTTCCATTTTAGTTCACTGTTTATTAATAAAAGACATGCTCTATATATTTTTCTGTGTTTAGCCTCCTAAAGGTATTTAATTAATGAATGTGCTTCTTTACATCTGTGCAAGTAAGACTAACTATACCATTTCATCTCAATCTCTCATTTTCTTTATGACTATTAATACTAAATGAGATCATTAGATGTCCCAACTGAACCTCCTGCCTTTCAGGACTGAAGTTTGATATCCACATAGTTAGGAATTTGCCTAAGGAGGAGGCTGCAGTAGCTTAAATCGAGAGATTTATTAATGTTGACTTTAGTTACTATGTAGAGAATTTTTTGAGCATGTGCCTGAGAACATGGTGATGAGTGTATTTTCAAAGTGGAAAGTAATAAATAAAAATGGAACTTTTGGGAGTTTTTATGGAGCTGTATTATTATAACTCATAAAGAAAGATGCTTTGTCTTGAACATGTATTTTCCAAATCTTATCCATGTTGTGATTAAAATTTGCAAACATTATGCCAAAAATTTAGCGTAACTATATTAACAAATGCATGTCAGGTACAAACCACTCATTTAAATAGCAGTCAAGTATTTTTCACATGCACATAACCATCTTGTATGAGACACCCTGTAAAGCAGATTTCGACTAGGTGCTTCTACAACCTGTTCATCAAGGTGGGAAAATACTGCTCTTAGAAATGTAATGTGACCTCCTATAAAGGATATCTGCAGCTGACATCTGGCTGCACAGGCAAGGAACTGGGTGCCAAAGAAGTAATACGAAGCAGAGACTGACACTGGGGGCACAGAAGGAACAGAAAGTGTAGATGTGGGTTTCAGGCCACGCTTGGAGCAGTGCTCTTAACAGTTGCTCCTGCTGTGTGGGTGGTAGAGCGATCTGCTATGTGCATGGAGGCAAGATCCTGCCCATGGGACAGACAGCCTCAGAGTTCAGCTGAGGTTGGAAACCCCCATTTTTAGGGAGACAAAATCACGCATCTCTGGCTGGCACTGACTCATGGATTGCAGTTTCCCAGCTAAGCACTGAGCTCAGGAGGGGATGAGGATACTCAACACTTGCTGAAAAAAAAGGTTTTCCTCATAACTCCTGAACTCAGAAGGAGCTTTAGTTTGATGTTCCCAGTCTGTCACAACAGCATGATGTTGCTGACCCATAGAGAGAAGCTGTCTTGCAGACAAGGGAGATAGGTTTTATTCTTTCTGCTGTTTGGTGATTCCTGCAAAGCTGTTGTAATAATTTCCATTGGAGCTAAGGCTTGTGCCTCCACCAGAGTGGAATCCCTTTTTTTCAAAATAAGAAAAAGAACAGAAGTAAAATGGCATCTCTCTCACCAAAGGCAGAAAACCAGTCTTCGTACCCCTGCCATCTTCTAGCAATTGCCAGCTGAGAAGCTGTCTCCATGTTCGATAAGTGCTGCTTTGTTATGTGACGGTATTTCTGTAATCTGACGTGTGCCATTTGAGCGATCTGCAACTGAGCTAGAGCAGAGTCTAAACAGAAGAAGAGCACTGCTTTAAACATTCCATGTGTTGAGTAAGAACATTGTTTTGGAAATGTTACTCAACGCTACAAAAAAAGAGATTTAAATCCAAGAAATAGTGTATCATTTAAATCCACATAATAATATGATAGAGTTTTGAGGACGTGAGTTTCTGATCTAATGATGATTTGTGGGGTAAAGTATTTTCAAAACTTGATAAGTGGGGAAATATTTTTCTGCAGAATGTTAAGGGTGTGCTCAAGCTTTCTTTCCCTGACCAACTCTCCCCTTACTCCATTATTACTTTAGTTACTTGATAATCAGACCTACAGCTTTGACTTTATTGTTATTTATGCAAAACTGACAGGATGACTATAGATGGCAGTATTTATCTTATAAAAACAGAGCTGCCATCTTCAACACACTCCAAAATCGATGAACAGCAAGTGTGTGGACAGATGTACTTGCTAATAGTCACTGACTAATATTTTGTCTTGACCTGTAATGTAGATACAAAGCATTCAATGCATACTTTTTATATAGAAATGTACCCAAACTTTAGGAAATACATTATTTATGTATTTTTTTTTCCCTCCAGATTGATGTGACTTCTTTTGTCAAAAACTGTCACACAGACACGTGCAACTGCAATCTAGGTGGGGACTGTGAGTGCTTATGCACCAGTATTGCTGCTTATGCCCATAAGTGCTGCCAGCAAGGAGTAGTGATTCACTGGAGATCTCCTTCCCTCTGTGGTATGTACCTGGGCTGACCTTGCACTGCAGCTCATATTTGAGTAATTTCTGGCCTTTTATTGACCAATAATGCAAATATGACAGGAACAGGTCAGTAATAAATGTACTCCTTTACATTTAACAAGCTATCTGTGTGTCGGTTGTTAGTCTTATACATCCAAATTTGCTGTCTTGCTGAAGAGGACTGGCTGTGCTTAGGGAAAGTCAGTGCAGAGTATCTTGGAATGGCACAATATACCAAATCTGGGGTACATCCAGTGTTCTGTGGAGGGTTGCAAAGGGATTCAGAATGTTCAGCTTTTCATTGACAGCAAGACAGATTCTTTGCTGTAGAATAATTCATGCTTAAGGTCTGCTGTCCTGGTACATCTATTTAAATACAACTTTAAGTCACTGAATCAAAGCCTAAAGAAATAAAGTTAGCAATTGAGATACATTATGGGAAAGTAAACTTCCTTTGATGGAAGTGAATTTTACACTTTTAGGATGCAGATATGCATAGATTCTGTTGTAACTTTGTAGTCATAATGTGCTTGTTTTCTTTTTCTTTTAGCTTATGACTGTGAATATTACAATCAAGGTATGTAGTATTGGATATTACTGTCTTTGATTCATCCTTATAGAGCCACCAGGTTGGAAGAGACCCACTGGATCATCTAGTCCAACCATTCCTACCAATCTCTAAACCATGCCCCTCAGCAGCTCATCCACCCGTCTTTCAAACACCTCCAGGGATGGTGACTCAACCACCTCCATGGGCAGCCTGTTCCAATGCTCAGTGACCCTTTCTGTGAAAAACTTCCTTCTCATGTCTAGCCTAAATCTCCCCTGGCGGAGCTTGAGGCCATTCCCTCTTGTCCTGGTCCCTGTCACTTGGGAGAAGAGGCTAGCTCCCTCCTCTCCACAACCTCCTTTCAGGTAGGTGGAGAGAGCAGTAAGGTCTCCCTTCAGCCTCCTCTTCTCCAGAGTAAACAACCCCAGCTCTCTCAGTTGCTCCTCGTAAGACTTGTTCTCCAGCCCCTTCCCCAGCTTTGTTGCTCTTCTCTGGACTCTCTCCAGAGCCTCAACATCCTTCTTGTGGTGAGGGGCATATTTATATACTTTGCTGAATACACTTCTCATGTTTTCTAGCATACCAGCTAGTTATGTGCTAGAAACAAATCTGTTCTCCCTGGTTCCAAAATGGAATTAATTTTTATAAAGCATTTAGTTGTAGATAATTCCCCACATTTACCACTTTTCATGGATTTCTATCTTTCACAGGTTAGAATGGTTGGGTTTGGTTTTTTTTCCCCTCCTGATTTGTGTCTGTGAATTTGAGCATAGCAAGTTAGCAAAGAATGTCTCCACTGGCCTTTATGGTCTGTGTCCAGATTCATTGGTGGCATGGAAACAAATATTGTAGTTGTAGGCAAAGCAACACATCTGCATATCAGATGAAACACGATACAGTGCACACTGTAAATTAAACCCGTCATACCTTCTGCTGAGAAGAATGTGTCAGCTGCAGAAGTTTAGGAGTTCATCTCTTTTCTGTTATCCCCACTCCCTAGGGTAGGATTGCATAGTCACAATCTCTAGAGCTCATTGGACCTTCAGATCCATTAAAAGGGAGAGCTGAATTGTATGAGCAGCCTGGAGTACTATACGTCATTTTGCGATATGTTCCTGATCTATTTAATATTATTTTGTCATTATGCTGCCTTTTTCTTTCCCCTTATTCTGCTATGGATATCTATAATACTGTATTTTTGTTGAATATCTCATGTATTACTTGAGACTTGTTCTAGATAAACACAAACAATCCTTCAGTAGTAATATATTCAAATACTGACACATTAGTGTGCATCATAGAAGGTTATCCATAGTTATTATTATTTGAATTTTCACCTCACCTTTGGTGCAGGCAAATTCAAGTAATTCAAGTCCTTTTCTCCAAAAATGAGCGGTATGGATTTAATGCTTCTCTGATGATACTGGGTTAGGATTAATCACAATAATATTTAATTTGGTATTATTTTTGGAAAAAACCTACAACTCATTAATGTTACAAACATTTGCTACGGTGTGCAATTGTCTTCTAGGTTTTTATTCTGGCTTATTTTATTTTTCCTTTTTTTCACCAACATATAAAAGAAATTGCTCTGGGTCAATTAAAAACTCAATTAAATTAATGGATGGGCCTTTTCTTTGACTTGGTGTATGTAGTTTTTAGGTTACTTCTGTTTTGAATGGGTGAAGGTCAATGGACCAGCTGTATTGATTGATCTTAGTAATCCCTGATTTCTTAATTAATAACCTCATCATATTTGATGTGGGGGTGGATTAATGCACCATGCAGCATATCTTGGCAGTCGGGGAGAAGCACTAGAAGGATGTTAACTTGTGCTTGTAATGAAATTCCAGAACTGGGACTTATTATACTTTCAAATTATTAAGTTACAGGATTTTATGAACGAGTTACACAAGTATTGTACTGTAAGTAATAGTTGCTTGTAATGGGAATGATATTCATTTAACAGACTTAAATTCTGTGGCATCCTGGGGTCAGTTCTGGGCCCCTCACCACAAGAAGGGTGTTGAGGTTCTGGAGTGAGTCCAGAGAAGAGCAACGAAGCTGGGGAAGAGACTGGAGAACAAGAGGAGCAGCTGAGAGAGCTGGAGGTGTTTGGCCTGGATGGCAGGGGAGGCTGAGGGGAGAACTCATTGCTCTCTTCACCTACCTGAAAGGAAGTTGTGGAGAGGAGGGGGCTGGGCTCTTCTCCCAGGGGACAGGGGATCTGATGAGAGGGAATGGCCTCAGGCTCCACCAGGGGAGGTTCGGTCTGGACATCAGGAAAAAGATCTTCACCAAAGGGGTTATTGGGCATTGGTGGAGGCTGCCCAGGGAGGAAGTTGAGTCTCCTTCCCTGGAGGGCTTTGGAGAATGGGTGGACGGGGTGCTGAGGGACATGGTTTAGTGACTGATGGGAATGGTTGGACTCAATGATCTGGTGGGTCTCTTCCAACCTGGTGGTTCCATGATTCTATCTCCACTTACATTTAGATACCATGCATGTGCTTTGTGAGGAGCAAGGTATTGAAAAGAAAGGGAAATGACTAAATGCAACTATATGAATGAGACTTCTGATACACCTTTTTTAGTGACCTACATCCTATGACGAGTACCATAAAGTAGATGATCCTTTTTCCCCTCCCAAAATTGTGGCCCAGTACAGTTACAGCATGGACATCTTGCTAGATCTGGCTGGCTTTCTATAATCTCCTTGCAATAGGGAATGTTATATTATTTTAAAAATACCAAAGGCCTTGGCTTGGATAGAGTTAGTTTTCTTCATATAGTTTGTATGATGTTACATTTTCAATTTGTGTTTTAAGAAAATGTTGGTAACATTTGGGACAGCTCACCCAAATTGACCCAAGGGATATTGCAGATGTCAAGGGATATATGACGTTGTGCTCAGCAATAAAAAAACAGGGGGGAAGTTTCTGGGACTGGTGTTGCCCAGGGTCCAGCTGGGCATCAGTCAGCTGGTGGTGAGCAACTGTTTATTTTTGGCATCATTTTTCTTAGGTTTGTTTTCATCTATTTTTTTTTATTTATTTTTTTTTTACTTTTTACTTATTAAGCTGTCTTTATCTCAGCCCACAAAGTTTTCTAGTTCTTCCTCTCAGATTCTCTTGGGGTAGAAAGTGTGAGTGAGTGTCTGCGTGCTGCTTAGCTGCCTACCAGGGCTGAAGTCAAGGATGGTGTTATACATGTTTCCACCACCAAGTGCCAGTAAAACACCTTTTAGGACTAGGACGTCTCCTCCTTTCTTTCTTTTTTTTGTTTTTGTTCTGCACGATGTCAAACTGTCGAATGTTTATAGAAACTTAATCAATTACAGTTTACTCCTCCTTTTACTCAAGTCATAGGTAAAACATTGTGTATCCGTAGGGTTAAACATTCAATGACAGAAAAAAAGAATCCTCTTAAGACAAATTATCTTACCACTTCTTTAAAAATGTTTTTTTTGTGGTAAACTTGTGGGCTTCATGTGCATATGACCTCCAACACAGCTTCCATACAAAAGAAGTCATTATTTTAATGAAGTTTTCTTCAGAAATTGGTGTTTAATTTCTAGCCAAGTCAAATCTCATTATTACGAGAATTCCTTTCCTCGTGGATGAGCCATATTTGAAAGGAGCTGTGTTGGGTAGGGAAGGTGTTCAGTCTTTTCACTGTGAGGATGAAAAGCTTTTCTTTGATTTGCACATTTTGTTTATTACTCACGAGGTGAGATTTCAGATGTTTGTTGCTTACTGTTCTTTCAGTGGGATAAAATGACAAAGGCAGATGCTGTACTATCTGGATTTACCACTATGAACCTTTCCAACCAAGCAGAAATAGCTCCAGAGGTTTGCTGTGGGGCATGATTAGTCCGGCACTGTTTTCACAGGGGTACTAGCTAAAGCTGTTGTCACTGTTACATTGGCATGAGCTTTTGAATGATGATATGTTGAACCAGACTGGAGAAACTAGCTGGTTATTCTTTGCTGGACCACTTTTCTGCTGAAGCCCTTAGGATGGCATAATGACTCCAGCAGTGATGGGCAGAAGCAAGCGGTTTGTGGGAGAGAATGAACTAGACAGCTTTCAGAGTATAGAAATAAGGACATGTAAAAGACTAAATACCATAAAAAAGCTGCTCAGATTACTTTCTTTTATAGGTCATTTTGTGAGGATAGCTACCCACACTTCTTTGCGCTCTGTATCTGTTGTGTTCCGCAAACCACACAAGGAGTAAGGGAGTACATTGAACAGAGATATACACACCTACTCCTGCAGAACACCTTGAGGCACTGAGCTTTAGTTCCCAATTTATTTGATTCAAGCTATAGCAAAATATTTAAGGCAATATGTTACGTCAACTAAGACTTAAGTTTTGTACGTTATACAAGGAAGATGCTTGTGGTTTTTTTTACATTTGATTTTTCTTCCCTTAGGTCTCGGTGAAGGACCCTATGTTTTGGCAAATTACAGAGAGAATGACACGATTATAGGAGCCAACATATCCAGCAGACAGATATTTCCCCTGCCTAGAACTGGAGCATATGGAAATATGTTTTTCAGTTTCATGCTAACTCCAGGTCTTTTCAAAGATAAAGATTTATGTAAGTGTTCTTAACAAATTTACTAATGGCACTTCCTACTTTTCAAACTTTATGAATGATTTTTGCTCCATCTTTTAAATAACTTAAAATAGTCTAGATATTTTCAATACTGAGGAGCAATACTGATTTTTCAATTTAAAAAAAAGACAAAACTGAAAACTTTACTGCCAGCTTTAAACTTGACTTTTCAAAGATTGATTTAGAATTTTTGATTGCAAAATACAAGTGCATAGAATTATTTTGTGACAAAAGTTAACTAGTTTGTACAACTGGAAATTGCACATGTGTCTAGCAAGAATCAACACTGAAAGTGGATGCAGGATGTTTTTGTCTTCAGTCAATGACTTCTACCTTGTGACTTTCAGTGGATCATAATCTGTGCAAATTAAAACCATCATTCTCCTGCATTGTTAGTGAGAACCCACTCCGTACAATGTTGAATGGCATTTCTTAGGTGAACAGCTATTCCTCACCTAAGCTTTGTTTTTCACTTAGTAGAGACTGATCCAAGCTATATTAAAAAAAAAAAGTTTAAATATTTTTCCTCATGCATACATTTTCGTTTGTTCACATGTATTAGGTTTATGCTAAATAAGTCAATACAGATTTTTCCATTGCTCACAGAATTTATTTTCAGAGAATTTTCAGAGAATTTTCTTCACTTTTTATTTTTGGTAGGGGTTAAGCAAATAGAGGGTTGAGTCTTACATTTGGCCACAAGTTTTCTTACTGTATTGCTGGGTATGACAGTGTGTTAAAAAAAAAAATAAGCCTGATGTTAAGGTGAAGTCAGGTATGATCTTAAATTATTTCTGTGATGTTATTTGCTGATGAAATTTTGGTACAGCTGAACTGTCAGGCAGTTGTCCAAATCTGAGAAAAAACCTCCCAGTGTTAGCAATCCCTATCTAATTTGAGATTTCCTGTAAATAATTTCAAAGGCGGTAGCAGTAAAATGAATGTAGTTTTTATCTAACTTATTGCTTCTCTGGTAGCTCTATACTATGTGATCACTTGAAGCTTTCTGTAGACTCTGCATTTCTAACTTTTTTGTGTGTGTTACATAAAACTGATTTTTAGTGAAAAGCAGTTGTTTAAAAGGCGCTAAATATATACATTTTAATTTCCCTTTTTTAATTTTCCTTTTTTTTTTTCTTTTTTTTTTTTTTTCCCTTCTGTGGAAGCCCTCTCTCTTGTTTCACTTGAATCTGCTGAAAGACCAAACTACTTTCTGTATGTACATGAGAACGAAACCATTGGGTTGAAACGCTGGCAGGCAAGTGCCTCCTTTCGAAGAAGAGCCACCTTCTTCCACCACCAGGGCCTCTGGAGTCCAGGGCTTAGTGCCTTCGAACTGTACAGTAAAAAAGGCTTTTTCATCATTCTCACCTCGTCTGCTGTTAAAGTGGCAAAGTACGATGGCTCAGAAGAGTTTAAACGTTTAAGTAGCTTTAATATTGAAGGTAAATTTTGCATAATCGCCAGGGATAAGTATTTTTTTTCTGCTTACCTTCAGAGCACTTGCCTTTCATCAACAATAGTATCTTATTTTTAATTACTACTCTGTCTTTGTTTTCCATCCCACCTCCAAATGTCATTATTTTCTAATTTTTGCAGATGTGATGATCACTTTATCTTTGAACTACATTTTCATTGTTTACTCTCTCAAAATGGATATGTGATGTCACAAAAAGGGTGCATGTTAATGTTAGTGAGCTATAAAGATCAGCCCTTGAATGGGGTAACTGTATTGCTTCTGCAACCAACAGAACTTTCACTATGTTTATTTGATTTTTAAACTTTTTACACAGAATATATTGTAAAAGCGAGTAGCTATTTGTAACTTTGAAGCTTCACTGTGTTTCAGCTTGACTGAATGTAAAATACTTCAAATTGAAAATGAACAAAATCTCACCTGTTTGAGGTTCTCAAGAATTAGTTTTCAATTTTTCTTTTTTTTCCTGACAATTCCAGTGTACATTAGAGAAAAGACTATGAATTTATTTTTTCTTGACTACATATTCAACAAGTAATATCTTTTCCTTCTTTCTCAGAACTCAGTGCATCTGTGCCGTATAGAAGGATGTGTGAATGGCGATATGAATCTTGTGCTAATCCTTGTATTAAAACATGTAGTGATCCTGAAGGAATAGCATGTAAATTCCTTCCCCTGTAAGTCAAATTAAGTTCGCTATTGCTACTGCACTGTGTTTTCTAACATGCTTACCATATGAAAATTACTGCAGCTGCAACACATGTTAAATTTTACTCACCCAGATTTCAGTACCACTCTTGTGAGCAACTTTCTCAAGTCATTTGCATATGTTTGTAACAAGGTTCTCATTTCCCACAGTATAAATTCCTGTTTACATGCAATCTTTCAACACAGAATAATGTATTTAGCCCAGGGGATCAGCTTCTTGTAGTGGTTAAGTAGAAATCTTTTAAATTAAATGAAGGTTGTTCCCTTCTACGAATTTATATTCACATCTTAAACTAGCATCACATGATGCTGTAAATTACTGCAGCTTTCTGGTGTTTGTGTGACAGAGATCAAAAACTATAGAAATAGTAAGGGTGGACTACGCCCTCTCCTGTAAGAGGAGGGAACTTTATACGAAGAAATTCCCATTAGTGTGATTTGATAGGTTTGCACTGCTGATGTTATCGTGTTACTTAGTAACAAGATTTCCTGTCTCCACGGATTTCCCATAGCTTCTATGGAGCCACAAAATACTAAAAGGAAAAATGCCTAAAAACTCAAGCTTTTTATATATGGACACACTTGTTGTTAACATTGTGATTTTCTTATTAAAGATCCTCCCAAAATAAAAAAGTAAGAGAATATATGGACTTCTCAGCACTCTCCTCTGCTGGAAGTGCACAAGAATGAGAATGCGACTTTCTATGGAGTCAGTCTAAATATTTGAATATCTACAATGAACATTTCTGGTTAAAACAGCAGCCTTGTATTGAAGGTCTGCTCTGTGGGAAACCTTTCTCCTTAGAGATCTAAATTTCCACCTTGTTGTGGAAGCAGAATGGACTAAAGCTATCACATACCTCAGATTATGCAAAGAATTCATAACTAAAAATTCGGAAACAAAATTGTGCAGTTGAATGTCTTATTGACCTTAAAATGTCTGAAAATACTGTGTTAACCATTACCCTGGAAAGTTCTCAGAACTCTGATGGGGAAGACATTAAAATGTTTCATTTTTCCAATGTGAAGTAATGTAAAAGTAGTTTATATTTCTACTATGGCTTTAGAATTAACTATACAATATTTTAAAGGGTTGAAGGATGCTTGCCATACTGTCCCAAAAACATGATTCTTGATGAGATCACGCTTAAATGTGTTTATCCGGAAGACTGTAAGTATATTTTATTATATTGGTCTAATCTTACAAATCACTCCAGAGACCCTAGGAAAGGTTTTAATCAAATGTCTATGGCTGTTTATTTTTTATTAAAAGTTTTATCAGGACATCCTCTGTTGAACAATGTCTCTCTGGGACATAGCCCTCATTCAGAAAACAAATTTTTTACAAACCATATCTAAAGTTGAATTAAGTGTGTTAAATTTAACTTTTTGTGGTGTTGTTACACTTGTCACAACTATATTTGACTATATACTTCTAGTATGTAATATGCACATAGTACAAGTATCCCAAATGGAAGGGATAAAGCTGTGGCACAAAGTTCAGATTTTTCAGTTGCTGAGCCACCAGTAACAAATTCATTGCATCTATTTCATAAATTCTCATGTGTGAAGATACCACATCAATTTCTTATTTGGGGCATATGGCATTCTTTGAACATGACAATTATATTTTACTACTGTTTCTTATTTTTTACAAGTTCTGACTTAAATGCATCATGCTTGATATTTGTCAGTAAAAAGTTATCTCATATAGTGTAATACCTTTCAAAGATAGAATGTATTTATTCCAAATATTTCACTATTTTGGTTTTACTGATTTTTCCATGGAATTACTTGGAATTAGGAAACTTCTTGAGTCAGCCGAGTTCCTCAAAGTCATCAGGCAACCCGGAACCATTGGAAAGTTATCTTCTAAGCAAAAGGATGCTCTGATATGTTAATATTTATATGGGACTTGAGTAGAGATAGCTTTTGTAATTTGCTTCACCAACAATCCATAAAAGACAATGAAGTTTGAGAATGATGTTTTTCCTTTTAGGCATACCTGTGACACCTACAGAATCAGCAACTGGAACAAAACCTTCACTGTTAATCTCTCACATGGGTGCTGCTACGGACAGATTTCCTCATACACCTCCTTTACTTGTTACTTTGAGGACTCAGTCAACTCATACTGGTGTGACAGACAAAGTAACCATGAAGTCAAACACAACTTTAAGGGGAATGAATGCTTCTACACAATCCACTACAGACTTTTATTTATTGGAAGCATCTAACGCAGCAACCTATTCAACATTTTCATTACCAAGTACAGTGGAGCCTCCTGATGCACTTCACAGCACATCCAGCCCTACTGTCCTTTCCAAACTCATCTCTTCAACAGGTCTTCCAGCTGCTCTTCAAGCCTCAGCAGTCACATCACGTACTCTCAGTTCTACTGCATCTATAACTTTACCCATTTCAATAGCAACTCCAACAACCCTGCTCAGTGCAAGTCCTAACCCAACACGTTCTACATTATTAACACCCATTTCTGTAATGGTAGTTCCTTTTCCACTTGAAACATCAACCACTCAGCTAGGGACTCTTTCCCCTACTTCAGCTTTAACCTCCAAACCATCTTCCGTCACTTCTGAGCTGCCTGTAGGGATTGGGAGGAGTAGGAATCCTTCAGTAAGTCATTTTAAGGGAGCAACAGTATCCTCTCAAGTGTCTTTGTCTGCTTTGCTGGCTGGCAGAGCAACTTTCACAAGACCTGTATTTTTTCTAGGTTCATGGTTGACATTAAGCACATCGACTTTGACTGTTAGAACTAGATCTGGCATTAGTCAAACGACAGTTCACCCAACAGCTATTTCTGCACTGACTTCAACTGCTTCTCAAAATCCTATGACTATAAGATTTGCTAATTTTGAGACAAGTTTTCCTCAATTATTCACAGTTTCATAGTTTGAAACAGCAAAACCCTTGTCTAACACTTCTCTAATGTCATCAAATGCAAGTTCTTCAGCTAGTACTTCTCCAAAGCCATTTTTATCTTCAGTGGATATTTCAGTGACTGCTCATGAGCAGACATCTCCACTAATCAAAGGCAACATTCCTGCTGCTCAACCCATAATGACTATCTCTTCATCTCAAGTTGCTTCTCAAGTTCCTATAAGTCCTTCTGTAAAACACACAGTATCTACACCAGTGAGTTCACCGATTACCTCACTGATGCCCAAAGCTATGGCAGATATTACTGTTGCCTCTAAAAGTCTCTATAAAGTACCCTCTGCTGCTTCTCCTCTTCTAGTCAACCCAACAATCTCAGATAGGTCTATAGCAAGTAAAGTCTCAAGAGAAAATAAATTCATAATTCACACTGATTCCTTTTCAGCTTCATCTATTTCTAAAAAACCAAAGAAATCCATTATGTCTACAGTCTTCCCTCTTAGGACATTGATATTACCTCTAAACACTACATTAATTACTCCAGAAATTACAGAGTACTCAAGTAGTTCACGTACAGAATTGAAAACTGACCCTGTGGCACTAAGTTCAGGCACTTTCATTCCCAAAGATTCTTCTCTTTAAAGGTCATCACCTTTTTTTACAATCTTGTTATCAGCATCAGTACCACCTTATACATCTCATACTACAAGTTCTTCATTGATTCTCACAGTCAGTAGGACATCATTGTTTACACGAAATATAACTGCCACCAAAACATCCATTTCATCTCTAGATACACAAGGAACCTCAAAAAGTCCAGCTATAGACTTCACAACTTCTTCTGTAAATTCTTTTACCTTCACTTCAAACTTAAGCCTTTCTACCAACCTTTCAGCAGCTTTAAAAACTAATGCCTACAACTGCTGAAGCCACTTTAGAAAGCCAGTCTAGTAGGGTCTCTATGTCTTCACCACTTCCTAAGACCACTCATATCTCTACTGTTTCTCTAGGAAAACAGAGTTCTTCAGAAGAAGACGGAACGATATCAGCCATATCTGCTGGACTCATCACTCAATCTACTACACCAATGATCATGAACACAAGAGTGAATGCTACATCCTTAAAAGCACCTTATATTTTTGCAAAAATACCACCTAGCTCTTCAGGAAGTTCATTAATTGCTTCTGGTCCTACTGTAGCCTCTAGGATTACTACAGAAACCACTGATTCTTCTGTTGCTGATCTTGAGTTTTTTCTGGCTTCGTCTTCACTTCCTAACACCGCAGAAACACCCATGCATGTGCCACTCAAATCTCTATTTACGTCTGCAGTGACTCAAGCTTTACAGAGCACTAATGAAACTCCAAAAATTATAATCATGAAAACGAGTGGTACTACGAGTCCATTATCACAGACAAAGAGTACCCCATTTACAGCTTCAGAAGTTAAATATGCAACCTTATTTGAAAGGACTGTGGGTATTCTAGAAGGCAGCCAGCCTTTGCATGAACAAAGAAACATAACCAAGACAAAGTCAACCACAACTGAGAAATCTTCCCTGCCTTATTTGACAGTATCTGCAGTTCAGAGTTCACCTTTTTCAAGAACTACCACCTCAGTAAAAAATCTCTCTCTTTCTGAAGTCCTGCATGTAACAACATCAGATTGGTCCAAAATCCCAATGCAGAAAACAATTAAACCTTATTTCAATTTAACAGAGCCCACAGAGCTACAGACCAGAACTCTAACAAATTTATCTCATTCTAGTGGTGTTACGGCTCTGTCTTCCTCTTCAGAGCCTGTGGAAGCACAAACTTCTCTAGTAAGCACAGAAACAATGACAGTTATGACTGGCAAGGCTGCCTTTGGTACAATGATTCATACACTGATGTCTACAGCTTCTGAATGTGTGGTATGGTCAGTTTTACTTGCCCCTAAGTGTTAAAATATCTATTGCTTTTCAGTCCATTGTGTATGCTATGTATGTAAATAATAGAGATTTTAAATGTCTCCTATTTTTTTGTTTTTATTTGTATATTTAAAAATCCTTATTTCTTCTTGGAGGTTTGTTGAATCACTGCTTTTATACTGCCCTGGCAATTTCCGCCACTTGAATGGATTGCTCTGTGAAAAAAATGGCTTTTAAAATTATATGCCAATTCTAGACAGCAAAATATACTTCTGAGTGAGCTACAATCCATGGATTTTTTTTTTTATTTCTGGATAATATCACCCTGTCTTTCTTTGTTTTCCGTTTGTTTCTTTGTCATATGGTTTAAAAAGTTGGACATGCGTAATTTGGTATTTCTGAAGATGCTTCAGATTGTTACTGAATGTAATGTGTAGCCTCAGTGCATAATGGTTTACATAGAGAAGTCCACCAAAGCTAGATGGAACAGGAAGGGTGTGGGTGAATTGATATGCATCATTCTCACATGTTACAACCACATAAAATCAATTAATTCAAACAATAACTGATGAGAGGTCATATTGACGTACTGATTCTGTCTCAGGGAGGGTGATGAACAAGTGATCATTTGAACTTCATAAAGGCAATGAATGTAAGGTTGATTCTGATTGTTTTTCCCTTATTTGACAGCCAAGATACCTTGAACCTGTTGATAAATGTAGTCAGTACATATGTGTTAATATGGGTTGGATGTTATACAACCTTTCAAGGAACTGCCCTAAGGATGTGAAGAAGCCAGACTGTGGTTTTCGAGGAATGCCAGTTCAAGCGAACACTGACAGTTGTTGCCCAGAATGGGAATGTCCCTGTAAGTCATTGTTTTATTTTTAAAAACAACACAGAGCCTTGATCTGTAAATTTCAAGTAATAACTTAAGGATTTATTACAGTGGGAATATGAAGTTGAATACTAGCGTAAATTTAGAAGAGCTGTTTATCATTACAACAGAATAAAATACAGGGAATGTTTTGGTATCTTTGTATTAACATTCAAGAGAGTCAAAATATTTTGTTTTGAATTAAAACATTGAAATGAAATCTGTGACATGAACGTCAACATTTTCCAGCTGAGACTTTTCAGAATTTCTGTCAGTAGTAATACTGAGATTTTAACATTCTGTGAAGAAAAAAAAAAGAAATATTGACATTTTCTGAAAGACAGAACCCCCAAATTTCAGTTAACACAGATGTTTTTATTAATATGTAGAAGTTGCAGAAACTGGGAGATGACTGTCTGCCAAGGGTTCAAAAAGACCAAATAAAAGTAATATTAAAGCCTTGCACCATTACTGAAACCGATATTGCACTTTTACATATTTGTCTTCAGACAAGACAAAGCAGTCTCCTCTTATCTGCATCTCAAAAATATGTATATTTTAATGCATATATTTTATTAAGCAATGTACAGATTCATTGACCTTGCCTGTAAAACATTGACTTCAGTGAAAATTATGGCCAGTTTTAACTTTATCACTGGACATATAGTGGCAGGTTAAGATATTTTCACTGAGTAAAACAGGATACCTCCTTCTGCTTATGGCTCAGTATGCTGCCTGCAGAATATGATCATCAATATGTATACAAATATGTCATATGAAAGCAAATGTTGATAAAACTGAAGGGTTTTAGAAATGCCTTGTATTTGGTTTTGTGGTAACCTCATTAAATGACAGTTCTTTTTTAGGTCAGTGCTCTGTACTATCTGAACTGAGTGTTATTACATTCGATGGAAACAACATAGCCCTCTGTAATATGGCTTCCTACATTTTAGTCAAGTTACCAGGAGAAACTATCGCTGCTCATATTGAAAAATGTCCTGCTAATCAGGTAATATTCTTGCATTTCCACAATAATTATAATAGTTTTCTCTTACAGGTATCAAATTGTGCAAAAATATAACTTTCAGATAAAAACCATGCAAACTGAAAAATGGAAAGGATTTAATTTTCAAGGAGCATATTTCAATGTGTTATCTAAATAAACAAATTTTATTTAAGGTTAAACAGTTATTGCTATGCTATATTATGAGAAAAATAAATGTAGACTCCTTTTAAACTATCGTGGCGACATAACTTCTGAATAGCTTCACACTCTCTGCCCACAAATATTCTTGACGCCCTGAATTCTTATTTTGCAATATGTTAAATTACTAAATAATCACAAAAATCTTCTGTAGTTATTTTAAGAAGGTCTTAATGAGTTTGGGATTAGGGTGATGAGTTGTTCTTTGTAGTTGTGTAACTCTCTGCATTACCAACAGAGGCGATCCAGCCACTTTATTTTTAGACTGTGAGTTTAAGTCAGGTCAGTGTCATTCTTAGAGTCTGTACATACATACATTTCGTTTGTATTGTTCACCGTCCTAAATTATGCAGTCCTTGAAGAATGGGCTTGTATTTCCATCTTTAGTTCGTGGATAAACAAGTTCCTGATGAGGAACTTCATCAAGTTTCTTTCCTTCCCACCCCTATTTTGTCTCTTACCTACTCTCACTCAGCAATTGTATACTTGATCATTAGAGGTTTACTTTTAAATTGTTGTCTTCACTGTTTGTTAGTTGCAGTTTAAAGGAAAACACAGCTCACATAGGCAGATGAACTTTAGAGGTCTGTAGGTGTAGTTCTTTAAGAGATATGCAATCTTATACAGAAAGATGCCTTGGTAAAGAGCAGCTTTATCAAAGTTAGAGTTGGGGATTTTATTGGCATAAACATTGTATTTCTATGTATTTTGAACTGAGCTTGTTCATGTTGTGTTCTCTTTTCTGTATTATTTTCCACAAAACCCCACATAAATTTGTTTTGAAACTTTAATAAGTAAATCAAATTTCTAAAAATAGGTCATGGAAAGGTGTACTACATTTGCTGCAAAATGTGTATTTTTTATTGATAAGGGAAGTATTAAAATAGTTTGATTACAAAATTGATTGTAGAATAATTTCAAATACAAAGAAAACGGTCATCATATTTTTGCCAAATAAGAATGCTACTGGTTGTCGTTGCACTTCTAATTTTTTTTTTAAATGTTTTTCAGAGTGCAAATTCAATAAGAAAACTAGTGAGTACTTTTTTATTTTACTAATTGCACTGGTACAGAATTAGAAAAACAGTAATAACTAAACTTGTTTGTCACTTTTCTTTCAAGGTTCCCCCTGCAAGCACTTCAGGGCTCTGTTTTAGGAAATTAAATGTAACAACGCACACATATAAATTACTTATCGATCGTTTAGCAAGAAAAGTAAGTACATATCACAAATGTATAGTATGTGTACACCTGAAAGATAGCTAGAGAGCTATTCTGTTGTAGAATGCAATAGATCGGAATTTAATTAATGTACTACAGGATTAGGATTACTTTTGCAGTTCAGGTTCCTGGTAATTTTTGGTAAACTAGCAAGAAGTATACATTTCTGATACCATGCTTCACTTACATGTCATTAATACAAAATGACATTTTGAAGTTCTTTTGTGATTTTAAAGAGGTTGCAAAAGGCATTTATACTTGAGGCTGTACTTCCAAATAGCCTGGAACTGAACAGAAATGTACTAAGATCAGTTCAGAAAGATAACTTTGAGTAATTGAAATGAGGTTTGGTTTTGGTGTTTTGCTTTATTTTTTTTTTTTTTTTTACTATACAGCATGTAATAGATGAGATTTATTGCTTCCTTAATTAGAAAAGATTTCAATATCATTGTTTTTTCTTATGTGTACTTCATCTTCAGTTATAGGAAATGGCATTGACAGCAAGCAATGTGATTTAAACACTGTGACTCTACATGGCAGAGGCTGTAAAAAAAATCTTTTGCCATAAAATGTGAAGACATTTAAAATCATCACAATCTGTTTCTTTCCCTAAAATGTATTTGGTTCATTTTAGGTAATAGTGGATTCTGTAATTCAGTCATTACCTCTTTCAAAAGAGGGACTCAGTATTCATGATACGGGTGCAATGTACGTCATAAATACTCCAGCTGGTATTAGCATCAAGTGGGCTCATGTTACAGGCATCATAGATATACAGTATGGACCACACCCTAACACATCCATGAAGACAGAAGGACTCTGTGGTGAGGCAATGGTGGCAATTTTTTTCTTACTTAATAACGTCCCATTTAAAACTTGCATCTCCTTTTTGTGTCTGTGATCTCCTGACCTTATAAGGCGAGCTTGTGTAATTCTGTTAATTAATAACAATAAATAAAAAATTCTGTTTCAAAGCATTGCTTGATAATAAGGTAGTTTTCAGAGCAAGTAATGATCAAGACATTGTATCAAATTAACTTTTAAGAACGTACTCATCTCTGCCTGTGTTTAAGAATACCGTTGAAGTCAAGTGAAGAAAAGGGGAAAATTTTCACTAGAGAAGCGTCTATTGAACTTCAGGTAGTGATAGTATATTTCAGTGATCATGGGGAAAAAAGAACTGACAGATATTAGCAGTGGCAGCTTATTGTTATGCAAACACTAATAAAAGGTGTATCCAGGGAAGCATTCAAGTTCCTCGAGGATGCTAAATCTGAATTCAGACCTCTTAGGGTCCAAAACTGTGCTGAGTTGACTCAAACTTAAATTGCAATGATAGTAAATTTGGCATATTTCTGGCTTTCCTGATTATATCTCTGCCAGTATAACTTATATGGAAAAATTTGAGCAGGTATTTCAGAGTTATTTGAATTCTATAATAAATTTTAATTTTCTGGTGCACTGTCATTTTACAGATTCTACACCATATTGAACAGGAAAAATGAACTTTTATAATATTTTAAACTGCTTTTAGTTATAAAGCAGAAAAACTCAATTTAAATATACACATGAACTAATTCAGCATTTATAATCAATTACTGTATTCTGCTTGAACAAAAGGAAAGTTTTCCTACATCTAGTGAGAGAAGGCAAATGCCGGCCCTCGCAGGTGCTGCATCTTTTCCCACTATCACGCCATCTTCTCTATGCATGCTGAAAAATATTGAGATGAGACGAGCTGAAGTGTAGGAAGGATTATATTACAGAATAGCTAATCTTTGTGCCATGAAAAGACACAAAAGGGAAGACTACACAGACAAATCCAACCTCTACTGCAAAGTGTTACTCTACCTGATCTTTTTTTGTGAAATCTGAAACCTGCTTTAGTGCTTCTGTCCTATTCTTTGCCATTTGTTCCCATCTAGGATTCTCCTGTCCTTTCCCCTCTCATACAAAACCAAAAAAACCCCAAAAAACATGTGGGACTGCTGGGTAAATTTTCTTTGTTTTTAAAGCTGTATTGATTCTGCAGTTCTGTAATATGTCCCTACAAATTCTAATGCCAGCACAATTTGCGGGGTGGCATTTTGACAAGAAGCAGAAATATTAAGAACCCTGGAAAGAACTGCTTCTGTCAAATACTTCTTATCATGCAAACATCTTCAGTATTTCTCTAGGCTGTCTGAGAGCCTGTCACACCAGGCTAGTCCAGTTCTATCAAGGGACCCTGGAGAGTATCAGAACGCAAGGCTGGAAGCCCAAAGGCAAGAACTTAGGCTGTGGTTAGCAATGCAGAAGGAAAGTGAAAGAAGGATAAAGGAACTTTGGCTGATCACTCCCTAGGATGTAAAGCACTGTTCTGAAGATTGAAATTCTGGCTTTAATGGCTTGTTATGTTCTTATAAGGAGTATATGTTGTTATTGATGAATTAACTGAATACATACAATAATGGGTTCAGGTAGCCATTCAATGTCAGGTGAATTTGGAGGGGTTGTTTTTTTCAGTGGATTTGTATAAATAATTTTAAATAAGAAAAACATTTTCCCTAGAAAAAGCACTTTTATCATCACAAGTTTCCTTTCATAACTTCCTGCATTTAGAATGTTCAATTAAGTATCAGTACAGTGTTAAATCGTCAGTGATGTGCAGTTAATTTGTAAGCCATCAACATTTACTCCAATGGAGTTCATTGCTATTCAGTAGTATGAGATCAGAATCTGGTGCCATGTCAGTGCATTTGCCACATCCAACATCACATTTTGGTAGTAGTTTTTCTCCAAAGTTAATTAACTGCTGGGAAGAATATCATCACTTATACTGCATGTATCTGCTTGTTGTGCTTGGTCATTGACCTGACAAGTAAAATCGTAGGTATAAATTTGGAACTACAATGGACATACAACTGCTTTCATTTATAAATTCAGATGAGTAAGTCTCACAGTTAAGCAATGTTAATCTTACCTTATCAAGTGCATTTCTCTTTCCCAAAGGAAGTAATATGGCATGTTTGCTTGTGCTTTCAATGTGCTGCTCTGTCTCCAGGGGTGTGTAATGGAGACCCTACTGATGACCTCAAAATGCAAAACAGGACCATAATTAAAAATTTGGAGGAAATTGAAGTGTTCATTAGGAGTTGGGAAATTGAGAAATCACTTGATGTAACAACGAGGAGACCAGTAAGAAGCTGTACTGAAGATAACTGCTCATACTGTATGGAACTGTTGAACAGAAGCACTTTCATCCCTTGCCACAAGGAAGTGAGTACAAAGATCAGTGAAACTCCAGGTGTAAATTAAATAAAAAATGTATAGTTAATAAAAGAGTGAGAGAGATATGCAGTTTTTTAATGTTTTGCTTATTTTCATGAGTTGACAACTGGACAATTTGGTAGCATTTTTTACACAAATCATCTGTTTCTGGACACTGTGCTTCCTAATGTGTAGTACAGCACATCTGCTTTTCATAACTCTTTTAAGATATATAATTTTAAAATAATTAAGGGGAATTTGAATAGTCAGAATTCCTACTTCATATACGTTTCCTGGAGAACTATCATAGCCTCAGATACAATGCAACTGCATCTTTTCCAGTTTACAGCAACACCTGCCATAGCATGAAAACTGCCAAGCATTTAGTTAATACATTATAAAATTTGTTCTCTTTCATGTACACAATGATGACAGAGCAGAGTGGAGAAAGTGTGTTGTGTGCTTCACAGGTGAGAGTTAGCGATAGAGTTAGCAATGTGGCAAAAGTGAGTGACTGCTTGAAGATTTGCCAAAACCACAGGTAGAGCTGGGCTGCAGCACAGTAGTGAACAGGCAGAATGAAACAAAATCTGACTTCTTCCACTTTCCACCTAAGCTTATGCAAATAAAACCAATAGAAATAAGATAGGTTGCACCACCTGCATTAGACCCAGTAAGATAGGATGTACTGGGTCCTATGGACAGAGAAACAGAGCATTCGGCAATAATTCATTCACAGCAAGAATTTATGAAAGATATAGCAGCAATGTTCAGCTGTGTTTGTTCACTTTTAGCTACAGGGTTATACCGCAAAAGTTCTTGTAAGGAGTGTGACAAACTCATTAGGACTTTGTTTTGTGCCTACTGATGCACATAAAAAATCTGGCAGTTTCAGTTTTGCTGAAGGAATGCTCTGAAAAATATCCCTGCTTGTGATTTTTCCCAGGTAGTGGTATTATTTTTTGTAATTAATGATTTACTTTAATTACAGAAAACTCTTCTACTTGTTAATTCTCAATTACAATACGTTCCTAGGTTCCACCACAGGAGTTTTGTGAGAAGATGTGGATCAACAGTACATATTTTTGGAATTACGAGTGTGATGCGCTTTCTGCATATGTGGCTTTATGCAACAAGCACAACATCTGCATTAAATGGAGGACACCAGATTACTGTTGTAAGCAGATAGCCATGTTCTATACCCCAATCTGGCTTTATATTGCTGCAGTTTTAATGATGAGTTAAAAATACATTTATTTCTATTGTTTTTGTAAGTACCCTCTCATTCTATTACAGCATTAGTAAATCAAGGTAGAAGTTCTCAAGATGTATTGTTTTAGTCTAAGTGTGACGAATCAGTTTTAATCTTGATTGAACGAGTTACTTACCTGAAGTACTGTTAAAAATATAAATGCATGTCTGTGATTCACTCAGTTGTTCTTACTACTTGTTTATCCAATGAAAAACTGAAAGAATAACAGCAGCACCTGATATCCAATTTTTATTATTTGCAGCATTGAGTTGTCCTGAGGGCAAGGAATATCAACCTTGTGTGCAACCCTGTGAAGCCAAGACATGCTTGAATAAATGGTTCTATGAAGATTCTCCCTGTTCTTATTTAAGAGAAGACTGTGTTTGTAAAAATGGCACTATTCTGCACAGAACAGACTCTGATCTCTGTATACCAGAAGAAAAATGCAGTAAGTACAGCAGGACAGTGGTTTCGCAGATATGATAATATTAACCAGTGTAAGCAATGTTTAAATTCTGTGTCCACCCTCAGTAAATATGGATCTGGTACAGCTTTATCCTCAAGCTACAGCAGTTTGTGCTTTCACTTCAACTGAAATCAAGAGCCAGTGATGATGTACTTCTGGGAAAAAAAGCATGGTCATTCTTCTGTAGCTCTTTCCTGGAATACTTAAGAAGAAACAGTATGAGCAGGTTCTTTCCCTTGCACACAGTATTTTCACCTGAGGCAAAGCATTTCATAGAATCATAGAATGATAGAATAACCAGGTTGGAAGAAACCCACCGGATCGTAGAGTCCAACCATTCCTATTGAACACTAAACCATGTCCCTTAGCACCTCGTCTACCCGTGCCTTAAACACCTCCAGGGAAGGTGAATCAACCACCTCCCTGGGCAGCCTGTTCCAGTGTCCAATGATCCTTTCTGTGAAAATATTTTTCCTAATGTCCAGCCTAAACCTCCCCTGGCAGAGCTTGGGGCCATTTCCTCTTGTCCTGTCCCCTGTCACTTGGGAGAAGAAGCCATTACTCTCCTCTCTACGACCTCTCCTCAGGTAGTTCTAGAGAGCAATTTGTTCATTTGGGGTTTTTGAGGTCATTATCTTTTCTTGAATTCCTTGATCATAATGCTCCACAGGGCTCTTATTCTATTCAATAATTTTATGCAATTCACTGTTGCTTGCAGGATATCTGCACTCTCTGCTTGTTGAAGGATATACTGTTTTTTCTCTCAGCGTGTACAGATAACAAAGGACAACCCCGCTCTGCTGGGGAGATCTGGAATGGATCCATGAGAGGCTGTTGCATGTACAACTGTTCAGAAAATGGAAGCATTGTTGCTGTAGAACCTGAATGCAATGAGGATCCACCACTAATCTGTGAAAGAGAAGGGGAAGTTATTATCCATGTCATTGAAGAGAGAGCTTGCTGTCCAAAGAAAGTTTGTGGTATGTACTGCACTTGTTTTCAGTAACAGAAGTGTAAGACAAGTGCCTGACATCCACTATCAGATAACAATATTTATACAGGATTCAAGGTAACATTTTTCAGAAGTTATTTTTAGGTACTTGTGCCTGGTTGGGGCAAGAAAGCAGGTTTCTTTTCTTTGTAGGGCTTTCTCACTCTTTTTTCTTGTAAGTCCACTGGTAAAACAAATCTTCTGTTAAAAATGAATTTTTAAGCTCTTGGGTGGAAATTCAAAAGAAATTGAGAAATATGCAATGACAGAAGTAGCTTGGTAATTGGGACAGCTGTCAGAGCCTGTATGCTTCCATTATTAGTGTTTTGGTGTCACGAGGGGTGTCCTCTCACTTACTGCTTTTTCCCAGAAGCAGCATTCTGTTAGTTGATCACTGAATACTATTATTCTGTCTAGCCATGGTTGTTAGAAAAAGGAATATGCTTATTGCTCCTAAAATGTTAAGCAAAAGATATTTATGTCTTCATAACACCTTCAAGTAAAACAGGAACAAACGACCTAGCTGATATGGTGCTTTTGCTCCTTAGTTAGATACGTGGAAAAAAGATTGTATTGTCATTTTTTTTAGGGAATATTTTTACTGGGACATTTTAGCTGGCTTCATGTGTAGGAAGTTGAGAAACTAAATATCTGCTTTAAGAGAGATATAATGTACCACGCTAATTAAGTTACACTGGCCCTTGGCTGAGCTTGGAGGACAGTATGGAGTGTACTTAAGATGACTTAGGCTGTTCCTAGTTTGTAGATCTCTATACTAAATGGTATAAATATGTTGAGCTATAGAACTTGCACGTGCATGTCTTCAAATATGTCAAAATTGATTATTTTTTATCCCACAGAATGTAACATGTCATTGTGTGACACAAATATTCCAACATGCAAAGCCAATGAAAAATTAGTGGTAGGATACCACCCCGTGTCCTGCTGTCCACAGTACCGATGTGGTAAGGGAAATACAAAAACACAGTTACTGAGACCTGTTCCATGCTTTTATTATGTGTTGTAAGAAAGTTTGTCTTACACTTTGTCCTGATTGTTAACGTAACAGGATATTATAAACAGCAGCAGAAAATGATGGGGTTTCTTTCATTCTCCAATGCTTTTTTGTTCTTGTGTTTTGTGTCACTCCTGATTTACAATATAGAATCATAGAATCACCAGGTTGGAAGAGACCCATCGGATCATCAAGTCCAACCATTCCTATCAAACACTAAACCATGTCCCTCAGGACCTCATCTACCCGTGCCTTAAACACCTGCAGGGAAGGTGAATCAACCACCTCCCCGGGCAGCCTAATCCAATGCCCAACGATCCTTTCTGTGAAAAACTTCCTCCTAATATCTAACCTAAATCTCCCCTGGCAGAACTTGAGGCCATTCCCTCTTGTCCTGTCCCCTGTCAGTTGGGAGAAGGGGCCAGCTCCCTCCTCTCCACAACCCCCTCTCAGGTAGTTGTAGAGGGCAATGAGGTCTCCTCTCAGCCTCCTCTTCTCCAGGCTAAACAACCCCAGCTCTCTCAGCCATTCCACATACGGCCTGTTCTCCAGCCCCTTCACCAGCTTTGTTGCTCTTCTCTGGACTAATAAGTAGATGAAGAATATTTTGTCTTTTATCACTTTCGCATTCTTGCTATGACTCTTTTAACAATATTGTTTATTTCACATCCTACAGAATGTGACCCTTCAGTTTGTTTCAATGCTACCCAGCTGGACTGCAGAGAAGATCAATTTATAGTTGAAGCAAAACAGGAAGATCCCTGTTGTTTCTCTTACCTCTGTGGTAAGAAGCGTCTAATATTTTGATGGATAGCTAAGAAATAGTTAAGTATTTACAAAAACTGTCTATAGTTTCAAACCTAGTAACTTAGGCCAAGAATTTTTACAGAGGTCAGTTGGACTTCATCCAGGTTAGATTGCCTGGAGCATGAATTATTCTTGGGTTTGAGGATCTTTTATTTCCAACATAATTTTGAACATCATACTTAAGCTTTGTTATAGTTTTAAATTTGAATGTCAGTCCATAAAACCCCTTTTATTTAAGTAACAAACATAATATGACTTGCTATATAGTCTGTTAAATAGAATTCACATGTGCTAACTTTTAAGTATTTAGAACTTTATAAATGTCTGTTTGGTTTTTGTTATTTTTTTTTTTTTTATAATTTAGTTTGTGAATCCTGTATTGAGCCTGTTCCCTTGTGTAATGAAGGGGAAATTCTCACTGTAGACCTTAATACCATGCAATACTGTTGTCCTCATTACTACTGCGGTGAGTGTAACTACTGCCAGTTCAATACGTGATTGAATTTAGTAAAATGACAGACTGTGTATATGTGTGATTGTTTCGATTCAGCAGTTAGGGTGGGCTTTGGATAGAGATTAAGAGATCTAAATGAGGGTGTTTGCACTTGAACTAGGTTCAAAGTCCTTGATAGACTCGATGGTGTTCTAACCAATCCAGTGAATGGAGTCTGGAGAGATTATTTAGTTTACCAGACAGCAAATAGGTACTTTCAGGGTGATCTAAACACCAGCATATTAGTGTGGAACTGAATGCCATCCTTGGACTATGTCATTGTCCATATTAAAACACCTGTAATAAGCTTCCATGTTGTTGTTTCTCTGTTGTATCACTCATTAGTGTTTCAGCAGTTTCTTTACACTTTTAGCTTTTAGGGGAATGAGTAGGCCAAGGGTTTCAAATTCTGCTGGGTTGACCACTATTGAAACAATGAGCAGCCAGAACTAAAATATGTGCCTCACAAAACACAGAAATTGTGCTATTTGTTCTTAAGTAATGTCTACAAGTGTGACTGCTTAATTTAGATTAGCTCTCATCCCATTGCAGTCTTTGGGTGACTACAATTAATTATATAGTCTTCCAGTATGTTTGGAGCTTACTAATTTTTACTCCATGTGATTCCATATTTGGGTCCTTTCTATTTCCTACCACTTGCACTCAGGTGAAAGTTCCTGCAAAGCTGTTTGGTGCTGTTTTTGGTAAATTCTGGCAGGTAGGAAGTTAGATCTTAGTTTATGGTCTTCTTTCAGAGTCCCACCAAATAAGCCGCCTCCGATAATACAGGCAGATATTTTTTTATTAGAGTCATCTCTAGGGGGCAGTTGCTCCCTGTTGTCTTACAGAAATGTGCTTTGTGGCACATCTGTAGCTTGGAGTAAAAAAAAACAAACATGTTTTCCAAAAGCTGTGATTTTAGTTTTCTTAGGTACTGCTTATCAGCTTGAGCGACTCTGAAGTAGGAAGAGTACTAAATGATTGGTTTAAATGGTTTAAACATGTTCTAAGGCAACAAAAAGCACTTTTGGAGATCTTTGTTTTTCAGTGCTGGATATAATTCAGACGTTTAAGAAGCACAATAAAATCTAAAAAACCCCAGTATTTTAAAAATAGTGTATCAAAAGAAGTATAAGCTGGAAAAGTCAAAGGAAATTTGAATGAATTCTCATACCCATCTTTCCCTCCCATTTAGTTTGTGATGAAAATCTTTGTTCAGACCCTCCTATGAACTGCACAGATGACATGAAACTTGTGAAGGAAAAAATACCTGGGCAGTGTTGTCCAGAATGGCACTGTGGTAATTATCGCTTTATTCCTTAGTCATTGCTGTTAACAAAAGCCAAAAAAATAGCTAACTCACTAACAACATTTTCTTGTTCTCTTCTCAGAATGCAGCTGTGAAAACACAACTTTTCCAACCTGTAAATTGGTAAACACTGTCTTTTAGATATTTTTATTAATGTTATTCAACCCTCTTACTCTTCATTTCCCATTCCTTGTGTCAATTATCTGTAAAGGGTGATAAGACTAAAAAGGGACAGACTGAGACTGTCTCCTGGTCCCCAGCTGAAGCATGTAAGTGTCCATCAAGTGTCTGCACAGTGTCAGCTATTCCTTAGGGAAATTTCACTTTGTGTATTTTAAGATGTCAAAAAAAAAAAAAAAAAAGCAACTGCAATATTATTCTTTTCAATGTTGACTCAAAACAGTATGCAGGGAAGGTTTTCCATGTAAATAATTCCCGATTGTTTTTTAATAAGTAGAAATGAGCTTTATGAACACATGTATTTTCCGGAGAAATGTGTTATTGAGTTAATCATTTATGCTTTTAATTAAAATGATTTAACATCATTGAATTTAGCTCATATGAGAAGTCATAAATACCTTGCTCCTCACATACTTCCCAATTATAGGGTATGTGATCTGGAAAATGATTATGAGTGAATGTTTGAACTCCCATTATTGAAAGGATATTCTGCCTATCAAGCCTATAGCTTGGACTTCTCTTTCCCTTATGTGAAGACTGGAAAATATAAATTCTAAGGAGGACTTGCAAATTTGAAGAGCTTTCATCTATCTTTTGGGAGAAAATTAATAGTAAACAGTCTTTTCCTATCAAGTTCAGTATTGAAATAACTATGTATCTCAGGAAAAATTACTGTTTAGTAACTCTGCTATTCACATGCATTCTTAGAGAAAATTAACTGCTTTACTCCAAGTGACAGGGGATAGGACAAGAGGAAATGGCCCCAAGCTCTGCCAGGAGAGGTTTAGGCTGGACGTTAGGAAAAAATTTTTCACAGAAAGGGTCATTGGACACTGGCAGAGGCTGCCCAGGGAGGTGGATTCACCTTCCCTGGAGGTGTTTAAGGCACAGGTGGATGAGGTGCTAAGGGGCATGGTTTAGTGTTTGATAGGAATGGTTGGACTTGATGCTCTGGTGGGTCTCTTCCAACCTGGTTATTCTATGATTCTATGATTCTATGAAAGTGATAAATACATTGAATAACTCTACATGTGCTACTGTTTCTTGAGTGAATCAAAGGTTTTCTCTTTTATGAAAGGAGGGGTAGACGTGATGAAAGTAATATTTTAGTTTTAGAGAAAGATGTCTGTTTAGCACTACAATTAATTGTGCACGACATAACAAACTCTTTTATCTTTTTATACTCAGGGGGAAGTTAAAAAAATAGACAATAATGTTTCCAGTGCTTGTGGATGTACTCATTACGTTTGTGGTAAGTTTTTCCTATTTCTAGCTGTTTTGTTTTAGTTTCTAGTAAAAAGACCATGCAAAGAAAGCAGAAATAGGACCATAACAACCTTCTCAAACATAAACATTCTTTTATCTTGATTTTTATGTGTGACTACCTAGTTATGTAATTATGCTCTCTTTTCTGAATAGGATGCTTTGCTAACTCATCAATTTTGTGTCCGTTTTGGTGGGATGTAGGAGAGTTATAAAAATCCTTAAGCGTTCAGAGTCGGGTACTTTCTCTCTGGTGAGAGGCAGGTTATGAACCACAGCTGAGTATGAGTGGTGTGACTGCTTCTAGTCCAGTGTTGGGGACAAGTAAGACATGCCACACCAGAGCCACCGATCTGTTCAGTAGGTACCAAGCCAAACCTCTCTGGGATGGACAAATGATGACCCAGATAAATTCCAAACTAGACCTCTGCTCCCTTCCCTCACTCAGCTACCCCGTGTAGACTAGACTTCAGCTGCACTGTGCATGGGGGTGCTTCAGGTGCGCTGCAAACCTGACCTCAGCCCATGTTAAATTGCCTCCAGGAGCAAAGTACACTTACAGCACAACTTGAGCGCACACCCATCCCACAGGTAATTTCAGACATACTAGTTTAATTGACATTAAACATTCTGTGAAGTGTAGAATAATTCATATAGTGTACTTAGCTCAATGTTAAATACTGGAACTCTCTGAAAAACTAAAATACAATCATCAATCTTTTTTTTTAATGTTCATTGTTGGAACACTATCAGTTTTACTTGATAATAACTGACAAAAGGCAGTTTTGCATTTCATAGCATTTTCTTAAGTTGAATTATACCTCCTACTTCCCTTGCTTGATAATTAAACCCACAAACATATCTTTCTAGAGTACAGGACTTTATCCTACTTTTGTAGGATTTTGATTCCATTAAACTGCTTGATGACCTATTTTTCCCTCCCCGCTGGTAACATTTATTTCTTTTGGCATTAGAGAAGGATGAAGTGTGCATCTTCGAAGAGGTCACAGTACTGAATCCCGGACAGTCAGTAATTCAGAACTTGGAAGGAGACCTTTGTTACACTGTACAGTGTTTACAAGAAAAAGACGAGAACACAGGATATAATGCCATGTATTTTACAATAGTGAACTGTTCGCAGCAATGTGAAGCAGTGAGTATCTTTAAAATAAAGGAATGATGCAGTTTTTGAGTACAACTATAACATTAGGATAAAAGTAGACGTGAAGACTTTTTCTAGCCCTGTTTGCTCAGCAAGAACTTGACAACTTAAAAGTGATGATGTGCATCTTGTGCCTCCAGAATTATTTTGAAAAACGACTTCCAGCAGCATATGTAAAAAATATCCATCCATCCATCCATCCATCCATCCATCCATCCATCCATCCATCCATCCATGTATTGTTTCTCTTGGTATTTTTAGTTTAATAAATCAATAAATTTTCCTATAATGTATGTTGTAAACTTTGTTTATTTATTTATTTATTTATTGCTTTCCTTTCTTTCCAGCATCAAATATATATCCCTCCCTCCAGTCACCATACTTGTTGTGGTACCTGTCAAAATGTGTCCTGCTCTTTTCCTACTGACAATGGAACACTAATTGTGTATGAGGTGAGTCTGAAAAGAGGTAGAAATAGCTCCAATTAGACAATAAACAGGTGTCTGACACTTACTTCTTAGTTAACTCCTGCTGTGTATCTTGTTTCATCCCTCCTTACTGCCAGTTACGCTCTTAAGAGCCATTTATGATAAATGATAGGAAAGGAGTGTGTTTTAAAGACCTTCGATTTCACACTAGGTGGATTCCTTATTTCATTTTATCTGTTGTACTATTTTCTACAGAGATATGGGCATGTCATCGTTTAGTTTGGCCTGGATATGCTCTAAGCGCAGGGTAGGGTTCAAATTGTAACTCTATGTAATATAGAATCATAGAATAACCAGGTTGGAAGAGACCCACCGGATCATCGAGTCCAACCATTCCTATTTTGGGAAGAGTCCCTGCCCAGACTTGCAGCACTTCATCACAGGACAAGAACCACCTTTCCTGCAACATTCTGCAGTCCCAAAGCCCTGCAGCTCAGATGGTCAGAGATCAAGTTCTGCTAAGCTTCCCCAGTAGGTATTTATCTGCACTGAGGCATTACATTAGTATCAAAATCTTATTCAGATGCCCTCAACGCAGCATTCCAACATGATTTACAGTTATCTGCAAAGCCAAGCTGAGTAAGATATTCCGATACTAGTCCAGTTCTGTCTGAATCAAAAGTTGAAGCCTCCACCTATTCCCTGCAGCCCAGAGAACACGGCAAAGCTGACAATCTGTCATGTGTTTTATATAAAGCTCAGCACAGAGGGAACCTCTGGCATCACTGCAAAGCGATTTGCATTCCAAATGACTCAACTGGGAACAGTCAAAGTGCAACTGCTGCTTCTGACCCTTCGAGAGCCAAGGATTTGGGTGCTTTTGAGGCTTTCCAGGGCTGCTCTTCTCATTCTAGTTTCTGCAGAAAGGAAGTGTTCAAACTGGAGCACTCAGGTTCAGGATAGTACGTTCCAGCACCCACAGACAAGAAAATGTAGATGTGGTTATGATTCAATTCACACTTTCCATTACTTTTGGAGCAAAAGAAACTATTGGACTTTTTTTCTGTCACAGAGACCTTTCATTCTACACTAGGACACTCATGCTGAGAAGCACACTGGCCATGGCTGCAGGGAGGAGTAGCCACTGGTGGTTAGAGGATGTTTTTTCCCTTTGTCACCTGTGGGTGATTTGCAACAAACTTTGCACTTCAGTAGGTGTTACGGCATCAGGGCACCATTTTTACAGTCCTTTGGAGTTGGAGATAAAATTGAAATGTTCTGTCTTTCCTAACATTGGTTTTGTTTATATATTCAGGAAGGAAGCAGCTGGAGCTCCAACTGCACCAACTACAAGTGTGCAAAGACTCCTGCAGGGGCTATCATAGTGGGATCAAGTGTGTCCTGCCCCCCTTTTAATGACACTGAGTGTACAAAGGTTTGTACTTTGGGTGAGGTAACTGACAATAACTGATATGGAATTTGGCTTACACCAGACAATGCGTGCATACCTCATGCACTTTTTTAAAATAATAATAAAAAAAATTGGTAAGTAAAAACATGCAAGCAAGGAATATATAACTTTGTTTTCTATGTTTCTGTTTGCTTTTTGGCTAACAAAATATCTGTGAGGATTATGAAAATTTGTTTCAGGTCTAAATGATAACTGCTTTAAAATATTGTGGAATTGGAGCCACTCTTGACATACTTCTATATGAAGTGCTAATCACTATGTCTTACTTAAATTTGGAATAATGCTTTGCCAAATTTGTCGTTCACATACACTAAATAAATTGGATCAAACAATTCAGAAATGCTGCCTATAAAAGTGGGCTACATTAAAAATTTCTTAAGCCATGCAAAGATTAGAAAAATGACAGAGTATATATGTACTTGATTATCTCTTAAACTAGGCTTTATATAACATAACAAATGATACCTCTCATACATGAAAGGGCATTTATCTACATCATATATCTAAAAATCTACATTTGGTATGCCCATATAAACCAGTTTGAAGAACACGGATGCCTCATGTAGATTACATATTTGTTTAGAATTTAATTTGTAATTTAATACTTCTCTAACTTTGCAATACTTCTTATAATTATTGCACTTGCAGTACGGCATTTATTACTACAACTAATAAAATAAATATACATGTAGAGAGGGTAAGTACCATCACTGCCTTGAATATGGATTACAAACATTGCTCAAGTCCCACTAATCCATTGCATTTGTTTAAAAAAGTCTTTTCTCCTTCCAATCCTGAAGAAGGTGTTCTAACTGAAATTAATGCCTGTTCTGTTTTGACTTTATCCCTGAGTTTCTGCCTTGGAACTCTTTTGTTATCACTTGTTAGGATCTTTTTCTCGTAATAAATTAGGATTTTGAAGAATGGAGCCCTAACATTAACTTCCTGAATCAGTCTTACCTGTTTTTCAGAGCTGCTAAGTGTAGATGTGAACCAGTAGCTGAGGAGAAAGCTGTTCTGAGAGGCAGCTCATGATAATTTAGGAATATGGATTTAAGAGGCTGAGTTTAAGTGCTCATTTATAACGTTCTTAAACAACTTATTTAGTAGTTTTTATGCAATGTGATAAAAAATTCATGCTAACACGAAAAGATGGAAGCTTAAAACTGTTTTTTGTCTCTTGTTATTCTAAGGGTGTTATTTCTGTTCAGTTGTCTGCTTGATATGCAGTTCTGAGCTATGCACTGAAATTGTGGGCGTGTTTTTTCTTGCTTGCAACCATTCTGACAGATTCACACAACTTTTCTCCCCTTACCCCTCTCATGCTCTCTTTTAATTTCAGAAGGACATTTGCTTCACTCCCATACACTTTTACTTTCTAACAAGTAGAAATTAATAGCAACTGTAATTGAGAAAAAGAATTGAACACACTGAAATTTCTGAAATTCTGCAGTTATATTATCTTCCCGAAGAGTGTATATATACATATTTAATGTTGTAAAGTGCTGCTTTTTAGGTATTAATTATTTGCTTGGCATGTGATTAATGTAAATTCTTTTGCATCATCAGCAAAGTTGCATACATGAATTTTTTAAACTCTCTTAATAAATCTCTGCAGTGGGGAATAGATGGTAGTGGATGACCTAAAAAGAAGCTTACACAGACCAAGTACCTTATACAAAGGATACAAGATCAGATAAGCAGTGACAATTTCATTTTCAATGTCAAAGGCCGTAAAGAATTTGTGAACCAAATCTTCAGCTGATTCATATCTTTGTAATTCCCTTGATTTCAGTGACACTATTTCTTATTGGTTGGACATCTTTAAAACATGGAACATCTTGAGATACAATTTACTTTTGCATTGAGCACAGTCTTTTTTGAAATATTCTCCCTTTATTTTTCTAGAATGGAGGCGTTGTGCAGACGTATAATGATGGCTGCTGCAAGACCTGTAAGTGATGAAGGCTGCAATATGTGCTAGTTTAGCTTTGGTTTTGGAGGGCTTATTTTTTTAACCTCACTTGCTGGGACACAAAGAAAGAAAAAGCATGCAGCCCCTGCAAATCACATAAAATTCTTATAATTACCTAACTACTCCTCTTAAAAGTCTTGCTTCGTTTGGCTGCTGACTTGGTGATTTTTAACATAATTGTTCTGGAGTATAACCAAATCTCTCCAAATATAACCTGTGTAAGATAACATTCTCTTTATTGCTAACCTGACTCTAAAACACTGCTTATATGATTTTCACCATAAAAGATAAGGGTTTACTGCCCTAAAATTAATTTCTAATTTGACGATACTTTGAAAGACGACTCCAAACTTACTCATTTATTCTATACAGCTAGTATGCACCTTCTCGGGCAAAAATACTGGAATATAATTCTTTAAATCCCAAATGTGGAAGATTTATAGTAACACCTAAAGAAATCCTTAAATAAAATTGACTTTTTAATATCTGGGAATTAATTCACGTTCTCTGACTGTATATTGTGATGCAAGCTTATATAAAGGTTTCATAACTTATGCAATTTTAAAAGTCGGTTGAGGACAAACTGATTTTCTCTGCAGTTTTGACTAGGAAAAATTTTACTATCCAGGTATATAGTTACGTCTACATAAGCATAAAACACTGCTGTATAAAACTAATTGTGCAGAGCAAGAGCTTGTTGAATGCTACAACCTTCCCTTCCCTTCTTATTTGGTCTTTTTTTGTATTCAACACTAGAGTTAAAATATCTAAGCAAATTAATCCTTGGAATTTTTTAAGACAAACTTTACTTAATAATATTGAATAGGAAGTTACTGACATAAGACCATATATTACATAGTAATTAAAGATTCAGATGTGCACTATATTGTAAATAATTTGATCATATAACAAGAAATATTCGGATCTATCAAGTACAGAACAATATTTAAGTTTCCAATTTATCTAAAGCTTTGAAAGTGAACTGCAAGTACTGTTCTTCTATTGTTTCCGACATATAGAAAATAAAAGCTATTTTAATGCAACATAATATATTTTTTGACAGAGAATCAGCATAGAAAAGTAACATACCAGAATTGTGCTTAAAATCTTACTAATCAATATTATTTTTCTAATGTGATAAGCTATGCTGAAAAGTATTTAACTACTATCCCCCAGTTAGGTTTGCTTTATTAGTCAAAAGAATTAACAGCTACTGGTTTTCTGTTGACCAGCAAGATCTATAATTTTGGCTGTATTTCTTGGCCCCAGGAAAGGCATTGTTATACTTCAGAAACACTTACTGAGGTGACTGCTAAAAACACGGATATAATTCATACAATTATATGCTATTTTAGTTTTATATTAAACTTGTTTTATTTTAACTAAAAGCATGTGCCCTGTGGTGAAGCAGATAAAAAGAGTACTTAGAAGTAGAGCTTGCAACACCTTGGGGTCTTAATGGGAACAAATAATCTCTCTGAACGAACTTGTGATTCAATGCATGCAAAGTGAATGCAAATATTTAATTCTTACCTTGCCATAGAGAGACTCTACAAAAGTTTGGTTTACAAGGAAGCATCATTCCAGTTTTGTGCTAACCAGAGAGTAATAAAGTTCAGGCCATCTTTAGTGAGACTTGAAGCAGCTGCAGAGTTTCTAAATTTAGAAGGATCATTATCTTTTTTTTTACAGAAAAATTGCAGTTGGCAGTGTAAGAATTAATGAAATGTCTTTTATATAAAAATGTTTTTATTTAATAAGAAACTTATATTCCTAATGATTCTGCCAGGTTCTGGATTGGGTCTATTACCCTTTGCCATTAGTCCAGTAGTGCCTACCAATAGTTTTAATTGTGAACCAGGTATTACTTTTAATAACATCTTTTCTTTTTCTAATAATAGTGGAAACACTGCTTGGTATACACATATAGCTGTCATCACTATTAAATGTTACTATGCAGTTAATGGTATTGGGTCTGATACTGAGAGATGCTGAGACCCTCTTGGCCTCTGAAATCAGTGGTTTTTCTAAAGCCTGGTTAGGGTTCACTGCTCAGCACCTGTCAGAATTAGGTTCATCCATTTGTGGTATATGCTGCAGATGGTTCTTCCTCCTATTCTTTTCTGAAACTGGTTTTAATATGTGAAATTACTGTACACGGTAGCTGAAACAAGAAATGTTCCTTTAAAAAAACATCATCATCCTGAATACTGTTACCAAGAGATTTTAAATCTGATCCCAGGTCTCTGAATTTCATCACTGAACTGTTTTTATCTTAAAATAGAGCAAGAGTGTGCATAGCTCATCTTTGTAGATATGGATTTATGCTGTATTTATGTTTTGTCACAAATAACATGTTATGCAAATGATGGGGGAGGGGGAACATAGAACTACAGTCATGCATTAATAAATACTCTTTACACCTGAAATTACAGAATGTTAAATAACTGTTGCATTTTGACCACAATTCTTTGCTTTTACAGATAGGTAAGTCACAGAAACTCCTTACTGTAATAAGGAGTAGAAAAAGTATACCTAATAATGAATGCAGATCTTCTTGACTGTTGAAAGTGAGAGAGAGAAAAATATAGCAACAGAGTTTTCGTTAAATATAAGCACCTTATATGCTGAAA
This sequence comes from Coccyzus lansbergi, assembly GCA_033558105.1. Taxonomy (NCBI): domain Eukaryota; kingdom Metazoa; phylum Chordata; class Aves; order Cuculiformes; family Coccyzidae; genus Coccyzus; species Coccyzus lansbergi. Next base: position 176,777 of record JAUMJK010000827.1, read on the forward strand.
TGTCATATAACTCTCCACATGACTTGCAGAAGTACAAAGATTCCACTGTCTACACATACTTATGCTAGCAAGGGCTTTCTGATGGAACTATCACAGGACTTCTTTTTCTTAAGTGTTGCTGAGCAGCAACCAAGATGCTGGAGGCTAACAGTTTCGGTCCTACAATGATCTACCAGTTCAATCACAGCATCTTGTTTTGTCATGCAATGCAGAGATTAAATTCTAATTCCACTCTGCATCCAGCCTAATTTTTAAATACCCACTGGAGTTGTGGTTACAGACTATCTTGGTTACTCAGAACTCATTTATCTTATAAAAGTGCTCACAAGCTCCCCGGGAACAGAAAACTTGTTCTTGTGTACACCCAACCACAAAGGCATGTGCTGAAGTTGGAGAAACCACTGAATAGTGCTTGTTTTACATACTAAATGCCCAGAATGGTTGTGCAGAAAAACTAATAAGCAATTTTGACAGGGGGTGAAACAGGAGACCTAAATAAGTGCTGTTATACAGATGGTAATAACAAACAGCCTGATACAGCATGGAAGATTGTACATTTAGCTGTTTCAGTACCATAACAGAATTTTTAGTATGTCGAAGATAGCTTTGCACTCTATAGCTTTGTTTTTCAAACCAAAGGAAAAAAACGTATCAATATCTTCCAGAATGTACTGAAAATTGTTGCATTTCCCTAATCCTAGATCCATATGCTGACACAGAGCTACAGCTTCAGTTCTAGGGATAAAACCCACAACACATCTAGCTAACATTTGCATTCCTCTCTTTCAAAGCTTCCTCGAAGAAATTCTAAACATTCAAAGTAACATCACATTTGTAGTCACATTCACTGCTTTACCTTATAAAATGTTAAATTCTGAAAATTTTCTAACATACAAGATCAGAATCTTATTCATATTCAGTATTCCTATCAAAACAGAATTAATTCTAGTAGCATTCAAAATTACTCGAGACATCTTTTTTTTTCTAGTTGCTTGTATTGTCTTGCCATATATGCAATTCAAAATCATATTATTATTTCAATGTTTATAAAATCTGTATCACTTAATGGTCCACTTGACACTCCATATGTGCCAGCTATAAAATCAATAGTAATGCTCAGGAAGTATTTATTAACATAATTATTAAAATTATTTTAAGTTTCACATTTTAGTAGCAAACACAGTACAAAAATTGTATTGATTCAGTATGCATTTTCTGTGTTTTGTCAGGCAAAAAGGAAGAAAGGATTTGCCAGAAAATGACAATCAGGACAACCATAAGAAAAAACGATTGTATAAGTCAAAGCCCGGTAAGCATAAAAGACTGATGTTTCACACTGGGCTTACCATGCCAAATATTAAGAAGTAGGTTATATCTACCAACAAGCAACAAAAAAGTGTTGCTGTCTTTCAAAAGCAGATCTTTGACCTGAGGAATGTTATCTGACTAGTAAATGGTGTAAAATTATTTGTTCCTATGAGTGGAAGACTGAGCATTCCTACCTGGAAAAACATTTGGCTTCAGAGGAAAATGATACAGCATAATTGCTTCTAACTAACAAAGATACTGAACTCCTCACCATGAGATAACATCCCATTCTAAAAGAGAAGTAGAAATGCTTCCACTTAGGATGCGATAGAAACACTGCTGTATTCATCTTCAAAGACCTTTACTCTCCAAATGTTCTTCTCCTCCACAGAGCATGTGTCTCCATTTCATAAATCCATGATCCCATTTATTTATGGGTCTGCTTAAAACATCTTATTTCTCAGCTTTGCTGTAGCCCCATCTATAAAATCCAGGACATGTCCAAGCAGCAAACGTGCTTCTCATGTAGCACTTAAAGGAGAAGCAATCAACACAGTATCTCAAGACTTTCAAAAGGCCTCTGGTAAGATTCTGTTCAAGAACCTAAGCAGTCATAAGGAAAGAGGCAAAATATCATCACAGATTTCCTTGGGGGCTGCCCGCCCTTCCCACAGTCCGGATTCCCTTACGCTTCACCCAGAAGTTCTTCCAGACTTATGTGTCCTCAAAATTTCTATTCACATCCTTAGCTCTACTTCCCTTCCCCCCAGCTCTCCTACAGCAAAATCCCTGACATTCTGTTTCAACCACACGAATTTGGCCCATCCAATGGTGGTATCTGCAATAGCTGGTTTGGAACTATGTATGTGTTCTTTGGCCAGATTAGTGCTGTCAGTCTTCGGATAGGGCTGAATAGAATTACATTTAATTAATTAACAACTGAGAATATTATTGCTTACAGTAGGGTCTTTTTATTCCCCTACTAAACTCCAGGAAAGCTGTAAATTACCTTTTGGTCTAATTTGTTTGTATATGGTCCATTTGTTCACAGGCTCTTTGGAAGGGAATGGATCAAAACATCATTCATATGTCTCACTTGCTTAAGAAAACAGATTTAAAACTATGACTAAAATAACAAGACCTAACCTAACATGGATATTCTGCATTTTCCAGCATTTTGGCTCTGTTTAAGTTTTAATTTTAAAAAATGTCTATTTGTTTTCTGCCAAGGTATCACGCAAGAAGACTCTTTGTCTAATGTAATAGTGAAAGAAAGTTTTGCTCTGAAATTTAGAGATAAATTAATTTTTAAGACCAGAGTCCTTTTCCAATGGAAAAATGGATTTTAACCACAAAGTTCAAAATCTAACATCCTTATAACTTCAGTTATTCTTTTACTTACAGGTAAATGTGGCTTCTTGTGATGGAAAATGCCCATCTGCAACGATTTTCAATGTCAATATTGATAGCCATTTAAGATTTTGTAAATGTTGTCGAGAAACTGGAACACGTAATCTCACTGTACCACTGCGCTGCTCAGGAAATGGCACTGAAATCATGTACGTTATTCAAGAGCCTATAGATTGCTCATGCCAATGGAACTGAACATTACTGTGGATATGATTTAATCTGAAGAATTAAAACTAGCTTCCTTTCACCAGACTCCCTTTTTTACCTTGGAGGGCTATAGTACTCTGCGGGGAAAAAAAAATAAAATGTCCTCAATTATTAATTATAATGTAACTTTTTGCAAATTTAGTAAAGGTTATGTCATTCATTGTTCTTCAGAATTTCTTTTTAAATATTGGCATAAATAAAAAGTAAAATATAAATCCTTTTGAACAAGGTATAATTTAGCCTTCATTTATTTCTACCTAGCGGTTTTCTGCTAAGTTGTTGAAAACCTGTTAATGCCTGTGTTTCCACTGTTCTAAAATTTTGGATTGTGGCTACCTGTCAAAGTTCAGAATTTCTTGGTGTTTCTCTTCCCTCTATTTAGAAACTTCCAGTTAAGAACTACCACGAGTCCCATGTTTACATGAGAAAGAAGCACATTAGTGTTTTGAGAACAACTGAATTAATTTGTTATAAAAATTAGTGGGTTCAAATGAAACATTTTTTTATTCTGCTGAAAAGCGTGTCTTTTGTCCATTACACTGTGGTCAATGAATGGACTCTCATTACACTGTAAGTCATAGAGAAACACTACAACTGTGTATGTACCTGTGGTAAATCGCCAGAGCATACAGTAGAATGATAATAATATCTTTGAACTTTTGCCATTTGTTTATTTTTGATCTATGATTCTATGATTTATTTTAAATATATGCTGTAAATATGAAGCATCACAAGGAAAAGACTGGAGAGTTTAAGCTTTTGTGCCTTTATTAAAAATACCTAAAGCTGTTTCTGATATGAAAAATTCTGTTTTATATCCATTTTTCAGTTTTCATAGATAAGAAGTGGGTTGTCTTCTAGCTGTAGAGTAAGATTCCATGTGTATATATATTTATTAAAAAAATCAAGATATTGCATATTTTAATCATTCATAATGGCTTTCTTCCTCTGTTGTCCAGTTTGAAAATTTGTGTTCAGTATCTTTTTATAAAGTATGTACAAATTGGTTTGTTGTTTTTTTGTTTGTTTTTGGGTTGGTTTTTTTTTTTTTTTTTTTAAAATACCAAGATTTGGACTGTTGACTGAATTTAGGTTTAATAATTTTGGAGACTAGGAAAAAAGTCCAGATAAAATGTTTTGAAGGCCTTAGGTGAGCTATTTATGTCCAGACTGTGATTATCCACGATTCAGCAATTTAAGCTTAATATACTCTCCTTTTTTTTCTTAAATATCACATAATATTTTCCTTAAAACTAAGGATGGAATTTACATTTTTTAGAAGGCTACTTTTCTTTATACACTCACTGAATGAAACTGGTTTACATGATGACAGTGGGAGTTTTGTCATTGACATTACAGTCGCCAATATTTTCCTTATCATGAAAATTGTTCCAGAACTAAAATTCTTGTCTGAAAACAGTTTGACAGTTTGTATTTCAAGCTATTTTCATTTCATTACAAAAAGGATGGATTATGACATTGGTTTATACAATTAAAAATAAGCAAAATATATAACCCACTCCTCCAAAGGCTATTTTGCCACTTTGTGAGACGAATCTTCAAAATTTGTTGTTTTCAGTCTACATGCTTATAAAGAAAAACAGCACATGCAGTGAAATTTATCTTTATCTATCCATCCATCTCCTTAAAAACAGTGACTTGGTTTAAAAATTAAAGAATAACCCCTTGTATTACCAGTATAATATTTGACCACTATAAAGAAACATTGATGACGTAGCAGTCAAAAGAAATCACTGTTTTGTCAAAGTATATGCTTCATTTGCACGTTTTTCTTATTTGTATGGCAGATATTTCAAGTTGTTATATACGAAGGCCTAGAACAAAAATATTCTCTGATATTGCTATCAATGCAGGCCAGAAATGGAAATTAAGTCAGAGTTATAGCTGTAAAGTTCGTATACTCATAAGCAAATCAAAAGGGTAAGTTTTAACAGACAAAACTCACATCCTCAGGGCCTTCTGTTTTTTTAATGTACAGACAGGAATCCTACATTTGCATTATGAGAGTTTGGCCCAAAAATTCTTAATGAGTTTAGCACTTGATAAATTACTTATGGAAGCTCCTACATGACGGCATTTTTCCACAAAATGAACTAAACACCTAATGTGTTTTGATTCCACAGTTGGGTATTTTGTAAGAAATGAGCTTTTGTAGGATTTAGAACTGTATTTGTATTTAAAGAGAAATTAATAAGAATTATCTTGCAGAATGCTAATAAATTACTGTCGATGCACTAAATTTACCTGTGCACTAAGGATGAATAATAATGCAGAATCTTAGATGAACCTAGAAATTAAACACAGTTATGTTTAAAATAAACTCCACGATAACATGTAACAAGAAAATGGTATTAGAAGATGTATTAGAAGATGTTTGAGCAACGAAGCTGGTGAAGGGGCCGGAGAACAGGCCCTATGAGGAGCGGCTGAGAGAGCTGGGGTTGTTTAGCCTGGAGAAGAGGAGGCTGAGAGGAGACCTCATTGCTCTCTACAACTACCTGAGAGGGGGTTGTGGAGAGGAGGGAGCTGGTCTCTTCTCCCAACTGACAGGGGACAGGACAAGAGGGAATGGCCTCAAGCTCTGCCAGGGGAGATTTAGTTTAGACATTAGGAGGAAGTTTTTCACAGAAAGGATCATTGGGCATTGGATTAGGCTGCCCGGGGAGGTGGTTGATTCACCTTCCCTGCAGGTGTTTAAGGCACGGGTAGATGAGGTCCTGAGGGACGTGGTTTAGTGTTTGATAGGAATGGTTGGACTTGATGATCCGATGGGTCTCTTCCAACCTGGTTGTTCTATGATTCTATGATTCCCATTCACCAAATCTTCATACAAATCTTCACACACTCAAGCGCAGTTTTCACAAGTGGAGCCAGTACCAGAGGCACGAGCTGGTGTGGGGGCACTGCCTACAGCCCAGGGCTTGGGTAGCCGCCTGCACCCATTGTGGCTCTGGCTGGGAGGCAGCATCCATCCTGCCTGCTGCAGCACTCGGAGTAGGTTTAATCTTCCGCCGTGTGGCCACCACGATCTTCAGTGTCTTTTGGCTGGTCTCTAGCCCCTGTCTGCGCCCTGCCCGCTCGAACTGTCCCACACCCCTTTGCCCCGCTCCTCGTCACCGTGTTCCCAAGGGACCCTTTAACCCTCCCGTGGTACCGCCGGGACCGCCCCCTCCCGTCAGGCCCCGCGCGGGAGCAGCGTTTCTCGGCTGTCCGGTGCCTAGCGCCGCCTGGCGTGCTCCTGTTTGGGTTTTTCTGGGATTTTCCCGGCTCAGGGAAGCCCCCACCGCCTCAGAATGTCCACCCCACCGCAGAACTCACCGTCCCGCTGCCGGGCGCCGCCGAAGAAGCGAAATATATCAACAAGGATGCAGCTTGTCGTTATGTCTCCATTTCCTCTTCTCTTTTCAACTCTGCATTCCTGCCAGTGGCATCCTGGCTTGTATCAGAAACGGTGTGACCAGCAGGTCCAGGGAGGTTCTTCTCCCTCTGTATTCCACACTGGTGAGGCCGCTCCTTGAAGACTGTGTTCAGTTCTGGGCCCCTCAGCACAAGAAGGATGTTGAGGCTCTGGAGCAAGTCCAGAGAAGAGCAACAAAGCTGGTGAAGGGGCTGGAGAACAGACCCTATGAGGAGCGGCTGAGGGAGCTGGGGTTGTTTAGCCTGGAGAAGAGGAGGCTGAGGGGAGACCTCATTGCTCTCTACAACTACCTGAAAGGAGGTTGTAGAGAGGAGGGAGCTGACCTCTTCTCCTAATTGACAGGGGACAGGACAAGAGGGAATGGCCTCAAGCTGTGCCAGGGTAGATTTAGGCTGGAGATTAGGAGGACGTTTTTCACACAGAAGGTCATTGGGCATTGGAATAGGCTGCCCAGGGAGGTGGTTGATTCGCCTTCCCTGGAGGTGTTTAAGGCATGGGTAGACGAGGTCCTGAGGGACATGGTTTAGTGTTTGATAGGAATGGTTGGACTCGATGATCCGATGGGTCTCTTCTAACCTGGTGATTCTATGATTCTATGAATACCCACAGACTTCACTCCTTTCTACCCCCTCTGTGACTAAGTCTCAGCTAATTTCTGCTCCCCTAAAAGAAGGACTGGGAACGTGTACCTCTCCCACGCTGCCAACAGAATCATAGAATCATAGAATAACCAGGTTGGAAGAGACCCACCGGATCATTGAGTCCAACCATTCCTGTCAAACACTAAACCATGTCCCTCAGGACCTCATCCACCCGTGCCTTAAGCACCTCCAGGGAAGGTGAAGAAATACCTCCAGGGAAGGTGAATATGCAAGGAACTGGAGAGAATCTGTGGCACAATGGAGAGCATGCATGGTGCTGCAGTCTCGCTGTGACTCGTCATTTCCCTTTTCATTACTGGCTGCACTTGGCCTTTATTCCTATATTTCTGCTGCTTTTTTCTTCTTCTTGCACTTGCAAAAGGAATTCCACAATATAAGGACTTACTCTTTTTTTTTTTTTGTGATTACTGTGAATCTATTGCTACGCTAAAAATAAGATTGTAACTGAGTATACCTCTATACAATAGTAAGGCTTTGACCATATTGTTTATAATAATTGACTTCTATAATTCCATTGCCCTATTACCAGGTCATTTGTTAGACCAGTTCTTGCCCTAATATGCAATTGGAATTTGAAGCACAGCTTTTAATACTGGGTTTAAGCTGCTTACTGTCTGCTTTCATTAATAAAATTAATAAAATCCAAGATCTAGAATATACTTGTACAGGCAATTAATAATTTTTAGCTAGTCAAATCTGTATACATATTTCCATGTAATGGAAAGTAAAACAATGTATTTGCATGATTAATGCCATTTCCACATTGCAGGCAGACATCCTCCCAAATGCATTAAATATAGAATCAGAATCATAGAATAACCAGGTTGGAAGAGACTCACTGGATCATCAAGTCCAACCATTCCCATCAAACACTAAACCATGCCCTTCAGCATCTCGTCCACCCGTGCCCAGTGACCTTTTCTGTGAATTTTTTTTTTCCTAATGTCCAACCTAAACCTCCCCTGGCAGAGCTTGAGGTCATTTCCTCTTGTCCTGTCCCTTGTCATGTGGGAGAAGAGGCCAACCCCCTCCTCTCCACAGCTTCCTTTCAGGTAGTTGCAGAGAGCAATGTGGTCTCCCCTCAGCCTCCTCTTCTCCAGACTAAACAACCCCAGTTCTCTCAGCCGCTCCTCATAAGGCCTGTTCTCCAGCCCCTTCACCAGCTTTGTTGCACCAGACTCGCTCCAGAGCCTCAACATCCTTCTTGTGGTGAGGGGCCTAGAACTGAACACAGTATTCAAGGAGCAGTCTCACCAGTGCCGAGTACAATAAATTAATTTTTTACATTCACTGTCATGTTGGCTTGATCCACATTCAAAAAGGCCAACAGGGCAATAGCAGAGACAATGCAAACAAATATGAATGGGAAAATCACAAAGGATGGCAGAGAGCAGGTTTTCTTCCATTTCTTTTTATGTAGTGTATCTTCTGTCCTGAAAACTCAAAATAGCCTTGTTGCTAAGAAAACAAATTCCCTTTCACAAGCATCAGAGAGGGTAGCAATCATCTCAGACAATGAAATTTCTCCGCCCATACTGGACAGTCTTGTAGTCTGTAAACAGAAATCTGACAGGTAAAGCTTTTGTGGTTTGCTCTGGTGATTCTGGTGGGTTCACAAACATAAGTTTGAGAAGCAACTCCAGATATCAAATGTGTCTGGCCAACCTCACACTCAACACCCAGACCCAGTTCCAGTTCACACCTTTTCTTCGGCCACCAAAGTAAATTACAGTAAAGAAAATGTAGACAACTGCTAATAAGCTGAGCGACACAGCTATTCCAAGCTTTGATTCCACTGTTAAAGCAAGCAACAAACCCAAGCCTCTACACAGCAAAAGCGTGAGGAATACAACGAGCCAGGAGAACTCAAACAGAGGTTCAATCTGCTGTCCTACGAAAGCCTTCATTTCATCTTACAGTTTTTTGAGCAGGAAAGATTTTCCATATCTCCACTGTGCATATAAGCCTACACAGATAGGTGGCTGCATAGTTGGTTCGCTCAGACTATCAGCCAAGGCACTGCTGTAGAGATCATAACCTAGCATATCACCGTCAGATTCTGTGGGAGACAAGTGTCTGTCTCCAGATATCTCTGAGTCAGAATACTGCACAGTGCTTTCAAGTCAAATAAGCAATGGGACATTTCCTTGAATAATTGGTCTACTATAGGCATGTTCTCAGATAGTGGCTGCCTGGACTGTTCGACCTGCTGCATCTGCTTCAGAGTGGATTTTAAGGTAGAATGATACAATCAGTTCTATTGGAAAAGACCCTTAATCTATTGAGTCAAAAAGTAAACCTAGCATGTCCAAGTCCACCCACTAAAACATGTCCCTAACTGCTGTGTCTACACTCTGTCTAAATACCTCTAGCAATGACGACTCAAGCAATTCCTCAAGAAGACTATGCCTGTTCTTGATAACCCTTTCAGTGAAGAGCTTTTCCTAACCTCCTGTCTAATCCTCCCCAGGCACCATTTAAGGCTGGTTCCTGTTTGCCTGTGGTTTTCCACTTGGAAGATGACAGTGACTTTCAACTCGACCCCATCTACTTTCAGGTAGTTGTAGACAGCAATAGGGTCTCCCTTCAGCTTCCTCTTTTCTACATTAAAAAAGCCCAGTTCCTAAGCTGCTTCTCCGAGCAGTTGTTCTCTAGACCACACACTGGCTCCTTTGCTCTTCCTTGGAAGCGTTACCACCAATCAAGGTCCTTCTGTAGTGAGGGCACAAAACTGCACATGGTATTGGAGGAGTGGTCTCAGAAGTACCAAGTAGGAAGGGGCAATCACTTTCCTAGTCCTGCCAGCCAAACTGCTCTTGCTGGAAGCCACGATGCTGTTGGCCTCCTTGGCTGCCTGGCAACCTTTCCCACTCACATTCAGCATCTGTTGAGCAACCCCTGCCCCCAGCTCCTTTTCCACCAGCCAGCTATCCAGTCACTCTTGCCCTTCTCTGAAGGAGGCAGTGGAGCCCCACTGGGCTGACTTACTGCTGGACTCCTTTTCCTCTGCTGCTTCTGCCACACCTTGTCACGGGGACCTTGACACACCGGTGCTGCAGACAAGCTGTTCCATTAGGACTGAGACAATGTTAGGGCAATCTAATGACCTGGGTCTCCTAGCAGCTGCCCTTTGAGCTTGATTTCTAGTAGAGCTGATCCAGTTAAGCCTCCTGCCACTTAGAGTCCTCTGAAAACGTAGGTGGTTTCTTCTGCGAGAAGAAATGGCTTTCCATGGCTCAGCTGTCTTTCAGATCCCATCAGTGTCAAATGATTGCCCATAGGACTCACAGTCTAGACAAACAGGTGCTTCTGCCTAGCCCCTGTGCATCTTGGGCTGCTGTCCTTAACTGACTGAAGCAGTTGATGGCAGGGATTAAGCAGAAGCTTCATGGGATTTCAAGTACCTCCAGTGGTCTTGAGACCTCTTGTCAAGGTCCAGAAAGGGGACTCTGAAAAACCACTGGATACTCTTAACTCTGAAAATTGTTGATGCTTTGTGAGCTAAGGTATAGTAGGAATTGATGGAGTTCAGTGGTCAGAGCTGTGAACAGGGGAAACAAAGGTGCCTACTACTAGCCCCTGGGCTCACTGATAGCATTCAGATACAGAGATATCCTCATCTCTGGCTTCCATTTCTCTTCTACTTCAGATAATTATGGGGAGTTAAAGCCCTGATCCTCTGACCAGTATTCCAGATCTGCCGGAGCTGCTGCTGTTGCTACCTCGAGGTCTCAGCATAAGGGCAATCTAGTAGAGATGCTAACACTCCAGAGAAGAGGAGGAATTGATGATGGGCTAGCCCAATTCAGTGGTTTTCTGAGATGGTCTTGCTTCTTGAGTACCATCTATGGTTTGCCAGCTCATGGTGGCTTTCCTCCCATCTAACCTGTTGAAAGGAACAGAGGAGGACCCTCCTGCCCTTGTTAACAGCTTCATGAGCCACAGAGGACGCAGCTAGGGTAATGCACAACTCCACCTATGAATTCTTGGATAGAGCTGTTGGATAACTCTGTGTACACAATGCAGGACATGACTACACCCAGTGTACCGTTCTTCTGATATCTACATGCCAAGGCCCTTTTGCCTGATCTCCAGTTTTGTAAATAACTGCTTCAAAAAATGACCAGAACACTTTAGCGGGAACTTCAAAAGGAAATACGTGCATTGTTCCTGTATAAGAAACAATACACTTTTTCCCGAGCAGGACAAATCAAGAATGCTCTAGGAAGAGAAGGATACCTCCTTACTCTGAAGGTGACCCCACTTCTTCTTTGCTAAAACTACACTGGAAAGTAGCTCTGGATAAAATTCTTCACTTTGGCAAGCTTACACTTGAAATACAAATTCATAACTTTGTGCTAGAAATCCTAAATAGGCATGAGTGAGGTGGTCAAGGTTGCCACACCAGAGGATTCTGTGTCAGATACTGTGAAAAATAAGTGACAGAACATTTGAAATCCAGTAAATTTTTCCTGAGTTTTGGAATGTAATTTGAAAGTGTAATGATGAAAATCAGTCATCTGGAATGATAGCCCGCTTCATCCCAGTTTATGCAATGCTTTAGTATCATGTTTAAATTAACACAAGAAAATTCTGTGAGGGTGGACCAGGTTAGCAACCTGATCTAGTGGAAGGTGTCCCTGCCCGTGGCAGGAGGGTTGGAAATGGATAATGTTCCCACACAAAACATTCTATGAGTCTATGGTTCTACAATCTTGTGATCCTATGACTTCAACAGCCTCCATCACCCTGACCCTCCCCCTGCTGCCCAGCCCCTCCCCCAGCCCTGGCATGACACGCCCCAACAAACCCCACCCCCAGCCCTACCCCTCTTTGTGACCCCCCTCCCCTCCCCCTCCACCTCCATCCCCACTGCACCATGCATAGCCTCACCAAGCATGTGAGGCAGGCATGGGAGCAACAGTCATGCTGCAGCACCTCTGCGGCCAGTGTTGATGAGGCTGATGAGCCCAATGAGGCGAATGAGTCCAACGAGCCCAGCGAGCCCCAGGAAAAGGACCAGGATGAACTGCACACTGAGGCCATCAGTGGTCACCTAGTCAAGCCGCATAAGCACAGGTCGTGGAAGAAGCTTCACATCAAGACACAGTCTGCAAAGAAGCAGTAAGGATCAGGCAATGCCTGTTGCTAGGTCTCCAGCCCCTTGGCTGGAAGAGGGAGGAGGACTGCCCAAGCTGGGACAGGAGCCGGTGGATGCTCCACTCTGCCCTATGCAGCCGTGCCCTTCCCTGCTCTGCTCTGCTAGACTAGTCCTTGTGAGAAGCCTTGTGTGGAGCTCAGCAGGCCTTCGTTGAAGCAGAGATGGCTCCTTTCCTCTTGTCTGACTGAACACTTGGCTTGAGCAGGGCACGCACTTGCTGAAAGACACCACAACAGCCTTCCCATTGCTGTTTAGAAATGCCATCCCCTCTGTCTCTGGGACATGTCTGATGTGGGACTGATCAGGGGTAAAACGAGAGTTCTATACAGACTCTCCAGTCTCCATAGATGTAGGTAGCCTCCAGACACTCCTGGCTTCCAAGACACAGTCTCTTTTGCTGTGCTTTATGGCTGGGCAGCCTTGCTGAAGGCAGAGACCAGTGCCTGGGCACAGGAGTCTCTTTGGGCAGGGAGCCTAGCGGTGGGTGAATGAACTGCATTATGCCTATGAGCTGAGCATGCTACAAACCACTGCCTATCACTTCATGGCACTAGATCTCGACTTCAGTTCTTCTTCCCCTGCCTCTCTCTCAGCCTGGATTGATGGGAAGCAGGAGGAAAAGGTGCCTGTAGTGAAAGTCCCTCTAAGAAGACAGCAAGCTTAAGGATTTGCTCTAGCAAAACAAGATGTTAATTCCCTGCCTCCAGGCTTCTGGCAAAGTATCAGTATGGTGGTAACACACCATTTAGCAGAGCAGACATGACCTGGAGCACGTTTTTAAAGTTTTCTTTCCTTGTTTGTTTGAGGGGGTTGTTTTGGTTTTAGTTCTACTTATGAAGCAAACCTGAAAGCGATCTCTCTCTGGAGCACCAAGAGACCCTCTGCCACAGATGTTAGAAGAGAATGCCTGTGAAAAGTAGTTAAGCTGTGCAGTGCTTGGAATGCAACCCCAATCTTTCTTGGTCCCTTGATATTCCACTTAGGAGCTCTTTAAAATCCCAGCTCCTGAGACTAACCATTCACTAACAGCACAGCTGAATCCCCTCAAAATCCAGACTGGGTTTGAGGAGATGTTACCCAAGCGTGGTGTGAAGAGATGCTGCAGCATGTACTTCGGCATCCTGCTGAAGTACAAGCCTTGTAGTTAGATGTCAGTTTTCCATTGACCTCGTTATTCTCCCTGACCCTCGAAGTGGAGAGAGGATATATCAGATGAGACTGTAGCCAGCAGGGATGAGTTACTCCAGGGACAAGAATAGGCAGCTGTAGCATGAACATGCCTGTAGTCAGTGTTTCAGTCTCCACTACTCTAGTCGTGCAGCAAGTTGTGTGTGAGTTACCCTTTCTCAGCAGTCTATGAATATAGGTAGAATGGAAAAGAAATGGCCATTGAATTCCAGTAGAAAGTGTATGCAAGTGTGTGTGTATTTTTATGGAATGCATTCTCTTCCTTTCTGTGTGTAGTGTTACTGACCATCTGAAGGATGATGCAGAAGAGGAAAAGACAGAAGGTGGTTCTGTGTGGGGCAGAAAAGGCCAAGAAAAAATGGAGGTGGTGGCAGCCTTTCCCAAGAGTGAACCTATACTGATGAAAGAAGGTAGGACATTTTACCATAGAGGAGGCTATGGGAACAGATTGGAGTGGCCTGTAAGAGGTACAGAAGTATTATGTATCTTCCGACGATGGGCTGGAGAATGACATTATTCCGCCAGCAGACAGAGATGGAACATGCTCATATTCCATTTCAGAGAGGGATTGCAATGATAATTTCCTAATGAACTAAACAGGTCAAATCTGCAAGATTCTCTGTTGTGAAGGAGATGGGGAAAAGCAGTGTGAAAAAGCACCCACAACTCCATTGTGCTTTTTACCTCCTTTGCAGATGTCTTTCCCATGGCAGGCGTTAAAGACAAGGAAAAGGAGGAAAAGGAGGGCGTCTCCAAGGATTTTGAGGTAGAATGATAAAATCATTTCTTTTGGAAAAGACTCTTAATCTATTGAGTCAAAAAGTAAACCTAGCATGTCCAAGTCCACCCACTAAAACATGTCCCTAACTGCCATGTCTACACTCTGTCTAAATACCTCCGACAATGACGATGCAAGCACTTCCTCAAGAAGACTATGCCTGTTCTTGATAACCCTTTCAGTGAAGAGCTTTTCCTAACCTCCTGTCTAATCCTCCCCAGGCACCATTTAAGACCGGTTCCTGTTTGCCTATGATTTTCTGCTTGGAAGATGACAGTGACTTTCAACTCGACCCCATCTACTTTCAGGTAGTTGTAGACAGCAATAGGGTCTCCCTTCAGCTTCCTCTTTTCTACATTAAAAAAGCCCAGTTCCTAAGCTGCTTCTCCGAGCAGTTGTTCTCTAGACCACACACTGGCTCCTTTGCTCTTCCTTGGAAGCGTTACCACCAATCAAGGTCCTTCTGTAGTGAGGACACAAAACTGCACACGGTATTGGAGGAGTGGTCTCAGAAATACCAAGTAGGAAGGGGCAATCACTTTCCTAGTCCTGCCAGCCAAACTGCTCTTGCTGGAAACCACGATGTTGTTGACCTCCTTGGCTGCCTGGCAACCTTTCCCACTCACATTCAGCATCTGTTGAGCAACCCCTGCCCCCAGCTCCTTTTCCACCAGCCAGCTATCCAGTCACTCTTGCCCTTCTCTGAAGGAGGCAGTGGAGCCCCACTGGGCTGACTTACTTCTGGACTCCTTTTCCTCTGCTGCTTCTGCCACACCTTGTCACGGGGACCTTGACACACCGGTGCTGCAGACAAGCTGTTCCATTAGGACTGAGACAATGTTAGGGCAATCTAATGACCTGGGTCTCCTAGCAGCTGCCCTTTGAGCTTGATTTCTAGTAGAGCTGATCCAGTTAAGCCTCCTGCCACTTAGAGTCCTCTGAAAACGTAGGTGGTTTCTTCTGTGAGAAGAAATGGCTTTCCATGGCTCAGCTGTCTTTCAGATCCCATCAGTGTCAAATGATTGCCCATAGGACTCACAGTCTAGACAAACAGGTGCTTCTGCCTAGCCCCTGTGCATCTTGGGCCACTGTACTTAAGCCCCTTTCAAAAGCCCTACTCAACAGAAATGCCAAAGATGCTCTCGGTGTTTCTCCCTTCTCTTCTACCCCTCACCTCTACCATTTTATGCATGTTTTCAAAGAGGGAGCTTTGTGTGTGGCAATGGGTTGAGAAGGAGCCAGTGCCAGTGCTCACGTATCTCTTTTAAATTACACAGGAGGAATCTGTGCCTTCCGATGATGAGCTGGACAGTGACATTATTCCAGAAGAAGGCAGAGACGGAGCGTGTTCGCTATCTATTTTGGAGCAGCATGGCAATGGTACAAAAGAAAGCAAACCTATGGCAGCCAGCTGTGAAGCTTTTGGACAGAGACATGCAACTCTGGGATATTTTGCAGCAGTTGAAAATAAGGAATTACTACTCAATGAACTTATAAAACAGATTTCAAACAACTGTAGTGAAGAGAAAAAGAAGATGGAGGAGGAACTTAAAACTAGAGACCGATATATTAAGAGCCTGAAAAAGAAATGCCTGAAGATGTCTGAGCTAAACAAAGAAAAACAAAGACGAATTGAAATCTTATTGGAATATCTGGCTTATCTACCAACGCTGTATGATATACAAGGGAAGACTGAACAGCTACAAATTTTAGAAGAGAAGAACAGGCAACTACAAGAAACTACAACTGAATTAGAAAGGAAGCTCCAAGAGGTCCGATCACAGTGCAGAGAGAGAGAATTGCAACTCGTGTGTCAGAAGGAAAAAGAAAAAGAGCTGGTCATAACGGTACAGGGTTTACAACAGAGAGTGGAAGAATGCCTGGAAGATGGTATTCGCCTTCCCTTGTTGGACAAAAACCAGCTTCAGAGCGAGAATGAATGTCTCAAAGAGAAGTATGAGAAAGCCAGTAAGGTCATAGACAATCAACAAAATCAGATAGCTGCACTGATTTTAGACATGCAGACTATGCAAGAAAAGCTTTTGCAAGAAAAACAGATAGTTGAGAAGATGACAAATGAAGAAAAAGAAAGGAAAATAGAGCAACTAAGTAACGTTTTCTCTGAAAACCAAAGACTGATGGAAGAAAACGCCAGTCTGAAGGAGCAGATGCGGCAGGTGGAACAGCCCAGGCAGCCAGTATCTGAGAAGATGCCTATAGCAGACCAGTTGTTCAAGGAAATGTCCCATTGCTTATTTGACTTGAAAGCACTGTGCAGTATTCTGACTCAGAGAGCTCAGGATGAGGAGCCAAATCTTTCCTTACTGCTGGGAATCCAATCACGGAGCTGTTTGGCTGAAGAGAACGAAAATTACCACAGTGCAGAAAGCCTTTCAAAGATGCTCTTGGACGTTTATCAGTTACGAAAGGACATTGATGAATTAAGTTCTATGATGTCAGACCGTTTTGCTCAGGATCTGGGGGATAATTGTACTGCTCAATAACAACATATATTAAATGCTGCTGTGTCACAAGTCTTTGCATTTTTATTTAAGAACCATATTAGAAGACTGCAAATTGCACTGCACATGCAACTCCCTGTGGACTGTGAAGATTTAATCTTGGGAATCTGGTGAGCAGGGGACAGTCATCATTTGAATGGAGTGGAACAAACGACAAGAAATCTTTTCTCCAAACTACTGAATGTAGGAACAAACTGTGAAGAATGATTAGTTGGATGCTCTGTTTCCTTCATTAGGGCTCATATTATTATTTTCCCTAGTTTCTGAAATCAAAGCATCAAACAACTGTACTGCTACTACTCTTGGTCCTTTCCTTCATAAAGGGTTTGTATGGTATTACCTGTGTTCTGAACTTAGAGCAGAGGGTCGAAGGACCTTTAGCTGCATAGAAGCTGGTGGCCCTACCCCTCTTTGGGACACCACAGTAAATTCCCCACCCCTGTCCAGACACCCCTGCAGGCAGCAGCCACCCCTGCAGGCGGCAGCCCTCAGTGCTGTTGTAGTGACAAGACTCAATTCTTGGTTCTTCTCACCCTTTCCTCACAATCTCCCCCTCCCTATGCTCTCTCCACCCCCATCCCCATTGCACCATGCAGTGCCTCACCAACTTCTGCGGCTGGCATTGATGTAGCTTATGAGCCCGATATGCCCCAGGAGAAGGGCCAGGATGGACTGCTCAGAGTGGCAAGGAGAACAGATGGTTGAGAAGGTGACAAATGAACTTGAAGAAAAAGAAAGGAAAATAGAGCAGAAGAGAATGCCAGGTGGAACGGTCCAGGCAGCCAGTATCTGAGAAGATGCCTATAGCAGACCAGTTGTTTAAGGACTGCAGTAGTGACCACTGCATGATCAAATTCAATACTTTTGTAGAATTAATAACATCATGAAAGCCTCAAAGACCGCAACAATATTATTTTTTAAAAAGCAGTTTGAATAGCATTAAAGGAGGAGGTAAATTAGCTATGAGTGAAAGTAACATCCCGTGTAGACTGGACAAAGCATATCTCATCAGTTCTCAAAATAAACCCCCAAAAAGTTAGTGCAGTAAAACAATGTAGTAAAGGGGACTATTAGAAATAAGAATATGTCCTTTAAAAAGTGGAATTCATGCCTAAACAAAGAAAAAAGAAAGGAATGTAATTTCTTACAAGTTTAATGTAAAACTATAACAATCTAGAATAGTTTGAGAAGTGACTCACAAAAGACACATAAACTAATAACAAAAAACTCTTCCAAATACAACAGAAACTGGCAGTCTACCTGCAGATGGTGGGCTCAGCAAATGATCAAGGTGTGAAAAGAGCAATCGAAGTCAGTAAGACTTCCACTTGCAAGCAGTGGAAGGAATTGGCTGGTAGTCCTTCAAGGTTAGAGACCAAGGAATGGCATGTAGTTCGGTTGCTAATAAGAAAAGTTTTTAAAACCAGTCAATGAAATAAACAATAACCAATCACCATGACAACTGGCATTCACTCATATGTTCTAAACTACTGTGGTGTGAAACTTCTGGGTTCAATCAGCCTTGATCCCAGAAGAGGTAAAAAATATGACAGCAGTCTTGAAAAAGGTTTCATGAGGAATTAAACTACTATATAGTATATGGATTCTGTAACAGGAAAAAAAATGAGAAGGATTTATAACAGAGTTAGTGGCTGCATATATAAATCTCATATATTGTGGAGGTGTTAACACGGCCTTAGTAAATTAAAGACACATATTGCAAACCCTAGAGTTCTTCAAAGGAACAAATAAGCATCTGGAGAAGCATGTGACATTTATTATAGTATATTTGGGTTCTTTAATGGATTTTGAAAAGGTGTCTCCCAACCATGAAGAAAAGGATAGATGTAATCAGCCAGTTTTCACAGTAGGAAACTTTCAAGTTCTTTACAGTGATTCATTTTGGAGGTGGGCCTTGTTCCTGTGTTCTTTAGCAGTCCTACCTGGGAAAAAAAGAATGAATAGAAAGGGAAGGGAACTCGTTCATTACAAAAACCACTATGACAGTGAAAACTAAAGATTTTTGGTCCTTTGCAGAAGGATCTTGAAAGACTGTGTAATAAAGTGGCAGACAAAAGTCAATGTCAACATACCTAAATAATACAGGGGAATATAATCTTGACCATTCGTGCCTCTGAGTAACTGTGTTTTCTGTGGTTTCTGTATTCAGGAAAATTATCAATAAAATCATTGTTGCTGACTTTCCAGAAGCATCAGATCAGTGCCAGAAATCATATAAATGACAAAGAGGATTTTTTTGAGTTATTAGGAATAACTGAAAACAAAATAAACAGCTTATACTACTGCAGAATACTCATATGAGAGACAGAGGTGTTGATCTTCCACTAGTGTTTCTATATCTAGGATGCTATGTGCAGAACCACTCACTCAGTTTCAAAAACAGACTTAGAGAAGAGTATTAAAGGTAGCTAGAAGTCTGTAATGTCTCTCTCTTTTTTTTTTTTTAAATTGATGAAGTCTAAATAAAGTAATGCTCCTTAGCCTTGAAAACTGAAGAAGCATTTGACAGAGACTCATAAAATCATAAGTGATATGGAAGAGGTGAATGGGAACTGATTATTTCCTCCTCCTTGTAACAAAAGAAATAGAGTTACTAAAGGAAATAAAAGGATTTTTTCGCTTGTGTCTGTTAAGTACCTGCTCTTGGACAGACAGTGTTGCAGCAAAACTGATGAGCTAGATTTAGCTTAGCTTTACTTCTGCCACGATTTCTTGTTATCCTTTTTCTATTAAGGTTGAACCTGATTAACTCCAAACTTTATTTCCTGCTTTGTGCTATATCACTATTGTCTTTGAAATGTTATTCTTCCTTTCTCGAAGTTTATGTGAGCTCTTGACTCAACTGCAAATACTCAGCTTTTTGTTCTTAATTTGCAAGTTTTTGCATCCTGATCCTATGGATCCTTTTTTTATGTGTGGAAATAAGTATTATGCTTATTGTTTTAAATTCACAAATTTTCAACCAGATTGACAAAAATTGGTTTATTTATAAGCCCCATTTTGGGAGTTTATGTAAACACAGGACAAACTTTAAGCATATGCTTAATTTCTGTGTATTTCAAGCACATGGTTAAGTGCTTTGCCAGATAAAAATAGAAACATGATTTAACAGTAAGCCTGATTTTCTATTGTGCTATTTTAGTTTTATGCCGATTTAAGTCCAGCTAACTCAGCCAGTGTACAGGACTTGGTTTGGATAAGATAGCTTTGGTCTGAAGACAAGTTATTTCAAACCCAAAAGCTGCAAGAAGTTCTCTAGGACTGAAGATCTACAAGAAAGGGTGTGATGGTTGAGTATTAGGCTGCTTCTTCTGGATGCATAGTGCGAGTTTAAGATTCACGCTGGAATTGCACAACACTCAGATACAAGTGGGTGTCTGGCCAGCTGACAAAAAGCATCCAGATGTGAGTGGTTTTAGCTATGGAATCTTCTGTGCTTTAAGAGTACTAGCCCAGTTTTCTTGAGAAACTATTTGAACTTCTTCCTCTAAGATATATTTTTTTAACCATCATTTAAAATGTTGAGAGAGGCAATGATTTGCCTATAGCAAAATCTGTAGATCTGCCCCTTGAGAGCTAATTACATGCCATTTCACCTGAAATTTCCTAAAATATAAACAGATATTGGAGGGGGGGAGGGGGAAGTACCACCCCTGTTTTTAACTGAATTGAAAATCAAGGAACTTCAGCAATATTTAGGAAAGGAATAGCAAAATATTGCAAATATTATGCTAGATAGATTAGAGGCTGCACCCCAAGTTTGATTGCAGATCAGAAGTATGTAAATGAGACAGGAGGCTGAATTCTTTGATTTCTAATATTGAATGGTATTAAATCACAGAATCACCAGTCTAATTTTTCTTGTGCTACAGTTCACTCAGTAGTTTGAAAAGGAGACATCAAACAGACTTTTCATAAAATAAATCTAGATTTGTTCCAATTGCTCTTAGCTGTATGTGAATGGCTGCCCTAGAATTTGACTTGAAATGCTCGAGAACACTTAGTCTTGTGTCATGTCACTGAAGTTATTTCTTTGTTCTGAATTGGTTATTTGGTATGGGAAAGGAGAAGGCATGAGAATTCCCTGGAATTGTTTGAAGGAAGGATTGGTCATGCACCATTGAAACCCCTGGTCTACAGATGTCCTCTGTGAGACCTTTGCTGAACAGTAGGCAAAGAACTACAGTAGAAGTTTCAGCATGCTCTGGCAGGTAAGGGAGGTCTGTGATTTTTTTCTAACTCTAAATTCTAAAACAGATCCCAAGTTACTCACTTCCATGACAATCCATAAAAGTGAGGGGCCATTAAGACTGCGTTCTGCTGGCAGAATATTAGAATGGATTAAAATCCTGATGCATGGTGAACAGCTCCACTCTTCTCACTCACTTGATCTTTTGATAAAGTACCTGCCCACGATGCTGGTGTTGGTGTTCCTCTGCAGTCTGCATGGTTGGAGAGCCAGACAAAGTCTTCCTGGATTTTAATATCCTAAAGCAGGATTAAAAGAAGGAAAAAGAAGTAACGGTAGGTTTTTCCTGACTGAGGGTTGCACTGCAGGGCCCTTCTTCTCTTGCTACTATCAGTACAAAGCATTTCCTGGTGCTGCAACACCACCCAAGCACACAAAATACTGCCTGTAGAAATGTAATTTCCTTGTTAGTTGCTGATTTTCATCTTTGGAGGTCTTCTCACTGCATGATGTACTCACACCTTCTTGCCAAGGAATTCACAGTCACTAAAATGGGGAGGTGA
This sequence comes from Coccyzus lansbergi, assembly GCA_033558105.1. NCBI lineage: Eukaryota > Metazoa > Chordata > Aves > Cuculiformes > Coccyzidae > Coccyzus > Coccyzus lansbergi. Next base: position 198,225 of record JAUMJK010000827.1, read on the forward strand.
CCAGGGTAGAAGCAGCTGAAGAACTGTCGGTCTGGCAATGTCAGTCAGACCTCCAGGATGGGGGAGGAATGGATTGCTCAGCCCCACCAGAGCCCAGGGAAGGTCATCAGCCAAAAGTACCAAGTACTCCTGCAGAATGACTGTCTGAAGAGCTGCCCGAGGTCTCAACCTAATGATTGGTCTAAAGTGGAATACCTATATGCCAGTGCATTACTATCAGACCCACAAGAAAGATGGCTTAAAGTAGGACTCTTTATAGCCTCATGTTGCAGCTCTCCAAACCTGAAACCTGGGCACTAGGACAGTAGGACTTTCAGAGCAACCTGTAGTCAGTAGAAGAGAGGAACTGATCTCTCCTATGCTCTCCAGGGAAATCTCATTTTAGAATTTCCCCCATGAATGTGGAACTAGGCTCTGTAACTCATGAAAAGGGAAGGTCCTGACTAGCTTACTGAGGCACGGTCCTCCAGGTCCTCCTGAATAGTGGCTTTAAGGGCCTTGGCTTGGCAACTAAGTTTGGATCTCAGCTGTGCATTTCGAACATGTAACCTGGAAAAGAAGTACAGACCTTATTAGAGAAGTCCAACAGAGTAGAGAGCCCAAAAGAAGAGTGTGAAAGAACCTCATCTAAACCAAAAGCATTTTGACAACTTGCGTATTATTATTTCACTGGGATTCAAGAAGACAGTCCTGTTGTTTGCAGAAAGGGAAGTCTTGCTCCACTGTGTTACTTCCTTACTGTTGCACACGCTCTTCCAGCTCTGCAATAGTGTCCTGAAGACCCTGCATCTTCTTCTGTGTTTCTAGTTCTTCTTCCGTGTCTTTCTTTACAGTCTACTTCCTGTCCACCTCCATTTTCATTTCCTGCAGCTGTCAAACCACTGCAAGAATCTCCAGGAGTTAGGTTAGATTTGATAAAAAAATTTTCCTTGCAAAGAAATCTTTCTCTTCTGCAGAAATTAAAAAGTAGTTTGCTTATAGAGGGTGGCAAAGTAACAGCCTTTAGTAATTAATCTATATCATATTTCTCTCTTTAATCCATAAAATAGACTCAATAATTATCTAACAGTATCTGATAGTTGTCTCAAGGGCTCATCAGTTCTAGCTAATCTCATGAATAAATTTTCCAGTTGGTAAAAGATGCCATCTGCATCATGCCAGCACCATTTTCATCCCTTTAAAAGTAAAACAGATCTATTTAAACAGCCAAAAGAATCCCTTAATCTCATAACGAAAATGATAACAAATAATATTATTATAAATATATGTTATTAAAATGCCTGCCTACTAGTGTACATATATATTACGCTATACTGTTTAAATTATCATCTCTATTGAAACTATTGCATTTATTTAAAACTGGTGAAATGACATGCTGTTTGAAATCTGGCTGGAATCACTGAAACCCACTGAATTCAAGGAAAAGCTGCTTTTAACCTTAGCAGGGGCATAAAGTTTCATTTATTCAAGAGTAAATCCAGAGGAACAGAACCAACTTTCAGGACCTTTGCAGGTATACCAAGTCAGAAGACGTCTCATACGACAAAGACCAAAGAAGGGGTCACATTCAGGAAAGACCACATATGAAAATACCTCACAAATGGGAGAAAACATCAGACTTCTAGGGATCCTGCTGCACTGTAGTTGCCCCTGAAGTATGACCAAGTCACCAGATAAACTGTAAACATCAGGCTTATGTGCTTTTATCGGTTTACCTATACTCACACATGGATATTTAGGTTATGGTTTTTGTGGGGCATAGCCTCTATATGGAAACAGCACTGGAACATCTGACAAGACAGACTTTCTCTAGTGGTTTGAAACATTTCTCAGAGAAGAAGTAGGACTTACAAGATGTGACGTAGTCAATAGTTTGATTGGAACTTGCTTTGTCTAGTTTGCTTGAGTCTGTATTGGGCTTCGTAATTTGGATGGGGCACTTGAAATGTACATTTCTATAAAACAGACATCAATCTTCTTTGCCTTTGCACTGTATTTGAGGAGTTTTCAAGAAGCTGTGACTAACAGAGCGGCTTATAAAAGGATGCATAAAATGATGGATTTTCTTGTACACAAGCTGCTATTCTATGTGAAGAATGATGAAAGAATTTGTCCTGTAACATTTTGAACTTCTAGAACCGAACAATAATTGAGGTTGAAAGACACAGTTGGAAGTAGTAATTTTTTCCAAATTCTTGTTAAATGTTAACCCAATATTGATTTAGATCAAGGAGAATTATGTGTCCCATGCTCACTCTACTTTATGGTATGGACAATTCAACTCATCTCAGTGTATTAGGTAAAGTTCATGACCCTATGCATGCATTATTGAGTGCAGGAGAAACGAAAACCAACTTCATTGAACAGCTACACAGAAGTAGAAAAGGCAGGGGGAGTGCTGGGGGAGAGAGAACAAAAGTAAGAATAACTTCTTTTCTAATGAAGAAAACAGAGGGAGAGAACTCTTGCAAGAAAGGAGTGGCTGAAACACAATTGCAACAACTGCTATTTTAAAGAATTTATGGACTAATATGTAGACATGGTGTTTGAAGCCTTTTTTATAAAAGGCACAGTGAAGTCCAATCTATTGAAACTGCTGGCTTTGACTACAGTGGTTGAGGATTCAACATTTTCAGTGAAAATCCTTGTTCCCTTTTATTCTCTTGCATTTTTTGACCATCAAACCTTTTCTCCATTTCCTATCATTTTCCATACAGGTAATTTTAGCAGTGGTCTTATAAAACAATGAGGTGTATTGACCCAGAAGCCAAATGATCACAGAAGTTCCAGTCTGCAGGATGCAACTATTTCATTATACATGACAGTGGAAATTCTGTGAGTGCTCTGGAGGCAAAGTCCAGGTTAGCAATATTCAGCTACACATTCAGGCAGTTGTCTGTGTGCATATTTCTGTATATCTATGGATACATACTGTAAAGGGACAATTTACAGGTAGAAATATATTGTTATCATTATAATAAGAGAGTAATTTCACTCTATTCAGTGATCCTAATTAGTTCTGTGAATGGGTATCCTTCCCAAGTTACGGGTCATGGTTTCAAATGACTTTATGGTTAAGATTCAGCAACATTATCTTATGCAACTGAGTATTGTGGAATATATTATTGTGGATAATACTTTTATTTTGTTAATTAGGCATTCACGGAGTTTACTGTATTATAATATCTTTTATCTTTGATGAATTTCTCCTAAAGAAATAATACTGTCCTTTGAGTTAACTTGTTGGCCACTGACTAACTCAGTTTGTGCTTCCAGGAAACGGAAAGCTCTTATGTCTCGGCTTAAACTGAGACTTCTTAGAATAATGAGAGTGTATTTTAGGGCCCTCGTTTCTAGCCTGAATGGAGAGGGACATGAATTCTCACCTGAGAAAACCAACGACTGGAAGTCATCCACTGTCCAGGAAAGAGACAAAGTGCCTTTAGCTCCCAAACTATAACAACAGTAAAAAAGTAAAGAAGTCAATCCTGAACTCAGACTTCAACATAGCAAATACACTGGTAGTCAGGTACTTTCATAGGAAGATTTATTCCAGACTACTGTTGAATTGGTGCATGCCCTCCACTTCTTACAGGCTGGTTTCTCAGCCTCTCAAAATGTTCTGCTTTTAAATAATTTCATAAAAGATCCCATTCAGACACTTTGGTTCCCACTGATCGAGCTGTTAGGGTGTGAAATGGCTTCGTTTGAAAGATCTGCTGCTAAAATCTTTGGTTTACTGCTCAGAGTTAATTTCATTTTTCTGTTGAACATGGTCAGTAGATATATTATAGTACACTGTTGAAGCCTTAAACTTGTGAGATCCCTCATCACTTTCTTATTCGAGTCCACTGCCAGGCATTGCTTCCTGCAGTAGTCCCAACACCTCATATCTGTAATACAGAAGTAGCACCTCTGCCATAATCCATTATCAGAAGATGCATAGAATTAATCACTTTATCAATTTCTGAACCTGTTCAAATCCAGCAAGCTCAAAGATAGATTTTGCTTTAGAGAAGTCATTGTGGCTGTTAGGATGAGGGGAGACACAGAATCACAGAGTAATTCAGGCTGCAGGTGACCACAGGATGACTCTAGTCCAAACTTCACTCAGAGAAGTGGCTGACATCAGAATGTGTCCCTCAGGGCTTCGACCTGTTAGGTCATGAAACAACTAAGGATGGAGACTACACAGACTCTGGATAAACTGTTCCAGTGCTTGAATGACTATATTATATCACAGCTCTTCTTGGGATAGTGAAATTAGTCTTTTTTTTCCCCCATTCCCATGCATCCCCCATTCCCTTGCATTTGCAGTAGGTTCCCAAGTCGCATTTATCTGACCATCATGCTTATTGCACAGTTTACAGAACAAGAAAGCAACACATTAGGAAAAGGAGGACGATTTGCCTTGAGCTTTTAATTCTGAGACAGTAGACACAGAAACAACATTCAATATGTTGTAAATCATCCACACATAAAGAAGGCTGGAGTGAAGCTTTTACCTTGAATCACTGGTGAATTTATCCCTGAGGCATCTGTGTACATGAAAGACAAAACCCAGTATCAATCTGCCAGCAACAATACAAAAGTAATATAAACCAACACAAAAGTAACAAAGGCTAAAAATCAAATATTGGAGCTGATATGAAAATATCCCTCCATGGATTACAAGCACTGGATTTTTGCAAAGAAAATCAAGTTTTCATTGTTTGAAATATGAACATTTAGAAAGCATGTTACTAGAAAAAAAGCTGCTATTTTAAAGAAGTGTTACATCATTGCATAGTATAAGTCAAACTCCCTGAACTCGAAAATAATTACAAACAAGATAAGACAAAATTGAAAAAAAAATGTAAATCCAGGGAGTAATGAAAGATGGTATTAACAGCTCACTTATATATTACTTTAAAGGCAACTTGATTATAGGGAAGGAGAATAAAATTATAAGATTGGACCAGTGATGAGGCAAACAACAACATTTGCATGGTTGCCGTGTAATTATTGTCTAAGCAGTGCAGCTTTGAAGCAGTAGATATTACCATTTCAAATGGTATTCTCAGAGGAAAATCACAAACAAACAAGAAATCCAAGGGGAACCAAATACAAAATTTGACACCAACTCAAGAGTACATTTACACAGTTAACTACTAAACATCAGGAAATGCTACACTTAAGTCTGGCTGTGTAATTGTATTGATTCTTTTTTTGTGTGCATTATCTCACAGGCTTGGATGCCACTCAGACAGAACCTTATCAGATTTAATTCCCTGCCCCAGGTATAAACCTATGCATATGTTTATTGTTCTTTGGTGACGTTTCAGTAGCCAGTGACAAATTTGTGGATATGAGATAAAGATATCATAGAATAATGAATCATAGAATCATAAGAGTTGCTTGGTTGGGTGTGACGTTTGCCAGCCTCCAGTCAAGTGGAATTTTCCTAGTCAGCCAGGACAGCTGGTGGATAATGGAGAGGGTTTTGGTGAGCACCTCTGCCAGCTACCTTAAAACCCTTGGGTGGATTTCATCCAACCCCATAGACTTGTGAGTATGTAATGGGTTGAGCAGGTCTCTAACCATTTCCTTTTGGATTGTTGGAGTTTTGTGTTCAGAAGGCTGAGTACCCAGAGAACATCTTACCTTACTATTAAACACTGAGGTATCCTCATATTTTGCCACTATTGTTCCCCTTGCATCCAGCAGAGAATGGAGATTCTCCTTGGCCCTCTTTTTGCTGTTAATATATTTGTAGAAGCTTTTTTTTTTTTTTATCTTTCACACAACTGGCCAATGTAAGTTCTAGTTGGGCTTCAGCTCTTCTGATTTTCTGTCTCCTCTATCTCACTTCATCCTTTTAGTCCTCCTGGGATGCTTGCCTCTTGTTCAAAAGCTCATATACTTAACCTCTTTTTTTCTGAGACCCACCCAAAGCTCTCTGCTCAGCCAGGATGGTTTTCTTTCCTGCTAGCTCATTTTTTAGCACATGGGGATGGCCTTTATCAGCCAGCCTTCTAAACAGTCTGCAATCTGCCCTCCAGAAGTCCAAGGTGGCAGTTCATAGGCAGTGCATTGGAATGCATTCACATGCTGACTAAGAGGACTCTAACTCTGGTAAAATAAAATCGAATCCCTACCCTCTCAATTGGCATGAAAGTCACTGCAAGGGCATCTCCAGATGAAATCTGGAGTATAACGTGAATGTTCCTCTGAAGGTGTATAAAAACATATCTCTGAGCACTGCAAATTAATGCATTACTTTTCCTTGAAAACTGATGTCAGAAAGGAGCATACTATGAAACCATAAGACCCTGCCTCAGAGACCATGTTTCAGACAGGACCTCTAGCTGAGATCACATGTGAGATTTACAGATAGTGTTCAGATGTGCTAGTGGTCTGTGTCTGTAGTATTGCAGCCATCATCAGTACCCCTCACAATACTGATCTCTTCCTGTAATATTTGATTTTGGCAGGCTGCAGAAATACCATTTAGCCAAATGTCTCATCTGTCTCAAATGTCTCAAATGTCTCAGCAAAGCTGGTGAAGGGGCTGGAGAACAGGCCCTGTGAGGAATGGCTGAGAGAGCTGGGGTTGTTTAGCCTGGAGAAGAGGAGGCTGAGAGGAGACCTCATTGCTCTCTATAACTACCTGAAAGGAGGTTGTAGAGAGGAGGAAGCTGGGTTGTCCCCAGGTGACAAGGGACAGGACAAGAGGGAATGGCCTCAAGCTCCACCAGGGGAGATTTAGGCTAGACATTAGGAGGAAGTTCTATACAGAAAGGGTCACTGGGCATTGGAACAGTCTGCCCAGGGAGGTGGTTGATTCACCTTCCCTGGAGGTGTTTAAGGCATGGGTAGACGAGGTCCTAAGGGGCATGGTTTAGTGTTTGATAAGAATGGTTGGACTCGATGATCCGATGGGTCTCTTCCAACCTGGTGACTCTATGATTCGATGATCTTTCCCTTTTCTCTGATAAGCCCTCCTAAAACCTGAGCTACAAGGTTCAAATAACAAACTATAGCAGAAACATTTTGAGTGCATATGTGCATGCATATGGAAGAAATTCAAAAGGAGAAGAGAAAATGCCAGGAAGGTCAGCTCTCCTAGGAGAATAAGGGATTATCTCAGGGATGTGGAGGAGGGAAGGTAAAATTAAAATGATTAACCCAAAGTCAAAGAGGACAAATCTTTTCTTCCCATGGCTTTGCAGGTAAAATGACAGATCTACCCTAATTTCTAATATAATTTTTGGAGCTAGACACAAAATTCTGCTTTATGTGCTACCTTATACAGTTGACTGACTAAAGAACAAAGGAGAATTTCTGCTATATTTTTATCAACTATTACAGTATCCCAATATGCAATGTAATTTCTAGCTATGTTTTCTATATATGCAGTCTAAATTAATTTTGAATGCTAGAAATCGTACATGGCACCATCCCTGGCATACTCATTTCATCTCTTCTCATTCTGATGAGGTCAAAGGAGGAGGGATTTTGGGGAATTTGCAGCTGTTTCGTGGGTTGTTTTGAGCCCTGGAATGGGGACAGAGGTATGCTAAGGTGTAGTGTCACAAGTTTTCTGCTCTCCTCAGCCTTATTTCTCACAGCTGAGTCTGTAGCATGTGCCTGGGGAGCTGGGACAGCTGAGGTTCATGTGCAACAGCAACTGGGAGGTGGTAGAGGGAGGTAGCCGAGACATTTAGTAGGGCAGTTGTAATAAGAATGTGAGATAATAGCAGTAAATAGGCTGGAAACTAGGAGAAACAGAAACTACTAGGAGCAGTAGCTGTGGTAATCACTTCTGAAAAGTCCATCCTTCAACGATGTACTCGTTCTCCCTTACTTTCTGAATTTCTTTATGTCAGTGCCTTTGATAGAGAGGGGATTCCATGTGTATAGCAGCAGGCTTACAGGGCTATGTAAAGACATACTATTACCTTTCTCTTCCTCTGATGTTTTAGTTCTGTGTAATCAACAAAACTGCATAGCTTCATCCAGTACCCTGTGGACATCTCACCAGACACCTTGTCAAACTTAATATATTGCTTACCCTCATTCTTTATATATGGTACCACCATCAGATTTTTTCATTCATAAAAATGATTTCAGTTTAAGCTAATGTGAATGAACACCTGAATAAAACTTCCCAGAACAGTGTAGAAGTACGTTACTGAAATTTGTATAGAAACCTCCTTTGGCATCATGCTTTCTGGATTCCAGTGGCTGGCAGTACAAGGTTTCTGGCTTAAACACAGTTTGACTGCCTATGAGGTATTCAGAGTGCTTGAACTAAGAAGTTGGATGAGCAAATAAATGATGTAGCATGTGAAGGCACACAGGTGTTTGGTTCAATGGGAAACTCGTGAAACCTGTTTGGAATAATTCCAGGAATTCCTGGAGTGTGAGGTCAGTTTCCCCCACCTTCCTTCTTATTCTTTCACATTGCCATGTAGGACTATGTTTTCCTAGAAGGTTGATTTTGATCTCAGCTACTTGGACTGCCAGCTGTATTTTAAATCTTCTATTGTCAGGCAGACAGATTTAACATGAAATCGATGTGTTTTAGAAAGAGTGGGTGATGGTTAGTAAGGCTCTCACTAAAGACAACTATGGAGGTCTGGTTGATGCAACCAATATAAAAATAGAGTCAGGGGCTGGAAGCACTCACAGACCAGCTGCTGCAGATGAGACGTGTGCTCTAACACAGATGGGGGCAGCACACATAGGAAGTATCAGAACCAGGACATAGAATCATAGAATCACCGGGTTGGAAGAGACTCACCAGATCATTGAGTCCAACCGTTCCTATCAAACACTAAACCATGTCCCTGAGGACCTTGTCCACCTGTGCTTTAAACACCTCCAGGGAAGGTGAGTCAACCACCTCCCTGGCCAGCCTGTTCCAATGCCCAAGGACCCTTTCTGTGATAAACTTCCTCCTAATGTCTAGCCTAAATCTCCCTTGGTGCAGCTTGAGGCCATTCCCTCTTGTCCTGTCCCCTGTCACTTGGGAGAAGAGGCCAGCTCCCTCCTCTCTACAACCTCCTTTCAGGTAGTTGTAGAGGGCAATGAGGTCTCCTCTCAGCCTCTTCTTCTCCAGGCTAAACAACCCCAGCTCTCTCAGCCGCTCCTCATAAGGCCTGTTCTCCAGCCCCTTCACCAGCCTCATTACTCTTTCCTGGATTCTCTCCAGAGCCTCAACATCCTTCTTGTGCTGAGGGGCCCAGAACTGAACAGAGGATTCAAGGAACTGGCTGGATGGCCGGGCCCAGAGAGTGGTGGTAAATGGTGTTAAGTCAAACTGGAGGCCAGTGACAAGTGGTGTTCCCCTGGGCTCAGTGCTGGGTCCAGTCCTGTTCAATGTCTTCATCAATGACCTGGATGAGGGCATTGAGGGTACCCATAGCAAGTTTGCAGATGACACAAAGCTGTGTGCAAGTGTCGATCTGCTGGAGGGTAGGGAGGCTTTGCAAAGGGACCTAAACAGGCTGGACCGCTGGGCAGTATCCAACGGCATGAGGTTTAACACGGCCAAATGCCGGGTCCTGCACTTGGGGCACAACAATCCTATGCAGAACTACAGACTGGGAGAAGCCTGGCTGGAAAACTGCCAGGAGGAGAGGGAACTGGGGGTGCTGGTCGACAGTCGACTGAACATGAGCCAGCAGTGTACCCAGGTGGCCAAGAAGGCCAATGGCATCCTGGTTTGTATCAGAAATGGTGTGACCAGCAGGTCCAGGGAGGTGATTCTCCCTCTGTATTCAGCACTGGTGAGGCCGCTCCTTGAATATTGTGTCCATTTCTAGGCCCCTCAGCACAAGAAGGATGTTGAGGCTCTGGAGCAAGTCCAGAGAAGAGCGACGAGGCTGGTGAAGGGGCTGGAGAACGGACCCTATGAGGAGCGTCTGAGAGAGCTGGGGTTTGTTTAGCCTGGAGAAGAGGAGGCTGAGAGGAGACCTCATTGCTCTCTATAACTACCTGAAAGGAGGTTGTAGAGAGGAGGGAGCTGGGCTCTTCTCCCAAGTGACAGGGGACAGGACAAGAGGGAATGGCCTCAAGCTGTGCCAGGGTAGATTTAGGCTGGAGATTAGGAGGAGTTTTTTCACACAGAGGGTCCTTGGGCATTGGAATAGGCTGCCCAGGGAGGTGGTTGAGTCACCTTCCCTGGAGGTGTTTAAGGTGTGTGTGGATGAGGTCTTGAGGGACTTGGTTTAGTGTTGGATAGGAATGGTTGGACTAGAAGATCCGATGGGTCCCTTTCAATCTGGTTGTTCTGTGATTCTGTGAACGCTCTCACCAGTACTGAGTACAGAGGGAGAAGAACCTCCCTGCTGGTTACACTGTTTCTGATACAAGCCAGGATGCCATTGGCCTTCTTGGCCACCTGGGCACACTGTTGGCTCATGTTCAGTTGGTTGTCGACCAACACTCCCAGGTTCCTCTCCTCCAGGCAGCTTTCTAGACAGACTTGTCCCAGTCTGTAGCTCTGCATAGGGTTGTTGTGCCCCAAGTGCAGGACTCGGCATTTGACCGTGTTAAACTTCATCCCATTGGACTCTGATCAGCAGTCCAGCCTGTTCTGATCTCTTTCCAGAGCCTCCCTACCCTCCAGTAGATCCACACTTCCACCCAGCTTAGTGTCGTCTGCAAACTTGCTAAGGGAGCACTCGATGCCTTCATCCAGGTCATTGATGAAGGCATTGAACTGGGCTGGACCCAGCACTGAACCCTGGGGAACCCCACTTGTGACTGGCCTCCAGCTGGATTTAATGTCATTTACCACCACTCTCTGGGCCTGGCCGTCTGACCAGTTTTCCCTCTAGGAGAGTGTGTGTCTGTCCAGGCCAGAGGCTGACAGTTTCCGTAGCAAACCCTCCATTACTGCAAAGTCTTATCAGTGTTTTGTGGTAAGAAATACCCTCTTCAGACAGCTTTAGTCTTGCTCCTGAACAGAATAGGGGAATGGTTCTGCTCATAAGGCCTAAGTGTGTATTTCATCAGATGTATTTTTCAACAAGTCAGTAGTTAGGAGTACCTGGGGGCAAATAAATTGCCTGGGAGGATGGAGGAATAAGACCTTTTGGGAATGTTACTGAGCAGAAGATGTACCAGGTCCAAGGGGGCTGTTTATATCTTGTTTTATCTCAGTAAGTCAGAGGGAAATGCTCTTTTAAACATGTTAAAAATCATTAAAGCTTTAAAGAGGAAAGCAGGGCCTGGATAACCAGATATTTGGATAGGGTAAACTCTGGCAAATGCCAGTTGGCTGTTACAGAAGTTGGATAGGAACAGACTGTCTGATCACAATAAAAATAATAATATGCTGATCTTCCTTGTTTTTCTGTGCCCCCTACCTCCCCTGGATGCCTACTTGTTCCTCACAGATATCAAACCATTGGCCACAGCAGTTAGAAATGTGGTTTAAACAGCTGTCATTTTGCATCCTGCTGGCTGCTTAGTTCCCTTTTATCCTCTGTCCCAGATGCAAGGCTTTCTTTCTATAAGTTATTTACTTGAATATCTCCTTTGCTTGAAATGTGATTGCCCTTCCTGTGCAAGTTCTTCCTTGGTGTTAAGTAAGACAAAACCCCAACTCCTTATTCCCTGCTCCACTTCCCAAAAAGTATTTAAATTTATTGTAAAACATTTCTATTTGTTGATGTTTGTTTATTGTTAAATACTGACAGCTAAGCAACCATTGTCCATGGTGGTGTGGGTAAATCTGCACAGCACAATGCACTGTGTGAGCATACATTTTCTCTTGTGTTTTCTTTCTACCATAAGCAAATTAAGATAGTATAGAGCTATTTCAGTCTCAGACCCTGAGCAGGGAGTTAAGAATTTAACAAAGAAATCTTTCAAACTCTTGTTCTTATAGTGAAATGAATGACTTTTAACCTTTTGGTTTGATGGATGGAAGTGGGAGAAAATGTTAGTCTGTTGAAAGCCACCAATGGATGCCATCAGAATGGCCTGATTCAAAGACTGCTAAAGGCACAGTTCACATACTGAGGCTTCCAGATGTGCTTTTCCAACTGAACCCCTTAAAGGTAGTGACACAGTCAAGAGTTTGCCAGTATCAGATATCAGAAGTCAGATTTCCTGTGGGTTTATCATCCTGAATACTGTCTAGCTTTGATGTGGATGGGTATTTCACCTGTGGATATGGGTGACCATTATTTTGTAGAGTTTATTTATACCCATATCCTGTCAGACGAAAGAATGGCATCTGGATGAGCACTGGTAGTTTCATAGCATCACAGAATGGCTTGGTTGGAAGAGGCCTTTGAGATCATTGAATCCAACCATACCTGTCCACTACTAAACCATATCCCTGAGCACTTAATCTATCAGTCTTTTAAATACCTCCAAGGATAGTGACTCAACCACCTCTGTGGGGAGTCTGTTCCACTACCTGATAACCCTTTTGGTGAAGAAATCTTTCCTGATGTCTAGTCTGAATCTCTCCTGCTGCAACTTAATGCCATTTCCTCTTGTTCTATCACCTGTCACTTGAGAAGATACCAAAGTCCACCTCACTACAACCTCTTTTCCCATAGTAGTAGACAATGATAAGGTCTCCCCTCAGCCTCATTTTCCCCAGGCTAAACAACCCCAGTTCCCTCAGCTGCCTGTCATAAGGCTCATTCTCCATCCCCTTCACCAGCATTGTTTCCCTTCTCTGGACATGCTCTGGGACCTCAATGTCTTTCTTGTAGTGAGAGGCCCAAATCCAAACACAGAATTCGTGTTTACAGGCAGGCACGCTACCCACAAGTGTGTTTTTTTTGCAAGATCTAGAATGAGAACATGAGGTACTTCTATGGATATATATGTGGAGTAGGTTATGCAGACTCATAGAAAGAAGTTACTGTATTGCATATTTAGGAGCCCTACAGTTGACTGAGACCAAAAGAGACAATGTCTGAGAAACTCCCTGTTACTGTCATCTTTCTTGCTTATAGCCAGGAGCGATCTCCGACTTAGGTGACATTGAGCACTTCTGGGACTAAAAAAGAAGTAGTAAGAGGAGAGCTGGCTTCTAACCTCTGCTTGATGAACAGAATCAAGTCAGAATGGTATGATTCTGTTGTCAAGACTTGAAGAACTCCTGAGGAAAGAGAGATGGCTAGGAAGAATGGAGGGTTTAGGGCAGTTAGAAATATTGCTGTGGAGCATAGTGGGACTCCAACATGGCTACTATAAGGGATCACTCAAGACTGTGAGTCCTAGCATTTGAAAATTCCTCTCTTAGAAAAAATTTTAATATGAAGAAGAATTTGGGGCATAAATAATGTATTTTCTGCCACTTCACTGATTCAATCATCTCTTTTCTTGTCTTTGTGTTATTTTTATTATTTCCTTTAAATCTTGCCTGTTCAGCAGTCATAGGCAGTGTGAACAACTTGGGTTGTTTGCTTGGATATGAAGCATTATTCTGTTTTTGGCCACTCAAGATATGCTGGAACATCTGCAACTCACTACATCTAGACCCTGCTACTATATTTCCGTGACTGCCCAAAGCACAGATTTTCCTAGTTAAGAATAATAGTAGCAGACAAAAGCTTCTTGTAATGAGCAAGGAGTTAATATGGGAGCTGGAAGACTTATTGTAATTACAGACATCAAAACGTAAGTGGTAATTCACATGATACATATTTAATAATTATTGCCTTTTTTTTTATTACTGCTATAGAAGCCCTTTTGCCAACCCTGCAAATAATGCCTTTAGATCAGACTGCAGTGATTGAAGTCAGAGAACCCTCAAGAGGCAGCATTTTACCTCCACTGAGTACATTAAACAAGCGAGTTTTTATGACTTGGGGGTTAGCAATTGTCATAAATGTCTGCAAAGAGCCTTTATCATCCAGACAAAATTAACTAACTAATTCATCCATTTATCATACTGAATGAAGCCATGGAACTTTTGTTCTTTTTTGCTGGGACTAATGGCATTGTAAGCATTGACTTTCTAGGAGGTGAAACTTGCATAACTAGTCCATTACCATTTCATAATGCTCACGTGAACCGTTTGATGATGATGGAATTACTTAAACCACTTCTCACTGATCTGTATTGGTACCCCCAAGATATTTTCTGATGTACTGAAGATTTGTCTGAAAATCATGTTATATACTGTTCTAAAGAAATCTTTGGCCATTATAGCACGACAACCTTAGAAAGCCTTACACAGTTGATAAAGAATGCTTGGGGTCATACTAAGCAGTACAGCAGATAGTAACATTTTATTAGTTTCAACCTGTTTGAAGATAAAAATCTGTGATGTCCAAAGGGAAATGTGATTCTGAGTGACTCCAAAGTTTTTAGATAAAGTCTGACCTTTATTTCAGTGCTTTCTTACCTCTTCCAGTTTGTGGATCTTTACATTTTGGCCAATGTAGAATAAAAGAATTTTGAAAATTTTGCATATGTATTTGATTACAAAAGATATGTGCTTCTTTAAAAATGTACTCTTGTTAATAATCTGGGTTTGCAGGAGCCTTAGAAATAGTTCACAAGACTTTGAGGGATCTGTAAACTACTAGTTAAAAGCAACTGATTGAAAACATAAAGGATGGTGTTCAGTGAGCCATCATTGAAGGGACAGCGTTATCTAGTAATGATGGGTAGGGAGCAAACATACTTGATTAACTATGTTCTTTTCTCATTGTTCTGCAAGGTCAAATGTTTACTGCAGAAGTGTTTGCTGTCTCTTGCCTTTCTCTGCATGTGCTTGTGCGTGTGTATTTACGTGTTGCTGTGCAGAGATTCCTTCACAAGGAAAAGTAATCTCTGAGCTGCTAAAGGACAACTTTTCTTTCAGCAATGATTTTGAAAGTTGTGAAAGTGCAAGAACCAATCTTGTTGTTGTATATGATTTATCCGGTGGGTGGAAAAGTTGTCTGTGGCATGTAGATTTATTCTAAGCTGTAAGAAGCTGCAGCACTGTAGGAACTTATCATGACTCGGTATGTATGAAAGGTGTTGTTTGCAGTGTTTAAAAAATAGCCCCAGTAGGATAAAAATCTCCCTAGCTTCTCAAGAAATCCTATTATTCATAATGTAACTGCAAAAATATATACGCGGGGAATAAAATTATAAATGTGCATTAATTTTCCCTAGGGAAAAAAAGCACCCCTTTTCCCAGCTTTTAACAGCCAAAAGGCTGTTATTCGTTGCTTGCTTGTGAAGACAAATTTGAAATGAAAATTATGAAGCCTGAAACAATTTTTATAATGTTATATAGGTATTCACATATTCACACATGCGTTCCTGAAAATTTTCCCTCTTGTTTAGTTTCTGAACATTTTTTTTTGGTTTCTGTGAAATACGAGCTAGTAATATTGTTTGCTCAACACCAGGTGGCAGCAAGACATTATTTAGTGCCGTACAATAACTTGGACTGCTTGTTTTTCCTCCTGTTTATTTATTCTTCAGATAACAAAAGTCCTCTTGATGAATGAACATTGAAAGCAAAAGAGTTCGTTAAAAGAACAGTTTAGAAAGACGCATGGATAAAGAAAATACTCCAGATAAGATCCAAAATGATTTGTTACATTACGTTAAACCATGTTGTATAATGCTATAAACAGTAATATAAAGGAATATATTTCTCTTTCTTTTTTTGACTTGTGTTGTTATTGTTTCCCTAGGATTTGCACATTAAATAAAGGCTACTCATTGCAAAGGTGGAAATGTACCTGGTTTTCAAGTTTTAATTTATCAACATTCCAAATATTTGTTGAGATTCTGCATTCTGTAAAGGACAAAGCTTTCTATCTCAGTTTTTTTTGGTTGCCTAGAAAACACTTTAGTGTCACTGCGCTGAATTACAGTGAATTACTCCTTTTCAAATGCAGCAGGAGGGAGAAATTGAGAGAGATGTGCCAGAGTATTCAATTGGCAATGTTAAGAAAGGGATTTTTTTCTTGTTCTGGGGAGATATAGATCACATGCTAATAATCTTGAGTGCAGACCAGCTAGTTGCAAATATAGCTGCTGTTGCTTTAACTATTCATATTCTAGCAGGTCCAAAGCAGATTCAAAGGACGGCTTGGCTACTGAAAATACTCACATGATTAAAATTCATCCTTGTGGGACAATTTGCGGTATTTTATGCCCATCTTACTCCTAGTTTCCAAGAATACTATAAAACCTCATCTGTAGCCTCTCTACATGCTAACGTACTCATTGAGTACCAAAAAAAAAAAAATTATAGATGTTTCAGGCAAGCTGATTTGATGAAAACTCTCCCTCTTTGTTTCACGAGCTGTACACATATGGCTAATTTTCCAAGAACTGTTTGGCTGAGATTATGTTATTTTCTTTTCCACCAGAATGATTTACTCATAGCTTTTAAAGTCCAATATCACCATGAACTCCATGGACTCGATGATCCAGTGGGTCTCTTCCAACCTGGTTGTTCTATGATTCTCTGAAAGGAAACAAATGCTACATTACTTTGCTACTACGTGATATTTATTCAAAGAGAATCAGGGCTTCTGTAGATGCCTTGGATGGAACTCCAGTGAATCTGAAACTGCTCATAATGTGACTATTCAATACTTAAAATGGATGCTTTTCTATAAAGTAAACTTCTCTGAAAATCTCCAACAAATTGTAAGCTGAGTTTTAGTATCTGGCAACATTCCTTTGAAGGTTTTACATTATTTTAATCATATGCCACTGACAATGACATTAATTTAAGTTTGTAAACCTGAAATAACATTACATTTTTGAGACCTCCATATTATACTTGGAATGACTGAAATGCTAGTAAACAGAGCTATTCCATGGAGTACCTGTGGGAGGGACATGGAAAAAAGAAACAGCCACACACTCCAAGAAAAAAAGTCGAACAGTTTTCCTGGGAGGCAAACTACATAGCTGGGATTATCCTGGCCAATTGTGGTCTGCTAAACCTCTCGTGAGAATTTATCATGTCCATTTGCTGTGTTAGCTTTCCACTTTTACATCTGTTTGTGGGTGTGGACAGCACTGAGAAGTGTTCTTTTTCTTGAAGGTTTTTTGTACAAGAAAGCACAGATGATGCTCTTCCTAGGCTTGCTTGCTATGTTCACATATACAGAAGACAGATTCTCATCCCTTAAGTTTCTCCAAACATGACGTGAACAGTGTTTTGTACACACACAGGGAACAATGTCATCTCTGTTGGGAAGCAGGATAACCTCAGGGTTAAAGATATTTTAAGGTATTTAAAAGTAAGTTGTCTATGTAAACAAAGACATTCTGTCAGTTCTGACGTATTTCTTTCTTTCTGCTTCTAATTAATACACTCAGACTCATCTTTTTCACATAAACACATGATTTCCAGCTCCTTTCCTACCCCTACTAAAGCCACTGGTTACAGCTGAATTCAGGCTAGAGCATCTGTCACTAAGAGTTGCTGTGCAGTTCAAGGCAAACCAGTCTGAAAGGATTTCTGTCTAAAGTACTAGCATTTTCCAGGACCATATGAAAAGTAAATGTCTTTCTTTTTCATGTACCAATTAAGTAACTTATTGTGTGGCACGAAGTCTGGACTAAAGTGTGCCTGTGACATTTACCATGACTTTCACCACTGTCACATATAGGCAGGACTTCTCTTTCAGCAGTCAGGATTGTGGACCACAAGGAGCTGAAAAGTGGGGTGGCTGCATTTTTTTGGCAAATAGTCAGAACTCTGTTCCGTAATTCTGGAAACCAAAAAGGACCCTGGTGTTACAGATTCAAGCTTTGCTCATAATTTCTCCATGCCTTCGTGCACAGAAAAGCATTAAAATTTTAAGTATATCTTAAAGGGAAATTGGAAAGAATGTTATGGTTTCCTCTTACAGCAGGTAATGAAGACAAATAAACCACAACAAGTAAAGAAAGATGCAGACTTTGGAGCGAAGCAGATCCTGGGATTTGTCATCACAGGATAACCAAATGGACTTTGTAAGTGAATTGTGAAAAAATAACATCCTATGAAATATGTGTTCCTCTAACATCATCAGTTGTTCATAAGCTCATTTCTCATCTTTGAAGGCTGGACTCCTCATTTTCTCTGTGGCATTCATCCCATCTATTTTAGCAACAGCCAAGTTCATGAAATATATTCTTTCTGATTTCATAGCAGAAAAATCTTAGATCAGTGCTGAGTCCCATTCCTATCTTGTCATTGATGGTCATCTTGTCTCTGACAGTAAAGTTAAGAGAATTAGATTCCCATTTCTTGTTTTTTAAGAATAAATTATGTTAAGGTTAGATTACAGAATCATAGAATAATTTGATTTGGAAGGGACCTTAAAAATTATCTAATTCCAAGTCTCCTGTCATGGGCAGGGACACCTTCCACTAGATCAGGCTGCCCAAGGCCCTATCCAACCTGACCTTGAACACCTCCAGGCTGTGAGTGCACATTGCCAGCTCATGTTGAGCGTCTCATTAATCACCCTCCCGAAGTCCTTCTCTGCAAGGCAGCTCCCAATCACATCATACCCCATCCTGTACTGACATGTTGGGTTGCCCCGACCCAGATGTAGGACCTTGCACTTGGCCTTGTTGGACTTCATGAGGTTCTCACAGGCCCATTTCTCCAGCTTGTCCAGGTCCCTCTGGGTGACATTCTGTCCTTCCAGTGTGGCAACTACACCACTCATCTTAGTATCATCTACAAACTTGCTGAGGGTGCATTCAATCTCACCATCAATATCACTGATGAAGGTATTAAACAGCACTGGTCCCAGTACAGACCCCTGAAGGACACCACTCACCGTGGACCTCCGTCTAACCATCAAGCCACTGACCACTACTCTCTGAATATGACCCTCCAGCCAATTTCTTACCCACTGAACTGTCCACCCATCAAATCCATATCTGTCCAATTTAGAGAGAAGGATGTTGTGAGGGACTGTGTCAAAAGCTTCACAGAAGATCGTATCTGTTGGTTTTCTCATGCCCACTGCTGTGGTTACCCCATCATAGAAAGCCACTATGTTGGTCATACAGGACTTCCCCCTGGTGAAGCCATGCTGACTGCCACTAATCACCTCCCTGTACTCCATGTGCTTTAGCATATCTTCTAGGAGGGTCTGTTCCATGATGATCTTATCCTATGAAACATTTGGTTTTATTCCTAAGTACATAAATATTCTTCTAGAAGTGTGTTGGTAGCACCACCTGGCCAATATCCAGTTCTGAACCACATAACAGGTTCTCAAAGATTCAGAGGTGTGGTTTGTGCAATGGTGACACTTGCATTATCTGTGTCGCTTGCTTGGCCCCTAGATTGACAAAGACACCTCTAGCTTAGAAGGCAGTTATTGCTATGTGCAAAAGTAAACATTTAGGTGTTTCAGTTGAAGTTTGGAATGAGCATAGCAAGTGAAGGAGAATAAAGAGAAATCCTTAAAGCATAGGAAAAGCTGAAGTTAGAGGTGCCTGTGTGACTTGTCTTGCTAACAGATTTAAATGCCTACCTGAAAGGCCAGACAGACACCTCTGTGAGGGAAGAACCAGACTTAAATGTTGCTCTGGGGCCATGAACACCTTGCCCTGCTGCTTCTTTGTCATCAGGTTCCTAAAAGTAGAGAATTCTTACAACAGAAAAGGAGAGAGAAGAGAAAATGAGAATGACTGTAGAAGAATTGCTGGGGCATTTTCTCAGATGCCTAGGCAACTTCTGGGTTTGGTCTGGATCATAGATATACTTCATCCTTCAATATCTCTGTTCTGAAAAGCAAGAAGTGTTACTTAATTATGAGGAAAAAGGTTTGACACATTTGTTTGCCTGAGACCAAGAAGCTGAAACTTTGCATTTGATTTCACATAATGATCAGGGTTGTAAGCTTTGCTTAACACAGTGGGCAAAATAAATTTGGCATGGGGCCAGGTTAAAGAGATGCTGTTTTCTCAGCTTTCTTTTCCTGTGTCTCTCTGATAGAGAATCAGATATATGAGAAGAAAAGTTTATTTGTAGCAGAGGAGGAAAAAATAATACTAGATTTGACTGAGATTACAATTGAAGTTACATGAAGCCAAATAGATTATATATGAGATGCTCAAATCTGAGACTAAAATTTCTGTTCTCTAGAACAAATCAGGCTATGATCTAGTTCATTAAGCAGCTCATTCTATGTTTAGGTGAGCATTTTTCCATATTTTGTTTCTTCACCAGAAATGAATCACTACTATCAATTTGTTTTCTGTCCATGTGCCAGTGATGCCATAAAGTTTTTTCGTTGTATGTTTTTGGTAGGCAAAAGTCATGAAGTTTGCTCTTTTGCAACATGCTATTGTTAAAGAGTTTTTGTTGGCTCTACATAAAGGCTGTGCCCATGAGTTGAAAGTTGTAGTTTTAAATAAATAAAAAAAATAAATAGAAAAACTAAGGCCTCTTAAACAACTCTATCCACTCAATCTGTTAATTTTTGAGGCACATGTGAATGTTATGTTCATTCTAGAGAACAAAGCAGCATGGGATTCTTGTCTCCCCTAGCAGTGGTACCACAGAACTCTAGCTTTAATTCTGGCTTGTTTACAGAAATAAAAAAACTCCCAAGCTTAAAGGACGGAAATGCTGGCAAAAGAAGAAGCCTTAGATTTTCTAAAGGTTCAATTTTTTTTTTCTTTATGTTCTTGAGGATTCAGCAGTAGTAGCACACAGAATTTTGTAGTTATTGTTGGTGCTAGAGAAACCACAAAAGCACCATGTGAATCCTTATGATTGCTCTAGATGGGTCACTGCAACAAAACTTGACTGTAGCAGGCTTCTCTGGGGAATATGAATAAGAGGTTTTGTTGTCAGTACTCTGAAGAGTTTGAAGCCGTGGTTCAAAAGTTAACTTTTTTTCTTGGCTGGAAGGAATGACACTAAGCTGAGTGGAAGTGTAGATCTGCTGGAGGGTAGGGAGGCTCTGCAAAGGGATCTGAACAGGCTGGACTGCTGGGCTGAGACCAGTGGGATGAGGTTCAACAAGGCCAAATGCTGAGTCCTACACTTGGGGCACAACAACCCTATGCAGAGCTACAGACTAGGAGAAGTCAGTCTAGAAAGCTGCCAGGAGGAGAGGGACCTGGGGGTGTTGGTTGACAGCTGACTGAACATGAGCCAGCAGTGTGCCCAGGTGGCCAAGAAGGCCAATGGCATCTTGGCTTGTATCAGAAACGGTGTGACCAGCAGGTCCAGGGAGGTTATTCTCCCTCTGTACTCAGCACTGGTGAGGCCGCTCCTTGAATCCTGTGTTCAGTTCTGGGGCCCTCACCACAAGAAGGATTTTGAGGCTCTGGAGCGAGTCCAGAGAAGAGCAACGAGACTGGTGAAGGGGGTGGAGAACAGGTCTTCTGAGGAGCGTCTGAGAGAGCTGGGGTTTGTTTAGCCTGGAGAAGAGGAGGCTGAGAGGAGACCTCATTGCTCTCTACAAGTATCTGAAAGGAGGTTGTAGAGAGGAGGGAGCTGATCTCTTCACCCAAGTGACGGGGGACAGGACAAGAGGGAATGGCCTCAGGCTCCTCCAGGGAACGTTCAGGCTAGACATCAAAAAAAAAAAAATTCACAGAAAGGGTCATTGGACATTGGAACAGTCTGCCCAGGGAGGTGGTTGTGTCAGTATCCCTGGAGGTATTTAAAAGAGGGGTGGATGAGGTGCTCAGGGACACATTGAATTGTTGATAGTAATGGTTGGACTCAATCATCTTTTTCCAACCTAGTGATTCTATGAATGTTAAAAGCCTTCCGTGAAGAAATAGTACTACTAGCCAATAAGTTAAAAATACTGATTTATCATATTTAATAGGGATAATTTTATAGGGATTACACCAAACAGAGAATTTGTATCTATGCCAGACTTAAAGTGCAAGTTGGATAGTAATAAGGGATGTGATGTCAGAAGAATACCAGTACCTGCCATTTCCAGTTGCCTGACTCTACAGCATTCACTATGCAGAAAAGTGGTCTTCTGGATCTCTGACTTCTAATACTCCCCATATCTTATGATGGCGTCATGAACAGGAACCTTTGGATTCTAGTGAAGACCCCATATCTAAAAGGTAGCTCTAGTATCTATCTTGTACACCTGTAACTGACAGAATAGGTAAAGGAATTTTTTGCTTAGCTCCATGGATATCAAACAACCTGATCAGCCCTTCTGATCTAGCTGAATGCTGGCTATCTGCAGGTCCTGGGGTAATGGCCATTGTGTTTCAACAGCACTGAGCCAATACCAGCCCTTGAAAGGGTTGAAAAGAAGAAAAAACAAATGCTGTAGCTGAGGAGTACCAGAGTTGAAGAAACATCTCCTATATCAATCTGTAACTCAAGAACAGACCTTACAGGAATGGTGCAGTCTTGTACTTATCCAGGTTACTTCTCTGAATCAGGCAACCCTAGTAAATCATGGCTGGATTAACAAAATGGAGATTTTACTGGTGGGATGCTTCACTTCTTTTCTATTGAGTAGAAACTAAAATACACTTGCAATCAGCAGGAACCTTTACAGCTCCAATTCCCTGTAGACTCACAGGAGATAAAACTAATGTGCAAATGAATGGTGCTCTGTCAGGGCTATCTTGCTTACTCTGAAATAGAATCATCTTATAGCATTACTGAAGTTTTTTGTTTCAAAATGTTCTTCTGTTCTACTAGATGATGTACAAATGTACCAGCAAAGGATGATCCCATCTGCAGGGAGAACTTAAAGCCTCTGAGAGTGAGTGAGAACATCTTTTCCTTTCTGCAACAGCAGTGTTGAGGGTCAGCTCATGCTCTTTGCATATGAAGTGCTGCTGAGAACCACATGAAAGAGGGTTTTTTAAAGTGCTCTCTCTTATATGAGGTACTTCACAATATCATCTCAAGTGTCTCTTGTTTTCTGGCAAGGCTATAGCAATGCACAATAGCAAAGAAACAGTGGAAGCAGTACAGTCCTTGATTCAGGCTTTCATGTTAAAATGGAAATAAAATGCAAATGTCTATCTTTCTGCTGTGCAAATATATTAAACCATAGTGATAACACTGTTGAGCTGACTAAGGAAGCACTTTATGATGGATTTTATTAATGGAATGTAGTACAGATAAATCAACTAGACTGATGTATGGTTTTATGAAAACTTGTCAAATTTCTTACTTTCCTTGGAAAACTGTGGGAGACTTTTAGTAGTATTTATGGAATCATGGAATGGGTTGGGCTGGAAGGAACCTTAAAGATCATCCAGTTCTAGCCCCACTGCCATGGGGGGGAACATCTCCCACTAGACCAGGTTGCTCAAAACCCCTTCCAACCTGGCCTTGAACACTGCCAGGGATGGGGCATCCACAACTTCTTTGGGCAGCCTGTGCCATTATCTCACCACACTCATAGTGAATAATTTCTTCTTCTAAATCTCTCTTCTTTCAATTTAAATCCATTACCCCTTGTCCAATGACTACATGCCCTTGTCAAAAGACCCTCTACTGGTTTCTTATGGCCCCTGTTAGGTACTGCAAGGTCTCTTTAAAGCCTTCTCTTCTCCAAGTTGAACATAACCAACTCTCTCAGCCTGTCTTCATTGGAAGGGTGCCTCAAACCTCGGATCATCTTTGCGGACCTTCTCTGGACTCACTCTACCTAGTCTGTGTCCTTTTTATGTTGGGAGCCCCAGAGGTGAATGCAGTACTCCATCTAGAGTCTCATAAGAGTGCAATAGAGAGTAAGAATCTCCTCGCTCAACCTGCTAATCACTATTCTTTTGATGCAGCCCAGGGTATGGTTGTCTTGCACATTGCCAGGTCATGTTGAGCTTAAAAACTAGCACTCCCAAGTCCTCCTCAGGGCTACTCTCTATCCATTTTCCACCCAGTTTGTATTTGTGCTTGTGTTTGCCTTGACAGAGTTGCAGGACTTTGCCTGTGACCTTGTTGAACTTCATGAGGTTTGCATGGGCCCATCTCTCAAGCCTATCAAGATCCCTTTGGATGGTATTCTTTTCTCCCAGCATGTTTACCACACCACTCAGTTTGGTGTTGTCATCAGAAGTGCTGATGGAGCACTCAGTCCTACTGTTTATGTCACTGGCAAATATATTAAACAGTGCCCATCATGACACTGATCCCTGAGAAACACCACTCATGTCTGGTCTCCTCTTGGACATCAGGCCATTGACTGCAACTCTTTGAGTGTGACTATCGAGCCAATTCCTCAACCACCGAGTGGTCCATTCATCAAATCCATGTCTCGCTAATTTAGAGACAAGGATATTGTGCAGGACATTATCAAATGCTTTATGCAAGTCCAGGTAGGTGATGTCAATAGCTCTTCCTCGATCCACCAGTCTTCCCCTTTCCATCAATACTGTAATTCTGTTGCAGTAGGTGATCAAATTTGTCAGGTACTATTTGCTATTTGTGAAGCCATTTGGATGTCACCAGTCATCTCCTTATTTTCCGAGTACTTTAGCATAGTTTCCAGTACAATATTCTCCATGATCTTGCCAGTCATAGAAGTGAGACTGATAGACCTACAGCTCCCAGGGTCTTCCTTTTTTCTCTTTTCAAAAATTGTTGTTATGTTTTCTCTGTTCCAGGCAGTGGGAATGTCACCAGATGGCTAAAACTTCTCAAATATGATGGTCAGGGGTTTAGCAACTTCTTTTTCCAGTTCCCTTGGCACCTGCAGATGCATCTAATCAGGTTTCATGGATTTGTGCATCTTTAGAGGCCTTTGATGGTCTTGAACCTGATCTTTTGCAGTAGGTGGTTCTTCACTCTCCCAACCCCTGCCTTTGCCTTCTGTGACTTATGAGATGTGGCTAGAGTACTTGCTTTTGATGACTGGGTCTACCCAGACTTTAGAGGCTGTTGGTAGCCCTGTATGAATCAATCTTGTATCAGAAACAGTGTGACCAGCAGGTCCAGGGAGGTTATTCTACCTCTGTTCTCAGTACTGCTGAGACCACTCCTTGAATACTGTGCTAGGTTCTGGGCCCTTCACCACAGGAAGGATTTTGAGGCTCTGGAGAGAGTCCAAAGAAGAACAACAAGGCTGGTGAAGGGGCTGGAGAACAGGTCGTATGAGGAGTGGCTGAGAGAGCTGGGGTTGTTCAGCCTGGAGAAGAGGAGGCTGAGAGGAGACCTCATTGCTCTCTACAGCTACCTGAGAGGAGGTTGTAGAGAGGAGGGACCTGACCTCTTTTCCCAAAGGACAGGGGACAGGACAAGAGGGAATGGCCTCAAGCTCCTCCAGAGGAGATTTAGGCTGGACATTAGGAAAAAAAAAATCACAGAAAGTGTCACTGGGCATTGGAAGAGGCTACCCAGAGAGGTGGTTGAGTCACCTTCCCTGGAGGTGTTTCCAGGTGTCTTCCAACCTGGAAACGTATGATTCTATGAAATGTTTCTGAGGTTCTCTTTCTCCATCTTCAGCCATCCTGTGGTACTCCAGGTATGGTACACTGGGGACTCCCCACACAGTGATACCTGTGGGATGCTGTGGCAGAATGAGAGATTGACACCTCTTTTCTGTCTTTAGTTTCCAGCCCCTAAATATTGCTCTGCTACTGCAATCACAAGAGACGGTCTGTTGGAAATCTCTTTCCCATATTCATGTATCATGGCAAGATCTCCCTTGACCTTTTCTTTGAAGTATTTAAATCTTTTTTGCTTACTAGTCTCTCTATACAACAGATTTATCTTGAGACCAAACTGTTTTTGTAACCCTTTTCTGAATCCAACATCTTAACAGTACCTAAAGGACACAGCAGTTAAGGATATACTGAATTCAGATTTTCTATTTGTGATCTGGATGTGTGAATCCTCACAACACTAGAAGTTATTGTAACATAACAGTAGATAGAATATGTTTTTGTATGTGCTCTCTGGCATAGAAACATTGGTCTGTATTTGCAAAAACTGGTTAATGCTTGAAGGATGAGATTAAAATGCTTGTGAGGTTAGAATCTGATGAGAATCTTATAATAACAGCATGCGACAGATAGTCGATATATAATGCAACAGCAGCGCTTTTTGCCAAACAGTTTTCTTTTGTTAAATAACTGTGCTTGAACCTCGTCTAATCAAAAGGATTGAATAAAATCTCAGAGTCTGTGATTGAATTTTCTTCAGGCACCCTAACTCACAGCAACGGCAACATCAAATAAACAGATTGATTTAGACCCTTGGAATCACAAGATTTAATAAAGAAAGATCTATTAAATGAAGTATTACCTTCCTAATCCTTCTCCTAAACTTCAGGCCAGCAATCATCTACCTTTCCTCCCTCAGTCTGGATGGGAATTCAGTACAGATCTAATATAGAGGCAAACATGCCTGTGGCTACCTGATGGCAGGATGGCTGTGCTCAGGATGAAGTTTCAAGAAGGGACTGAGTCAATCTAAAAGAGCTGAGATCAAGAATGCAGCAGTCCTGCACCTGCTGCACTGAATCCAAGCCCCTGTAAAACCACCTTGCCCCATCTATGCTTGGTGGTCAAGCCAGAGAACAGGCGTAGCTGGGGGAAGAATGGGAAAGAAAGAGAGTAAGAAACCCCTGCCCCAAAACTGAGAAAGAAGAAAAAGGCTGTTTTCCACTATGTTTTAGTGAGCTGAACTGCATCTGGTACAGTGCCAAGTACCAGAGCAGTTGGAAAGGAGGAAGTACTACCTAAAGTGGAGGTCTAGGAAAAAGAACCACTCCCTTGGCAGAAGAAAGCGTTTAGATGTGCACATTTCTTCTTCCATTTTTGACTCTCTGCTTCATCTCCTAACAGGTCATTTCCTTCCTCATTGTACCACATTCTCTCAAATCTTTATTAGCCTTTTGCCCCTTGCCCCTTCTCCAGTCGTGTTTCCTTATCTTTTCCTCATCCTTGACAGTTCCTATGACTCAACCTTGTCAACTCAGAAAGCTGGTACCTTCACCTGAAGGTGATCCAGCTTCAGCTGCAGAGGAAATTCTGGAAAATGGCAGATGTTTTTGACAGGGATATTGTTATTCAAGTAACTCAAAGATATTTACCTACTGTGACCTGCAGTTGCCCGAACAACCTGTCCTTGACTTAGCTGTGTGCGTCATTGTAGATCTCCTAATTGCTAAAAATCTCTTACTCCTGATGGATGTGGGTTTCAGTATTCATAGTCATAAGAAACTTATCACCCAGATTCCTAGTCTTTGTGCACTCTCTGTTGTCATGGCCACAGAATAATCACAAGCGTGCCCTGTCTTGTCCACAGAGGAACTCTTTGCCACTAGAAGCGTCACCACTGACTTCTGCTAACAAGCTACTGACTCAACTACTTTGATATAAAGGTTGAAATGATCTGGTAATCAACTCACAGGAGCTGAACCTTAAGGTTGAAGGTCTTCCTTCTAGGCCATTGGTAAGAACTAAAAATAAATAAAAAACAAATAAAGACTTTAGCCACGGAACTCTACATTGTTTTCACAAAAGAGAATTGGCCAAGACTTTAGAAAGCAAATAGAAACTAAATCTGCAAGGCTGAGCTAGAGATCAGATTAGCTAAGTCTGCAAAAGACAATAAAAAATCTTTTTATAAGTATATTAACAGTAAAAGGAGGACAAGGGAGACCATACAGTCCCTTTTGGACTCAGAGGGAACAGCAGTGACAAGGGATGAGGAGAAGGCTGAGGTACTTAATGACTTCTTTGCCTCAGTCTTTAATTGTAAAGAAAGTTGTTCCCTCTGTGTAGATACCCGGGAAACAGAGGAGCAATACGAGGCTCCCATAGTCCAAGAGGAGGTGGTCAGAGCCCTGCTTGGCCAACTGGACACCCACAAGTCTATGGGGTCAGATGGGATACATCCTAGGGTTTTGAGGGAGCTGGCGGATGTATTGGCCAAACCCCTTTCCATCATCTTCCAGCAGTCCTGGAAGACTGGGGAGGTACCTCTGGACTGGAGACTGGCTGATGTAGTTCCCATTTACAAGCAGGGTAGCAGGGAGGATCCGGGGAACTCCAGGCCAGTCAGTCTGACCTCAGTGCCAGGGAAAGTCATGGAACAGGTGATCTTGAGTGCTATCATGAAGCACTTACAAGAGAACCGGGTTATCAGGCCCAGTCAACATGGGTTTACCAGAGGCAGGTCCTGCCAAACCAACCTGATCGCCTTCTATGACAAAGTCACTCGGCTGCTGGATGAAGGAAAGGCTGTGGATGTGGTCTTCCTGGACTTCAGTAAAGCCTTTGACACAGTTTCTCACAGCATTCTGCTACGGAAATTGTCAGCCTCTGGCCTGGACAGATGCACACTCTCCTGGGTAGAAAACTGGTTGGATGGTCGGGCCCAGAGAGTGGTGGTAAATGGTGTTAAGTCAAACTGGAGGCCAGTGACAAGTGGTGTTCCCCAGGGCTCAGTGCTGAGTCCAGTCCTGTTCAATGTCTTCATCAATGACCTGGATGAGGGCATTGAGGGTACCCTTAGCAAGTTTGCAGATGACAGGAAGCTGGGTGCAAGTGTCGATCTGCTGGAGGATAGGGAGGCTTTGCAAAGGGACCTAAACAGGCTGGACTGCTGGGCAGTGTCCAACGGCATGAGGTTTAACACGGCCAAATGCCGGGTCCTGCACTTGGGGCACAACAACCCTATGCAGAACTACAGACTGGGAGAAGCCTGGTTGGAAAACTGCCAGGAGGAGAGGGACCTGGGGGTGTTGGTCGACAGCCGACTGAACATGAGCCAGCAGTGTGCCCAGGTGGCCAAGAAGGCCAATGGCATCCTGGTTTGTATCAGGAACGGTGTGACCAGCAGGTCCAGGGAGGTGATTCTCCCTCTGTATTCAGCACTGGTGAGGCTGCTCCTTGAATATTGTGTCCAGTTCTGGGCCCCTCATCACAAGAAGGATGTTGAGGCTCTGGAGCAAGTCCAGAGAAGAGCGACGAGGCTGGTGAAGGGGCTGGAGAACAGACCCTATGAGGAGCGTCTGAGAGAGCTGGGGTTGTTTAGCCTGGAGAAGAGGAGGCTGAGAGGAGACCTCATTGCTCTCTACAACTACCTGAAAGGAGGTTGTAGAGAGGAGGGAGCTGGCCTCTTCTCCCAAGTGACAAGGGACAGGACAAGAGGGAATGTCCTCAAGCTGTGCCAGGGTAGATTTAGGCTGGAGATTAGGAGGAGGTTTTTCACACAGAGAGTCATTGGGCATTGGAATAGGCTGCCCAGGGAGGTGGTTGATTCACCTTCCCTGGAGGTGTTTAAGGCACGGGTGGATGAGGTCTTGAGGGACTTGGTTTAGTGTTGGATAGGAATGGTTGGACTAGAAGATCCGATGGGTCCCTTCCAACCTGGCTGTTCTGTGATTCTGTTCTGCAATTACACTGTTCATTTTAATCTACGCATTTGTGTATCTCTTCTTGTTTGTATCATAACTTGTTTGTATGTAAACCCTCACCACAGGAAGGATGTTGAGGCTCTGGAGTGAGTCCAGAGAAGAGCAACGAAGCTGGTGAAGGGGCTGGAGAACTGGCTTTATGGAGAATGGCTGAGAGAGCTGGGGTTGTTTAGCCTGGAGAAGAGGAGGCTGAGAGGAGACCTCATTGCTCTCTATAACTACCTGAAAGGAGGTTTTAGAGAGGAGGGTGCTGGGCTCTTCTCCCAAGTGACAGGGGACAGGAGAAGAGGGAATGGCCTCAAGCTCCACCAGGGGAGATTTAGGCTGGACATTAGGAAAAAAATTTTCACAGAAAGGGTCACTGGGCCCTGGAACAGTCTACCCAGGGAGGTGGTTGAGTCACCTTCCCTGGAGGTGTTTAAGGTGCAGGTTGACGAGGTGCTGAGGGACATGGTTTGGTGTTTCATAGGAGTGGTTGGACTCAATGATCTAGTGGGTCTCTTCCAACCTGGTTATTCTATGATTCTATATAGAATATATACATATATATACACATATGTGTATTTTTATGTAGCATACTCAGAAAAGTAAGCGACGTTTCATGTTGCCAGATTATTTTCTCAGCAGAACCTCTACCCAAATACAGAATCTCTGAGGAAGAACAAGAACTGGTCAGTGGCAAAAAATATATGCTGTGGGAAGTGTAGCATAGGTACCCAGTTGCCAGTAGTCCTGACTTTCTCACTGACTGTTCTGTGCCCTTCAGTGTGGCACCTAGACTGTCTTCACCACAGTTCATCACATAATAAAAAGGAGATAATGAAGCATAGTCCCAGTGTAAATAGGCTGATTGTATTGCTTTTACTCTCAAGGATTTTGAAGCATTCTGCACATTACAATACAGTAAGCTCTAAAAGCTTCAATTTCTAATGGCTCCGTTTAAAAGTTTAAAGTACAACACTTGTATAATGTGTGACCTATTATTGTAGTCACTGATGTTTAAGGAAGTTCTCCCTTCTTTTAATATATAGTTCTGGAGCTTTGCTTTCTCCATCTGGAAAATCTCCTAATTAGAGAATATGTTTTTTTTTAACAGTCCCCGCTGCTTTAAGTCCAAGTAGTTGGACTGAGTTCAAGATGTAAGAACACATCAGAAGCAGAGGAGGTGATGGCACAATACCACCAGTGAGAGAACAGTGCATCAGTTACAAAACAGGGAAAACAAGGAGAAAACATGCCAATTTAGGAGAATTTCTTTACTACACCTTCAGTTTCAGGGCTATATGTTAGAAAGTGTCTTGGCAATTATTCTGAAACTTAATGTGTGACTTCTCAAAAATACTCAAAAACTTCTCTGTTACCTAATAATTTGTAATACATATTTTTTATGTGAAAATATGACATGTATAACAAGCACTCTCCCCTTCACTACTGAATGGAAAAAGGTTCTTGTGCTTGTTGGATCAGTGCCCTTAGTCTAACACTAGGAAAATGCTGCATTTTTTTCATTTTATGAAATATATGTGTACAAAGGTCAATTGACGTTGTTTGAGATTGTTCTTTCCTTCTTCTTCTCTAGTAAAAATTTGTAAGTCAGGAAAAACATTGGGCGCAAGAGTTACCTCTCCTTATTCTATATATATATATATTTGTTAATATATATCTACTTTTATATGACGGTGATTGTCAAGTTTTAGCAGCTGCCTTTTCTTACAAGAACTATTTGCATAGGAATGTAGCAAAGAAATAGTTCTTTTATTTGCCATTGAGCCCATACTGTTCTCTGTAAAACTCTAAACTAGGGTCAGAGCCACTACTATGTCATGTGTTAGACATACCTGCCTAAAATAAGGTATTATGACCCCATGGAATTCTTACCACATGAAAAAGGCAATATAAGTTTAACATTTGGTTTTCAGTAATTGTTAGTGAGTTCCCTATGTCAGTATTGTGTTAGAGGCTAAAGACTAAAGAACGAAACCACTCAGAATAAGGTTGATGAATAAATGATGTGTCCAGCTTTAGTCTGTACTTCAAGAGTTGTTTTAACACACTTTTCCAGGTGTTAGTCTCTTGATGAGTCAGACCTCTCTATAAACCTGCTCTAGACCTCCTTATTGCTCTGTAAAAGTATTACCTTTCCTCTGCGATTATTTACACTATTCCTTGGTGTTCTTCTGTAAATCAGGCTGTGGCATTGCCTGGTGCTGCCCTGTGTGCCCGGATACTCTTCATGGGGAGCTGTTGGCACCTGTGAACCCTTTCACTTGTGTTGCCACCTGTGCCTTTGAACTTGCTCTCTTCTGCCAAGTTTCAAGCACTCGTCATGCTATTATCTGTGCACCTTTGCTTCTCACTTTTACTCGTTATCAGCCTTTCAGCAACTGTGGTCACAGCTGGTAGGGAGTCATGAAAACTATCAGAGGAAATAATGAAAAGATTCAGAGGAGATCACAATATACTGGAAGACACAGAGTTAGTTGGCAGCAGGCTGGTTATTTGCTGGGTGAGGAAATGAATGTTTATACTTGCATCCAGTAATGACAGCCTGTTCTTCCTTTCCCAGCCTGGAGGAACTGAGCTTCTGCCAACTCAGGGGGAGCACAGGGACAAAAGGAGGTTCACAGGAAGATGTCTGAGACAGAAAAAGAAAAAACAAATAGCAGGATGGAGGTGGTCTGTCTCTCAGAAATTTTGAGAAAAATTTGAGAAATATGGCTTGAAATTTATACTGCATTCATGTACCCCAAACTACTGAAAGTTTCTTCTGTTTTAATGCATTCTAAAACAAGAAAAATTCTTGCAAAAGGGGAAAAAAACAATGTTGATGAAGAATCATTTTCTATCTGTTGCCCGATCTTCTTGGTGATGATCTTGGTGTATCTTACAGTCTCTCTGTTTGATAAAAGAAGCTCTGTATGGGAGAGCCCAGAAGCTGTAATCATACAGCACTCATAAATCTAATAAATATGACTAATAAAACAGATAGAAAACATGGATCAATAAAGTAGGAGTCATTGCAGTGCTCTTGAACTATGTATTTGTGATCTTATGATTTGAAAGCAGAACAGACTTGCCATGTTCACCAGTGGTCACCTGCAAATCCCTGACTATTTGGGGAGGTCTATAAATATGATGATGGGGCAGTGACTACCCTAGCATGAATCCGTACTATACAGAAGCAAAGGGAATGTAAGAGCAGTATTGAACTTACCACCCTTGTTTCTGCCTACAGCAGGATTTCCAGAGCTTTGTACAGCTTTGATAAGGATCGGCTTTCAAGGCAAGAAGAGTCCTGAAATACTGATCATTGTCCGTTTGACTGTACTATTTAATTGTTATATCTTTAAACACACTTGCTTCATTCACCTGAACTTCTCTATTACCATTATTAACCATGAAGTGTAACCCATCTAGATACATTACAGAAACACAAATCCCAACAATGACCTTGAACTTTGAATAGCACCAAACTATAACATATCCTATTTTCTTTCCAAGTTTATCCACTCAGCTCACATTTATATTTCTCTGCTCTGTTGTGTTTTGATCAGTTTCTGGGTGTTTAACTACAGTGAAACCATATCACACTCTTTTTCCTCTCTCATCTTGAGGTAAGACACTTGTGAGGATATATTTTGTTGTCCATGTAGCTAAAACATTGCTGAAAGTGAGTCAGTCTGTGAGCTGCTGGGGTAGAGTTTCAGCAGAGCTCAGATGGGGCTGTTTGTGTAGATGTGACTGTGGTCCATCCCTGTGCCCTACAGTGCTCAGGGTGGATGTCTGTCCTTGGGTGGTGACAGTGGCTGTGTTAGAGGGCTGGCAAACCTGTGCAGGCTTGGAGAAGTTGCTGAGACCAAGCACTGAACCCTGATGCTGTTGCTGACAGCCTACCTGCCAGTGGCGCTAAAATGTTATTGTCTCTGATTGGAGCTGCACAGGCATCCCTGGCTTTCTCTATCAGGTATTACACTAAGCTATCTTACTGCCTTAAATCTCAATGTAAACGGTATTGAGGTAAGCGTAGGAAAGCCAGAAAAGACAAATGATTAAGCTGATTTCTATTATGAAGAGCTGATAGTAAACCTGTGTCGAATCCTTATTTCTGAGTCCTGCACCATACAGAGTTTGGATTATGGATACTATGTAGGTAAGTGTTTACAGTGATAACTGCAGTTATAAATGATGTTCACAGAATATTTTGTTTTGATCATGATGGTATGTTTTCTCTCCTCCTCCCTGTATATTTGCAGAACCTGTTTTTGCGCTTCTCTGAGCTGTGACAAATACATATTTACCAGCCAGATAACACCTGATTATTATTAATGATGGAACTTGAAAATGAGCTCCAGTATAAATTAATAGCTATTCTGTGGGTGAAATGAGAAGATATATAGGGGGCAAAGGTAGAAATGCATTCTAGTGACAGTGATGTATTGAAGCAGCAGTTTCAAAAGCACTATATTCATGGGAAATGAAAAGTTTAATTTGGATCATGGATTGTGCAACATCGTAGCAGGAAACATTGAAAGACAAACATAGAAAAATCTTATGAATCATAAATTGAAATTTGGGCTAACAATTAAGGAATAAATGATTCTTCTAAACCTAGAAGCCTGATTTTCAGAAGTATGGAGAAAATTTTTGCCTCCATTCAACTGTTAGGATCTCATACCTCCTAAAAAGTAGATCCTCAGTTCTGCACTGAGAGAAATTCTCATCGTGCAAATTAAGGACCAAATTAAATGAAGCAAATTTGTGAAAAAACAAGAAAAGCCTATAGTGTTAGCTCAGTATGCAAAGTAAAAGATACGTACCTAAATGGAATCACTGAATTTGTGTTTTAACTTTATGTAAAGACCTGTCTCTGGATAAACAAAGGAGAAACTTGAAGGTGATCTTTTTCAGAAGGAAACTGGAAGTAAACTATGACCTTATTCCTTCCTCATGTTCTTTTCAGCTGTCTGGACTCTTCTAGCATCATTGGAGTTTGATCTGAATGCTAACTTATATTGCTGGTACCCAGCTTAGGTTTATATCCAAAATAATACAGTTCATGACAAATACTCACGTACACCTTCTTGTGTTCCTGCACGTTTAGTAAGGAGATATTTCTTTAGCACTAGAGTGAGTGCTTGAAACTGGTATGAAGATAAATGGAAGCATGGTTCTGTTAAAAGTTAAAAAGGAAGAGAGGTAGATCAGGAAGTCAAACTCTCGTTAATATATTGCCTTCAGAAAATGATGATCTTAATAAATACTTGAGTGATGGGAATAAATATGCATTTTGACAGTATCTACAGCTTGTGAATCAGTGAGAACATTGCTTTCCCAGCTGTGATTTTATTAAAGGCATAGCACTGGTGCAAACACCTCACTGCAGCTCCCCTGCTCATCCATTTGCAAAAAACCCCCTGTATTTACCTCACTTACATCCAGCTATTACATTTTTCTCACTTGCAAGCATTTGAGGTGTTTTTCCACTGCTTGCTGAAAAGAAAGCAGGTACTGTAGTAGTGCATATTGGTGTCCATTTCTCTCCCCATGGGGACACCATGCCAGGAAGGTGTTCGTATTTGTTTTATGCCATAGGCAAAGCAAGACAGTTCTTGTGCTCTGCCTGGCTGGCTGAAGGAAAAGTGTCTGAAGCACCTTGTTGCTCTGGGAAGTCTGCCTCCAGCACTCTCCCAGGAGCCCAGCTCCACCCTGAAGATGGATTCTTCCTTTCTGGGTTGTGGCCAGGGAAAGGAGGTATGATGTGTGCCCAGCTACGTGCATGCAGTAACACTCAAGAGGTCCCACATTGACATCTAGGCCTTCTTGAGCAGGAATGGCAAAGAAGAGCGACATCTTCATTGCAAATTAGGAGGCTGAGACATGTGTAAATTACCAGCATTCACCTGCTGCTATCCATGCTGGGAAGCGCCAGCCATAGAGCAGGAGCAGAACTAGCTCTTGATGCAAGGCTGAGTCGGCAGCATCTTGCATCTCCCACGGAGGCGGAAGGCTTGATTTCTTCTGTGCTGCACATAGTGACATGTGGTCCATTTAAAGCTGATAGGAGTGAAAGCATGTGTGGCAAAGCACGTATAGCAGAATTAGGCTCAGTAAAGCTAAGACCAGTGATGGATGAAGTCTTAGGAAAATAAAAGAAAAAAAAATACCAAAAAAGACCAAACTACTGTTTCACAAACTATCTGCCACGCAATATCAGGGAAGGGTGTTGCTCAGAACAAACTAAAAACTGAATTTCTCTTTACAGAAATGCTCCCAACATTGGGAAATATATCTCACATGGATATCTAAACAGGCTGCTTTGAGGCTTTTTACAAGTTCTTCCAATTCCTCTGTCCCTGTCTATTGCCGCAGCAGTAGGATCCTGTAAGGATCATGCTGGCTGAGTCTTTTCCATTTGCCTTTCATGCTTGCTTCCTACCTTGGCTCATTTTCATGTACAAAGTCTGTTTCATCTGAATGGGAGGCTACAAAGTAAAAAGATGAGTTTATAGTTTTATTTGTGGCATTAATTATCTTGTGGTAATGCTTACAGAAATAGTTATGAGCATGTATAAGTTGTACCAAGCCTTAAATAAATAGGAATAAGAAAATTAAATCATACTGGATGTAGTCAATGAGTCTGTTTAATTAAACATTTTAAATAAATATAGTTGATCTTTTAACAATAGACAAATTGTGTTGTTTTCCTTCCCTCAGAGAACATCTGGTTTAGTTTATTTTTCAATGTTAATGTTTTTATTTCCAGTGCAGGTTAATTTAATGATGTTTTTACCCAAGCCTGGAATTGTTTAAGGAGATGTAATTAATTTCTTAAAAGGACGAAAGCTCCTATCTCTACCATTAAGGATGAAGATTTTGTTCGTGGCTTAGTCCTCTAGATTCCAGTGAAATGAATCCCTCTGTGTGTGATTCATGCCCTGACTGATGCTTTTGCACCAGAAATTCCCCTTACTAGCATTAATGTAACATTGGTCAAAATGTCTCGAGTCCAATGTGACATATCTTCATAACATGGAATCAAAGAACCGTAGAGTAACCAGGTTGGAAGAGACTCACCGGATCATCGAGTCCAACCATTCCTATCAAACACTAAACCATGCCCCTCAGCACCTCGTCTACCTGTGCCTTAAACACCTCCAGGGAAGGTGAATCAACCACCTCCCTGGCCAGCCTGTTCCAATGCCCAATGACCCTTTCTGTGAAATTTTTTTTCCTAATGTCTAGCCTAAATTTCCCCTGGAGGAGCTTGAGACCATTTCTTCTTGTCCTGTTCCCCTGTCACTTGGGACAAGAGGACGTCACCCTCCACTCCACAACCTCCTTTCAGGTAGTTATAGAGGGCAATGAGGTCTCCCCTCAGTCTCCTCTTCTCCAGGTTAAACAACCCCAGCTCTCTCAGCCGCTGCTCAGAAGGCCTGTTCTCCAACCCCTTCACCGGCTTCGTGGCTCTTCTCTGGACTTGCTCCAGGGCCTCAACATCCTTCTTGTGGTGAGGGACCCAGAACTGAACACAGTATTGAAGGAGCGGTCTCACCAGTGCTGAGTACAGAGGGAGAATAACCTCTCTGGACCTATATTCAGATGTTACAAAACAGAAGAACTCCAGATGAGGAAACTTCAGATCACTTGAAGAATACGAATGGTCAAGCTCTAGTGCCAGGCAACTTTGTTTGACAGTGGATATAATCCAAAAGCTGCCTGAGGCAAGAAGGCAATCCACTTAGTAAGCAGTGGGATAGAATGCTCTTCTAGGACTTGTAATTTGTCCCCCTTGGAGCTAGAGGAAAGGTTTCAATTAGAGGTAGATGATCCTGGTAGTATGAGGTTTTGCAAACCTTTCCAGCAGATTTATTTTTTGCTTTACAAACACCCTAAGTTTCAAGCTCTTCTATTATGTAATTTAAGCTCAAAGCTAAATCTATGCAGAAAAACAGGCTATTTTTATCTCTCTCTGTTTTGATAAACATGGAACCTTTGTCATTATATCCTGTAACTGAGAATGGCAAAACTGAATGTCTGGCAGATGTCACATATGTACTGGACTTATATTACAGTTGCATTTTCCATACTACCATAATTGCCTCTCAGACACATGTCTATGTTGTGAGGGCAGTTGCAAGGACTCTCTCCAGTTACAGGAGTCCTTCTCAGGGTCTGGCTGGACCTCAAGGCTGCATGAATAATCTCTACCCTCCTGCTCTGGGACTCAGCCCAGGCTCACTGACCATTACAAGAGCATCCAAGAGGAGTCTCATGAAGCAGCCTAACAATGTGCCTTGCCACCACCTTTTCATAGCCTCAGTCACAACTAACACCCCTAAATCTCCTTTACTCTGTCCTCATACTTATCTGACCTGCAGAAGCTGGTTCACAGGAGAGAAGGATGAGGGAAGAAAGCAGACTAACTTCCCTTGCTGTCTTTCTTATTTACCCCGTGTATGAGCCAGGAAGTGAGCCCTGAATCTGAGTGGGAATTCAGCACTCAGATACCTGCCTTCTCACCCACCCACTGTTACCTCCAGTTTCACTCACAACAAAAGCAAACGGAAAGAGATTTCATTTTCTCACATATACTAGAAATATGTTAACTAAGATTTACCAGGCTCTGTGGAAGGTCCTATTGTTCAGGAAACACCCAGATTCTTGTCAGCAGTTTCTTCAACATCAATCATTGGGTTAGGTGTCATTTTATAATAGCATTGCCCAGTGC
Source organism: Coccyzus lansbergi (assembly GCA_033558105.1). Lineage (NCBI taxonomy): Eukaryota > Metazoa > Chordata > Aves > Cuculiformes > Coccyzidae > Coccyzus > Coccyzus lansbergi. The sequence continues at coordinate 236,259 of JAUMJK010000827.1, forward strand.
TAAGAAATGAACTTTCACTGACATGGGACAGATGTGTAGAAACTATCTCAGTGTTTGCAGGGTATATTTTACAAACCAGTTTGAAAATCCTGTTTACTTATTTGGGCAATGAGGGAAGAAGAGGAAAAGGAAAGACAAGGAATGAATGGAACTCCGTATTAGCTGTTGCAGGTCACTTTGCCAAAGCTCTAATGGGATATTTGTAAAGCAGTTATCAGCTGTATCAATGCTGAATTTCATTTGAAGTATGGATCCATGGTAAAAGACTCTAGAAAGGATTAGAGAGCTAGATTTCTCTGTTAGTTTTCCAAAAAATGATCTGGTGTCATAAGATAGTGTAAAACTCATTTAGAATTGCTTTCCCCAAAGAAATATTAGGTAACTTGGCATGAGTATGTTTTTCTGACTATAATACTTGACATTTTGGTTGGTGATGAAACATGATCCCCAGGGCTGAACAGTCTCCTCAGAACTAGGTTCCTGGATGTCAGTGACTGCCTTTTACTTTACTCTCTTTGCCTTTGTGGTCTTATTTGTGAGTGTGTGTAAGTATTCCTTTTTAATTTATTCCCTCCTAATAAGCTGCTAAATTAAGACTTAGTCCTGCCCGCGTACTACAGCTGGTCTGTGACAGTGCCACAGTTGTTCTCAGCAGTAAGTAGGCTGCACATCTCGCCCCATCTCAGCCCTCTGCATCACTCACTGACCTGCTCTCAGCAACAATAGAACTTGTCCTTTGGGGTCTGGGCTCCAGGTAGTCATTGCATCTTCTTTCTCTCCAGACAGATGGAAGCCACTAAATCAAACTTTTTTTTTCACCCCAATCTTTAGTCTTAGATGGTAAGACTTTCCAAGTAGAATTAACTTTACTTATGTAACAGCCCCAAGAACCCAAAAGGTGTCCAACTATTTCCAAGATATTTGCAAACATTTCTAAGCAGATCATCTAACTCTACGGCAATTCTTCTGATTATCCTGATTACCATTCCCTGCTGTTTCTTGAATCTTTATGCCATTAGTCTCTGCTACAGGGAGTAGTAGTAGTAGGAGTAGTGCTGCACCATGAAGCTAGCTTGCCAATACATGGAGGTTTGCTTCTGGTTTAAATCTATTCCTCATCTTATGAGTAATAGCAGACTTTTTTCCTAGGTAATTACAGGAGGCACTTTCCTGGGTGGACTTATTTATGAGGAGATGGGGGATGTCTGAAAGCCTGCCAGCCCAGCAGCGCGTCCAGGATATATGATAAGGTGTGAAGTGGAATGACATAAACATGGTTGCACGGTGCAGCATGTACATGTTGCTAAGGCTCTTGCCTGTGTTGACCAAGTAGCCAGCGCAGTGCTCTAGGATGCTGCCATCACCTTTCTAGTTTTGGTCCCCTCCTCCCTTTCATAAACTGACATCTTAATATTTGACCTCAAAAACTCCAGTGTTATATTGTGAACTGCTGAAAACCAGGCCCTGCTTTTTATCTTTCCTGTCGTACATTCACCTCAAGCAGAGAGGCAGAGCAGAGAGCTGTAGACTGCCAACATGGCAAATCTCTGCACTTAACTTCCTCAGGGCCACTAGTCCATAGTAAGAGTAACTTATGTTCTTCAGGGCAGTTTGTAACAGCTTGGAAGGAAGTAATAGCCAAAGAAAGCACTTTAATATACTACAATTGTGTAATACACTTTAATTGTGTAACCTGTGCTCTCTAACATATATAGGTCTCACAACTTCAAATCTGAGACCTTTTGGCTGAAACCAAAGTCCTCATATTATACCCTATTGTATCTTCAGTAGCAGAAATTCCCTGCTCAGTGTAGTTTACAGTCTAAACAAGCAGACAGTGGGAGACTGTGCAGAAGCTAAGACAGGCAGAATGAGCCCTACTTAATATGTAAGTCTCAGACATTAGAGGCAGTTTGTAGTTTCCCATTTACTGCATAGTGATAGAGAGATCTTTGCTTGTCTTACCCTGCTAAATTTTGTAAACTGAGCAGGGGCAGTGTTTCTCCCACTGATATCATTGCCCTGTGCCCATGTTTCCCTGGACTCGAAGCACCATAGAACAGCATGAATAAACTGTGGACAAGGAGTTGTCCAAGTCCAGTAGGCTCCTCAGATTCTTTTTGTATAAAGAACTACAAGCTGTACAATGTGAAAATTAGGAACTAAAATTAAAGACTGCCCTTCAAGATTGCCTATTTGTGGTGAGAGCTGTAAATAGCCAGACAACTGAGCAGCCTAAAGCAGTTAGAGCACATTCCTGGTAGTACTGCCCTCATTTTCATAGTCCATTTCAAACAGTAGAGCAGTGTCTGGTAGCGTAAAGAGAGCAATGCTGGGAGCAGTGATGAGATATCCAAATGCTGACAGAGGAGAGGGTACACAGAACCTTTTCCTGAGTCCCTTGTGTAAAAAGACTCTAGAGAGTTGGATGCCAGAACCGTCAGATCTACTGCATCTGTGTCTCATAACAATGCATTTGTGAGAATAGTGGAGGTTCAATATGATGTGTGGAGGGGAGAGCCTGAAGCACTGCACATGTGCAGAACATCTTCTGTTTAAATGCACATATAGTACTTCCAGATGCTTAAAATCTTAATATAAGCTTGGATCAGTCAGGAATATTATTTTATGCAGACCCCAGGCTCTCTTTTCTAAAACCATGGAAGAACCTCATTTTCCTCTGGGCGATTGCTGCAGGATGAGACTGGCAAGTATATAGATCTACACTATGCAAAGAATTGTGTAGGCTTGCTGCTAGTAACACCACTGAATTAAAGGACAAAGTGTATTTTCTGGGGACCCAATCTAGAAATTTGCTTTGATTTTGCACTTGGCCCCAAGGAAATGAATAATGAGGACAATTTCTAGTATACATCTTCTGCTCTCAGTGTAAATATAAGACTTCTGTTGTTTATAACCCACTGCTGTTTAGCGTGTTCTCTAGCTGGGGTGTTAGTTTTTATCCTTGCTTACACCATCAGGACAGAATGATCTACCTTTGCTGTTCTATGAAACAATGTATAATTTGAGATTGAAGCAATATAGATTCCCATAAAACCTGATATGGATCAAAAGACTACTTCCACTGCTGATCTCCTTTTGCAACACAGTTGAAATACCTCTTCACAGGCAAACTCATTTCCCAAATTCTATGCTTGCTTGACCTCAGAGTCCCATTGTGTGGAGCTACTAGAAGTGGTAGTATATAGCACCCGACCACCACACTGAATGATGGAATAAGACAATGTAAATAATTTTATCAGCAGGTAGATTACAACATGAGGTTTCACTTATGGTGAGTGATAGCAGTGGATGGTTTTTTAATTAGCAAAGTAACATCATAGAAGACCATTAAACAATTGCACTACAAAGAATTCTGACTTTTTACAGAATTCAGTCATGAAGTTCTTGAGAAATCCCGAGGCTCTTACTAGAGAAACTTTTCTCATTATTTCTTTCCTTAGAAATTATTCTTTAGCTGATAAAATATTTACTTCCAATCCTTAGCAGACTCATAAAACTTCAGGAAGATGTAACTGGGTTTGTGGGCAAAAGAGTGGCTTGCTTTGCAGTGAAAGATGGGCAATGTCTATGCACGGTGCCAGTTCAGGAAGGTAGATCCCTTGATGTAAATTTGTAGCCATTAAATATTCATATTCCACTTTATTCCTATTTATTTGTTCATGCCATACTGCTTAAGAAGTTTCAAAGGAAGTTGGTACTGGGAAAATATGGTGATATCGGTAAACTGGAAGAAAGATAAGTTGATTAGGGGAAGAATAGATAAGGCCATGAGCAGACAGATGTTCAGAAATCTAAATCTAATGTGTATTTCTATTTGCGAAATTGATACACATTTTCAGTCTCTCATCCTAGTGTCTGGGTTTGTCTTCTATATGTTCCAATAGAAGTGTCAGTTTTTAGGTTTTCAGTCACACATGACCTCAAAAAGAAGTTAAAAATACTTTCAAATACCCAAGAATTTGTATATGTAATTCTTTGATTATAATACATTTCAATGATGACATTTTCAGTGTCTACTAGGGCAACTACTAAAACTGACATCCAAGGACTTATTTCTTGCAAAATATTGCTTTGTACATCCTCTTTTAGCGGATAACAATATTCCAGAGTTTCTCAGATTTCATCAGAATTTAAATAAAATTTAGTGGTGTCACTAATGCAAAAAAAAAAATGTTATGGCTTTGCAGATCAGTCTTATATCAACCAATGGTTGGTTGCATGTTAGCTGTAACACTATATCATATATGATATTTCAACAGAGATCTTTATAAAATCAGTGTTGAAGAGCTGGCAACCTGAAAGATGTTGTATGGTAAGTTCTCCAGGCTAGGAATTTCCTTGATTATCTCAGAGGTCAAATGCCTGTTAGAGACCTGCCATTGTCTAAATTAAAAAGACAGCTTAAATTGTGTGTTGAGGGATAACTAGTAAACTTGAACTTGCTGTGTGTTAAACTGTATAGTGTTCAGAACCTATTGTGTCCCTGCTAAACTTCCTTTCTGTTTCCACCCTAGTGGAGAAACAACCAAACTGGGTGTATAAAACCAGACATGGTTGCTCATTTAGCTGTTCATGGGTAACTGTTTTGCAGCTGGAATTCATGTGAACTCCTGCAAGATCCACTGGGAGATGACTTTAATAAGCAGGGTACAACAAATTCTGAAAACATTTTTTAGATATAAAAGAGCAAATTCTTCCAGAACGTTTGAATTCTTGGATTTAAAGGAATAACTGACTCCTTCTAAATACTTCTTTCATTAAAAAGGGGGGTTCTCCCCCTCTTTTCTTCTTCCTTTCCTAGTCTATAGATTTTATTTTGGTTATTGTGCAGTAACAGAGAAATTAATTCCTCTGTATACATCATATGTTCTCTAAGCTTTGTCATGAGTAGTGAACAAGAAAACTTGAGTGATTTCAGATAGTAATAATTACTTTTCCACTCTGTTCATTCCTGATAACTGGAAAGATTTTTCTGAACAATACCAGCGACTCTTCACAATTCCTGCTTTGTAACTCCCTTGTGCAATCATTCCATTTCCAATAAACTTCTATTTTTGAGCTGAGGTTGAAAAAGTTCAGATCAACACAAATCTGTTATATGAATTCAAGAGCTTTTTATTTTCTACTTTGTTCAACATATTTCAAAACTTAACATCCTTTGCTTTGTATTTTTTTTTCTGGAGTTATGCCAACCTTCAAAGACCATTGTTTTGACTACGTATTTAGTGCTTGACTTGATTTTGCTCCCAGATAGGAATAGTCTATTTATTTTTGGTTTAATTGTTCATACAGAGCAGCTTCTCATTAATGTAAAACCATACAGAATAGCTACCTTTCCTCTTCATGGGAAAACGTATTCTATTCCATGTTCAAAAGGCAAATGGGAAGGCAAACTCAAAAGAAAGCTGGTCTCCATCAGATTGCAGTGCCTATGACCTTTATAAGTTCTCAATTAATAAAAAATCCTGCTGGACTAGCCATTCCTTCACACTGAGTTTTCATGTGTAATAATCTACATTCCTTTGGTGTAGATAATTACATCTCCTGTAGAATTGGATTGTTGCCTTGAGAAGTGAAAAGAAACCTCATAGTTGTCTCTGATATACCAGACTAATACTAAGAGTAATAGAAATAGTATAAAAATGTTGAATTGCAAAGCTCTATACCTACACATTTTTACTATAATTTGCTCAAAATGTTTTTTTTTTCTTTTGATTTTAGTATTGAAGTAAGTAGTATAACAATTACTGAAGTAAATGACTTAACATTCCACCTTCTCCAAGCCAGGCAACCTAATTCATTAGAAATTATTATACCAAGTAATAAAACATGAGAAATATGATCTGTGTCAGAAAGTTAGTTAATGCCTAGCTCTAGCTATTCCCACAAATTTTTGTAGAGTCTAATTTTTACTTTATATTTGAAATGGTGTGTGATGGCCTATTGAAATTGCATTGGTTTGTTTATCTTACATCTCTCTTTCTGTGTCCACCAGCCCCTAAAAGCATCCTTATTGCCAAGTCTGTCTGCCCCCTGTAACACCTAAGAGTGGAAAAGTGACACAAAGAGAAGGAATAGGGTTTCTTTCTGTGTTCCCAAGGAAGGTGTTTCAGAGGCTTGACTGATGCAGTATTCAGCAGTAAGAATAAGGGAAAATTTAGTGCTAACCCTGATGTTACGAAGGCTTCTGCATACCAAGAGAACCACTTTAAAGATGAAATGGAGATCTGATTCTAAGTCATGTGGATGATGCACACTGTTGTGGGCAGTCTCCTAGTCAAGGTCCCTCTTCACTCTAGTAGGACTTTTTAGGACTCTCTTGACGACTGAATAGAGGAACTATTCAAGAAGGCCAACTTAATTTGGAAATGAACCTGCTAGCTTGTCTTGAGGTAGCTTCTGGGGGCTCTTAGGTGTTGAAATATGGATGGAGACGAAACTCAGGTTTGCTCTATGTGTTGTCGAGCATTTAAAGCAAGTTACAGCTACATGTGAATAGCTCATAACTATTCTTGAGCCATAGATAAGCACCATTCGAGTCTCCATTCATTCAGCTAAAGTTTAAAACTGTTGATTTTCTTTCTTACCCCTGTCAGAATTGGGAGAGAAAGTGATTTTTCCCTCCTTCTTTTTTAGTATAGCTCTTTTGTCCTAGACGCGTAGTCTGAGCTTTGCTAGAGGTCAGCTGTACCTAGTACCATATTTCATGATCATTTCTGATTTTAAGTTAAGTATGGATACATTTAGAATTCCAGTCCTTACATCCTTTATCCAGTAAAATCCAGTGAACTGGAAGATTTTCTGGAGTTGCCTTGGTAATCTAACTTTGTCACTCTCTTACTGTTTTGTGTGGCTTCATATCTCCGCTCTTTTTGTTGATTTATATTTTCATGATAAATCTCCTATTTGTGCTTATTTTTCCCCTCACCCCATGAGACACATGGGAGATGCCTGATGAGAGAGAATGTCTGTCCTGCCATCTGTCAGACAGCAAGACACTGCCGGAAATTTAGTTATGTCCGTTGCTCTGAAATGTAAATCTGTATTCTATATACAGTATCAGGAAAAAGCCCTGCAATTGGACTAGAGGAAACCCTGTCCCTGCTGGAATGACTGAACACAGTGAATGTAATAATGTCTGTTGATGGGAAGTGGGGGAAGAGGGGAGAATTTTTCTTTGAGCCTGGAGACGGTATTGAAATATTTAAGTTAATACTATGGAAAGATATCAGAGCATACATAAAACATGAAATGCCATGTTTTATTAGGAAAACTAATATTGCAGTAGCTTTGCAAAGGCAGATGGTGTAACACAGACAAGAAATAATATTACACAGGCATTTGGTAGCTCACAGTCCTTCCCCAAACAACAAGATTAGTTTAAAATCTATTAAAAACAAAGGAAATTCTGTTTGTCTCCTACCTAGGTTGGAAAGAACCAGCCGCTTCTTTTAAAAATGCTTTGTAACAAATCCTGTGTAAGGTATCTTAATGCCCTCCTTTCAAAGGAGTCAGACCTCAGATTTGTCTCTAAACAACTGTTTTTTCGCAAGCAGCTAAGCAGTCCTGATAAGCTGTGTTTCAGATGCCAAAAGGAATAAGTATCTGACAGAATATTTAAAGAAAATTTTTTAAATAAAGCGTATATAACCATATGTTCAAGACTACTTTGAAAAACCTCTCAAGGGTGCTAAACGATGCTAACATATGAATCTTTTCTACACAAGAGCTTAACATAGTTGTGGGATTCTTTTATTGTTTTCCATGTGGAAAGAAAGGGACAGTTCAAACCTTAACCTTTTCTTTTGTCTCGCAAATGGAATGACTCTTTCTGAAATGAGCAAATCTATCCTAGCTGGATCATATAGCCTACATAAAACCTGTGTAAATTTATGTCGATTAATGTAAACAGTCAAGTGATAACTTTTTCCACTAACCTAGCCTGGAAAGATGTAAACCAATTTGTGTTATATTTCTGTATTTTCTGACGTAAGGTGTTATAGCTGTTCCTCTGCTTGCCCATGTACTTCTTAACAAATGAAGGTTTGGCCTGGTGCCTCATATCTCTGTTAACACAAGACCATTCAGATATAGCTAGGAGGAATTTTCCAGCAAAAAGTCATCAAGCATCAGTTCTGATAATATTCGCTGCCATAGAAACTTCCTGATCTGCATGTTCCTTACCAGTAACAACTTGAGTGTCTTTCCTCATCACTGCCCACTTGGGGTGTTAATGTCTAGATGAGATGCGAGTTCACTGATATCCTTCTGGAGCAGAAGTCTCAGGGAAAGAAGCTTTCGGCACATTCTGTATTTCTGAAGCACAAAGGAGTGATGGAGAGAGCTATGCTGAGGCTGCAGAGGTCTGCTTTAGCAAAGCTAGCTGCTAACAGCATATCTGGGTCTCAGCTCTGCAGCTAAAAATGCTTCACCAGAGCTCTGCTCCTTTCTGACCTGAGCGCTCCTTGAGACTTGTGCTGCCTAAGCTCTTGGTAGGTGGCTCTGTTCTACCTCTTCCTGTATGTCAGTCTCATATCTTGTTGTCTCTGTCTCCACTCCAGTCTTTGTCCCTCTCAGGGTTGCTGGTTGTTTCAAAATGTGCTTTTGGCAGTGGGCACAGGCACAAACAATTTTTCTAGATAAAAATACTTGGGGACTAATGCTCAGCTGCTCTGAATGGAAACAGACTTGTGGCCATCAATAGCTTTGATGGTAGCCTATGTATCCAGGTAGACAGATGAGCCCTTAGCTAACATCTTATTATGAAAAAACAACAATATACTGGCTGTTTTGAGAGCACCGAGGCAATGTGTGAGGTTGTGTATCTCTGATAAATGAACTTTCCCTGCTGACAAGACCAAGGGTCCTGAATTGCAGTGCTTCTGCATTTGCTGGAAGGCACAGAAGTTCTGCCAGTGTGGCAGTTGCATGAACCTGGGTCACTGGACCATTGCTGGCCATTTTCTCAAAGAGGTACAACTTCTCTATCAAGATAAAAAAAAAAAATCTCACTGGGACTCAACACCCATGGATGCAGGCACCCCTCTTCTTCATTCCTGTTTGCTTTAGATACCATGATGATAGCACTGGGCTTTACATAAAGATGTCAATCCACAGCTTCTCATCACCTGCCTCTATCAGGGTAAAGAATTTAGGTCACCACAGAGCCTCTACCACAGCAAATGCTCAGCCCAAGGCCACATCCACAGTCTTCCCTAGTATGAAAAGCACAGGGACAGGGAATTTAACAAGATTTAATTGCACTTAAATACACTTTAAATAATGTGTTTCCAGAAACCTCATTAAATAGTCATAGTACTTTTCTTTCATTTCCTTCCCATCATCACTGAACAATTAACCATGCGTTTGTGCATAAAGGGAAGTGCTATGCTTTCTATAATTAGAGATTGCCATAATTATAAATGCCTCCAATTCTAATTAGCCTTGGGCAGCCACCTCTGTGATCAGCCTTTGCATTTGCAACTGTACACAAACCTCAGCATCATGATCCTCAGAGGCATTATTTTTAACCCACTCAACAAAATTAACTTACATTTGTTTTGTTCTTCTTGGGATCTATAGGAGAACTACTGTTATGCACGGAGTGTGGGTGAAGCAATCTTTGATGTATTTGATGAAGATCCATATATCATCACTGTCTTCCCATTTCATGGTGATAAAATGACTGGGAAAGAGAGATGGGATTAAAGAAGTGTGGATTCTGCTCTTGGCTCCACAACAGATTTATGAAGTAATGTTGAAAAAAAATCACATTGCATCTGTGGCACTGTCGGTAAAATAAGGATAATGATTTTTAATGCTTTTCTGAAATGCTTTGAGCTCTTTGGCTGAAAAATGCATAGAATTGATAATACTGGATGTACATCAGTGAAGGAAAGAAGGCTGATTAGCAGCAAGTGTTTGTATTTATACATATTTACTGACTTCAACAAGGAAAACAAAATATGAAGTAGATGTATAAGAATGTTGTTACTTGATCAAACTTTATATACTGTTTCCTTAAGTGTGGTTGAAAAAACGTTACATTATTTAAAACTTGCAGTTAATCTAACTTGCCTTAAAATGTTAGAATGATGCCTCCGCCTTTTCATGTTTTTTCTTCCTGCTGTTCATCAGTGTGAAATGGTCTTCGAAAACTGAAAGAAATAAGTGATCCTTCAAGAGGAAATAGAAACTTTCCAGTAACGACTGTGAGAAAAAAGTCCAGTTAGATGTAGCTGTTAGCCATCTCAAAAGAATATGTCACTGAAAAAAAAAGTGTTCTTGGAAAAAGTATTAAAAAGAAAAGAATTAAATCAGCTTTTGTAAAGAAATATGAAAAGAAAATCTCTATTCTTATCCTCTCTTCAGCTTCTGTGGTTTTACTGACTGATGAATGTGTTTCACCTGTAGCAATATCATCTTGTAGAGTCTAATACAGGAAGATTTTGGCTGGTGTGTTGGATTGAAAGAATGCTATTTCAACACAGTCATAGAATAGTAGAATGGATTCGGTTGAAGGGATCTTAAAGATCATCTAGTTCCACACCACCTCCCCTACACCCAACCCCCATGCTTTGGGCAGGGACACCTTCCACCTGACCAGGCTACTGAGAGCCCCTTCCAACAGGCCTTGAACACCTCCAGGGATGGGGCATCCACAACTTCCCTGGGCAACCTGTGCCAGTGCCTCACCACCCTCAGAATGAAGAATTTCTTCCTTATATCTAATTTAAATCTACCCTCTTTCAATTTAAAGGTAATGCCTGTTGTCCTATCACTACATGCCCTTGTTAAAAGTTCCTCTCCAGGTTTACTGTAGGCTGCCTTTAGGTACTGGAAGGCTGCTATAAGGTCTCCCTAAAAACTTTGCTTCTGCAGGCTGAACAACCCCAACTCTCAGCCTGTCTTCATATGAGAGGTGCCCCAGACCTCCACACCTTTAAAGAAACCCTGAAACTACTGAGCACTAACAAAAACCATCCAGTCTTCTATGTGTAAGACAGCTTTCTCTGCCTTCATAGTCTCTGTTAAACTCTGTGGAAGGAAAGAAGTCCTTGCACTGAAGTCTGTTTATGTTAGCTCTTTGAGTACATCAACTCTTTGTATGCTCACAAGCTGCTAACTCAAATCCTGTTTTACTCTGATTATAGTTGCTGTGCAATGTGGCTCAAGAATTGAACAGCAGCACAGTGAAGCAGTTTCCCTGGAGCGCAGGGTGTAGAAGAAACTGCTCTAGGGGATGAATGCTTGGATGGCTGTTGAATACACTGCATCTGAAAAAATGAGTCAAAATGAGAATGGGTAAGAAATTTTACCTCACGTGTTTGCTGTTCGAGACTACTGATCTTGCAGTGCTAATATGGTTTGTGGACATAGCTTCATTTCACCACAGGTCTTCTGGAAAACAAGCAAGTTCTTGACAGCCCATCTACTCAGTTCCCCAGAAGCCAGACTCTGCTGTAATGAGTTAGTATTCTTGGATCATTTACAGCTCCTGATTTCCTCCCAGGAGAAAGTCCAAGGAAGCATATTTAAAACATTGCCTTTTGCTGTGATCGTAAAAATAGTACATGCATTATGATTGTTTTTTAAACAGCAACAAAAAGGTTTTGAAAATGCCATTTGCCATCTTATTGGCTTTTCATCCATTGATATTAAGAGGACTCTTTTAGATATTTTTGGTTTTTTTGAGGGGCTTGCATACAGGGGAAAGAAAGATTTTAAGCATTTTTTTTTCTCATATAACTTGGAGCAGAGGCATCCAAATTTTTCACTGAAGTATTCACTTTTTTTCATTAGCTTGAAACTTGTACATAACTCATACAACGGAACATTTTATAGCTGATTTGTTTTTCTCAATACAGCTGCGGAAGTGGGTTTCCATAAATACTGAAAAGGAGATTAAAATGGGTAAAGAATTTGATGATAGATACCAACTTTTCCATGGAATGAAATTTTGAACTGAATGGGATTGATCATTACTCGCATTATGGATGCTGTATGTTGGAACTGGCCAACAGTCACAACTTCCTGCCCTTGAATTTGTCATGAACGTGAAGTTATAAGTCTGTTTCTTACAAGTTGTGTTGATGATGGCCTGTATTATTCCAAAATCTCCTTGAGCCTTCTTGGCTTTTCTCAAATGTCAGCAATAAGTCACTACTGTGACATAAATTTGCACATGACCAGTCTTGCCTTTTAACTATACCCTTTCCAATATTGTTGAGTATTAAAAGATAACAAATCAAAGCCCCCAACCTGCCTCCTTTGACACTGGACCCTATTCATGTGTCTGTGACCAAATGGAAAGTGACAGGTGCCTCTTCACGACACACTGTCTATATGAACAAATGTTGATAACATGGTTAGAAAGGCACAGCCTGGTACCACCATGCCTAGCGTTTTCTTCACTAGTTACCATTGTGCTGCCTCTTTTTCTTTTCAGGTTGGCAAGAGTGTTTCCAGCTAGCCTCAAGTTTTATCTCCAAGGTACTGTACCTTTGGTGCTGCTTGCCAAGACAATAGATGAGCCTCTTTGTCAATGTTGAACGTGATGCTTTTGTGTAAACTTAATCTTTGGTAAAACAGGTTCGTCCCTGCTGCTTACAAAATTTGCAGCAATCAGTGCCAAGTAATGCATCTGCTGTTGGCCCTGTCACTTTGCTCTACTGAAACACTTGTTTTTTTGTGTCTGGGTTCTGCTGTGCTGATTTACTAAGCAATGTAGTTTGAGGAGAATAATTTATTTTTATGCTTAGCGATGAAAGCACTTATTTAACTTGTTGAATTTTCACCACAGAAAAAAAACAGCTTGATTCCCTGATATAGAGCCCTCCCTATTTCAGGGTGTGTAACCTCAGCCTTGGCCAAACCAGCGTAGATACGTGTCCTTTTCATGAAGTGAGATGGACAAGGTTTTAAACTCCGAATTTTGCTGTGGCCTTCTTTGGATTTACCTGCTGTGACTCTGCTGGCAGCTGTATTCCTGAGCCCATCTCCAAAAAACCCTGTTTCCTCACAGGTTCTGACTATACACAAATCCCTTCTGATCCTGTAGTGGGTATTAGTGGGGCTTCTAGACAAAATAATCCGCACAAGCTCAGACAGGAGATGCCATTGCAATACAGGCAGGCTAACAATTCCTTGTCTTAAGTTGATTCCTGGCAGGATAGCTGACAAATTTGATTTCATGGCTATCTTGAAGCAACCTATAAAAGATACTGCACATGTGTGGCATATGTTTATGATTGGACTCTATGATTTCAAAGGTCTTTTCCAACCAAGCAATTCTATGATTCTGTGTTTTCCTGGAGAAGGCATGAGCAACATGTTTTGTTAGAAGATATCCCATCCACACACATAAATTGCATTCTCTCTTAGATTGCTGGTTTTTTAAATGTCAGTTTGCAATAGATGTTGCGGTACCTAAGCGAACAGATTACATGCACACTTGTATTTTACTCAAACGTTTGCAATTCATGACTTTCCTGTCAAATGTCTATTCACACTACATTTTGATTGGCATTAATCATGCTAAAGAAGAGCCATTTGCAGCCACATTTAGAATCTTTTACCAAAATAAAACCTCTACATAGCTGTTTCCAAGACAAAGTTTAACCTTTTACCAACTGGAAAGAAGAACACGTCAGATACCTTAAACTGACTGTGAGCTCTCCCTTATCTTTAATGCTCATAAACAATGAAGAAAGGTTGAGATTGGTGCAAAACGCTATGAAGCAGAGAGGTTAATATGAGAAGACAATTTTTTTTTTTTGTAGCAAGTTCCACCTAATCTAGCTTCTGGATTTTCTTTCCTACCCTGTGTTTCAATTATAAGCAAGTACATCCATGTGTTGCTTGTGTTTCACTCTCTGTCAAGGACAGTAATCTTAGAGTAGCAGTTCACCGTCCTAGAATAACAGAAATCAAAGAGGGAAAAGGTTACTTGTCAAGTCCAAGCACAGTAGGGTTATCTCCTGCTCCACACTGTCTGGTGCATTGTGCAGACTGATTTTTAAAGTCTCTTGATCAGTCTCTTGAGAGACAAGTCTTTGCTTTAAAAAATCTCAGCTGACAACCATCCTAGACTTCGACTCCTTGCTTATGTGTTATAATACTTCCACACATCACATCCCCTGACAGTAAATGCTTAAAAGGAAAGCAGATCATATCAGGAGTTTGAAAAAGAAAGTGGGATAAACTGCTCCTTGCAACATAATGGACACTGGTGTCTCACGCTTTAAAAAAGACCTGATATTTAATGTCTCCTCTGTCTGAGTGTAGCTGTAGGAAATTGTTCCTTCACTGGTCCCCATGACTAACAGCTCTACTGATATATATTTTGAAAGAACCATGACAGATTTGCCCATTTGCTTGGTTTCCAAGGGTCAAAGTTTTGGTGTTATTCACTATGTCTGTCTTCAATAAAAGAAAGCCTGAACCAGCTCCTGTTTTAAGCCCCTTTTTTGAGAAAAGATGACTCTGAGGGAGAGTCACAAACAGAATTATGTAGGCTGCCACCCACTGTCTTCTGATAACCTCCTCAGCACTGCCCTGGAAGTGGTAGGAGTGCTGAGTTCTCTATAATGCTGCTTGGAGATTGATACTGAAAGTCTTGTTCTCCCACTCCAGTAAATAGCTGCTTTTCTCTTTTGGTATGTATATAATGGTGCCATATATATAATAATGAAAATGAGATTATAAGAAACTTTGGTAATGATGTTGGGGTTGTTTTTCTTCTTTAAATTGAAGTAAAGCTTGAAATAATTCTTTCTCTTATGATGCTCATTAATTACCATTATCACCATGGACTTAATCTCTCTCATTTTATCAGCTACATGTAAAAATTACATACTTGTATACACATCTGTTTTTTCTTCCATTATTTTGGTTGCCTTTTCTCTTTATGGCATGCATGTGCTAGTATGTCCTTCTGGATTGTAAGACTTGCAGGGCAGGGCCTTAGGGATAGGATAAATCCTCTAGGAGAACTACTTAAGATTTAAGTATCTAGTCTAAACTTATTATCTAGTTTCCATCTATAATTAATGAAGAGTTACAGATACCAGCAAGGATGAGGCATCCCAACTGTCATAGATTTCTCAGTCAGGGTGGGCAGACTTACCTCTCCAGAGATGGATTTTTCTCTGTATTGTCTAGCATATTTTCAGATGCTTGAGATCAAGGTCCAAAATTTAGTATTACTCTCTGAATTCCTCTTTGGGGTCTAACAGGAAAACTAGATTTGGGTAAGTGGGAAGTTGTCTGTCTCTTGGTTCATCATTAACTCATTCTGTGTAAGAATTTAGAAGCAGGCTGAGGTTTTTTTTTAGGATGGGGACCTTGTTCAGTAGCATTCAGTGGTGGAACATAGGAAAGCATGACAGCAGCTAGTTGACACGTTGACAAGATGATTAACTGGATTGGGGGGGGGCAATAACACACCTTATCACAGAGTGGTTCTGGCTGGCGTATAACCTAAAGCAGTGAACTAGTGACTCTCCAGATAATTCCAGTGCTTATACCCAGCTTTCTAACTTTGCAGCTCAATTTTTTTTTTTTTTTTACATGGTATAGTTCGTGAGATGCCACGTCTAATTAAGAACAGCTATGACCTTTGTACTCCACACAGGAGCTTTGACACTTTGATGGACTTTTAGCACCTCAAATATATCTAATGGTGAAGGAAGGCAGATGGGCTTCCTAATCCTATGGCCCACTTTCTATGGGCAGTGTTCTGCTGACTTCATTAAAGAGGCTCTCCTATTGAACTCGGAATTCTAATACAGTCAGGATTAAAGATTTGGACTTAACAATTCATCAGTCAGCCCTTTGATGAAAAGTAGTTCCTCATTTCTGATCTTCTCATCCAGATCTGCTTGTTACCTACATGGTCTTTTCCTTTACTTTTTTAACTGGAATTACTTGCTTGTTCACTGTAACACAGATCGGGGAGTCAGACTTTGTCCAGAGCTGTTACAGGAGTTGGACAGTAGAGGGTGCAATGTGAGCAATAAACTTATCTCTAGACATGTCTCAAGACTTTTCTAACTCGATAATTAAATTAAGTCCATAGTCAATGCCTGAGCAATGGTGCTTGTGGGCCAGACACAAGACTAGTGAAATGCCTAAATTGTCAGGTTTCACTAGTGTTTTGCAAGTAATAAGTTGCACATTCTTTTCACTTCTTACTCAGCAAAGTTCTTACCATATAACCTCTAAATGTTGATGTGGATAATCTAGACAGAACATGAAGCCTGGTCTTACTCCCTTCTTTCCAAATAGTGAACTGTTCCAATATTCATGTGTTTTTCATAATTCTGGCTATGGATCAAAATCATGAATCAACCTGTTCTTGGTTTTGTTAAAGAAGGATCATGAATTATTCATACCTTGGCAAAAGGCACAGTGGAACTATTAGACATTAACTATGCACTGTAAATCAACCATGAACAGAGAACCTTCCAAGCTAAGACTGTATTTCATAGAGATTTGTATTAATATGTATCATAAATATTTGGCAATTAGTTTACTGGTTTGCAGAAATAAAAACAAGGTTCATCTTTTGTCGGCCTGTGGTGAACTGGAGATAAAGAATGTGAAGAGAAGTTGTAATGATATCTACTCTGTGCATCTTTTTGTCTTAAGATAGGTCCTTGGATTAGATAACATTAGGTTTAGCCTGTCTGACAAAATCAAACTATAATCTGGCAAGTTTAAGATAATAACAAAACAGGTAAATTACAGTTAGCGATTAGTTATTATAAGCACTTGGCAAAGCAAGAATTCAACTTTTGATATGCTTAATGGGAAGCATCAATTGATCTGTTAGGGTTTTTTTTTCAGACCAGATTTCTGAAGGCATCCGATATACTATGGTTTCTTTCTGCTACTGCGGTTAGTGCAGTGTGGCAATACCTGATTATTAGTGCTGGCCAAACCCCTTTCCATCCTCTTCCAATAGCCCTGGAATACTGGGGAAGTTCCCCTGGACTGGAGGTTGGCTGATGTTGCTCCCATCTACAAGAAGGGTCGCAGGGAGGATCCGGGGAACTTACAGGCCAGTCAGTCTGACCTCAGTGCCAGGGAAAGTCATGGAACAGGTGATCTTGAGGGTTATCATGAAGCACTTACAAGAGAACCGGGTGATCAGGCCCAGTCAACATGGGTTTACCAGAGGCAGGTCCTGCCAAACCAACCTGATCGCCTTCTATGACAAAGTCACTCGGCTGCTGGATGAGGGAAAGGCTGTGGATGTGGTCTTCCTGGACTTCAGCAAAGCCTTTGACACAGTTTCTCACAGCATTCTGCTACAGAAACTGTCAGCCTCTGGCCTGGACAGGCGCACACTCTCCTGGGAGGAAAACTGGTTGGCTGGCCGGGTCCAGAGAGTGATGGTAAATGGTGTTAAGTCCAGCTGGAGGCCAGTTACAAGTGGTGTTCCCCAGGGCTCAGTGCTGGGTCCAACCTTCTTCAATGTCTTCATCAACGACCTGGATGAAGGCATTGAGGGCACCCTTAGCAAGTTTGCAGATGACACTAAGCTGGGTGCAAGTGTGGATCTGCTGGAGGGTAGGGAGGTTCTGCAAAGGGACCTAAACAGGCTGGACTGCTCAGCTGAGTCCAACAGCATGAGGTTTATCATGGCCAAATGTCCGGGTCCTGCACTTGGGGTACAACAACTCTATGCAGAGCTACAGACTAGGAGAAGTCTAGAAAGCTGCCTGGAGGAGAGGGACCTGGGGGTGTTGGTTGACAGCTGACTGAACATGAGCCAGCAGTGTGCCCAGGTGGCCAAGAAGACCAATGGCATCTTGGCTTATATCAGAAACGGTGTGACCAGCAGGTCCAGGGAGGTTCTTCTCCCTCTGTACTCAGCACTGGTGAGGCCGCTCCTTGAATCCTGTGTTCAGTTCTGGGCCCCTCGCCACAAGAAGGATTTTGAGGCTCCGGAGAGAGTCCAGAGAAGAGCCACGAAGCTGGTGAAGGGACTGGAGAACAGGCCTTCTGCTGAGTGGCTGAGGGAGCTTGGGTTGTTTAGCCTGGAGAAGAGGAGGCTGAGAGGAGACCTCATTGCTCTCTATAACTACCTGAGGGGAGGTTGTAGAGAGGGGTAACGGCCTCTTCTCCCAAGTGACGGGGGACAGGACACGAGGGAATGGCCTCAAGCTCTGTCAGGGGAGATTTAGGTTAGACATCAGGAAAAAAAAATCACAGAAAGGGTCACTGGGCACTGGAACAGTGTGCCCAGGGAGGTGGTTGATTGACTTTCCCTGGAGGTGTTTAAGGCACAGGTGGACAAGGTGCTGAGGGGCATGGTTTAGTATTTGATAGGAATGGTTGGACTCAATGATCTGGTGGGTCTCTTCCAACCTGGTTATTCTATGATTCTATGATTTTATGATTATTTTATTTCATTTTTTTTGTACAAGAATGGGAAAATATACGGTTTAATGAATATTTACATAGGCATTTGAAGGAATATTTTTTTGAGTCATTGATCCTTTGGGTCCTTGCTCAGAAGTGATCAGTGTTCTCCTTGGCTTCTTCATTATTAAAGAAAAGATCAATCATGACAAAAATTGTGAAAAGCTCACAATAGACTCATTTTCTAGAAATGTGTCTCATTTTCTACAAATGTATATTCACTAAATAGATTTATGCATGGTGGACTAGGTATGACTGTTGTAATACAGTTTACTTGGGATAGAGTAATAAAGATCAGCACATGTAAGGAACTAGGCACCTGGCTGAATCAAAGATGTTGGCTCATCCTGTATTTCTTAAAGTACCTAAACTAAGGACCCATATCTGCTTGTTGTGCATGTTCAGCTTATCAGACATCAAAAAAAAGTGATGATCTGTAAAACATACTGAAACACAAGGCATCCACGACTCAGATACATCATGACCATTTGTGTTGGAAATCACAGAAACTTTCTGGTAATGATGCAAATACTCTAACTATGCCACCACTGAAATAGGCCATACAAGTGGAAATGCATCGTTCACAGTTCTGTGTATTTAGTAAAGGCCTGCAAAGTAACACTTAAGAACATCTCCTTGTGAAATTTTGAACTGTGTCCAATGTAAGAGCACAAAAAAGATGTGGAGAAACTATGTGATTCTAACAACACAATTGCATGCTAATGTGAGGAAACATATGCCATATAAACTTATCATAGAATCATAGAATCATAGAACCAGGCTGGAAGAGACCCATTGGATCATTGAGTCCAACCATTCCTATCAAACACTAAACCATGTCCCTGAGGACCTCATCTACCCGTGCCTTAAACACCTCCAGGAAAGGTGAATCAACCACCTCCCTGGGCAGCCTATTGCAATGCCCAATGACCCTTTCCGTGAAAAACTTCCTCCTAATCTCCAGCCTAAACTTCCCTGGTGGAGCTTGAGGCCATTCCCTCTTGTCCTGTCCCCTGTCACTTGGGAGAAGAGGCCAGCTCCCTCCTCTCTACAACCTCTTTTCAGGTAGTTATAGAAAGCAATGAGGTCTCCTCTCAGCCTCTTCTTCTCCAGGCTAAACAACCCCAGCTCTCTCAGCCGCTCCTCATAAGGCCTGTTCTCCAGCCCCTTCACCAGCTTCGTGGCTCTCCAGAGCCTCAACATCCTTCTTGTGGTGAGGGGCCCAAAACTGGACACAGTATTGAAGGAGCGGTCTCACCAGTGCTGAGTACAGAGGGAGAAGAACCTCCCTGGACCTGCTGGTCACACCATTTCTGATGCAAGCCAAGATGCCATTGGCCTTCTTGGCCACCTAGGCACACTGCTGGCTCATGTTCAGTCGGCTGTCCATATGAGTCCATGTCTTCTTGGAAAAGCACTATAATACCACAAAACCTAAGTAGGACTCTGCTTCATTTAGAAAAGATACAACTGGGCTGAGAGGGCATAAGAAGGGAAAATTGTTCACCTTAAAGAGTAGAAATCAGGAAGTCTTACTGATAACTTCACAATGGAGTCTGAAAATATATACTTATAAACAGGAGAAGAGAGCACAACCCCTGGTGGATATGTGAAAGCAAAGGGTCAAAAAGACTATGTTACACTTAGATGCAACATATTTAAATGTTCCAAATATCTCGAAGTTAGAATCCAAATCTGGGCAAAATTTCAGAGGTGTTACTCTGTTACAGAAACACAGAATGCTTGGAGTAGCTCTGCTTTTGCATTTACACACAGCTTTTTTGAGCTACTGTTTCACTGCTGTGTCAGATTCTCATACCATTTGCACTTATCTAGAAGGCTACACAGTCTTGATCAGTAGTGGTAATAGGTATCCAGCACAGCTGATTCTCTCTCTGTCATTTGTTCAGGTTTTTCTTGAAATAGGTATTGACTAGTGTTTTAGTCAGAAGGGAAGTCAACTGCAAAGATTTTCCATCATGTAAAAATTCCATTTCTAACACCACAAGCGATAGACTGAAAGATCAATATTATCTCAAAAATGAAGTTACATGGCATACTGGCAACATCAAAGCATTCAAATAAAATCTTCGAAATACCTTGGTTTTGTTTCAGTCACAAGAATCTCATCATTCATCAGCACTGATTTTGCAGAATGCAAATAATTTCTTGGACCTACACATTTGACTCTGAAATTTAAGAGACTGTTGCAGGTCATTTGCAAGGTATCTAATGATAAATCGCTAAATATGTTGGTCAAAATCTTGTGTCCTTGTTGTCTGTAGCAGCTATAACAGCCCTTAGATGAGATTTGGAGGTGTTTTCATTCTAATACCACTGAGCAGGTTTGTCTTTTGACTGTTCAGTTTGGGAGGTCTGGTCACTCTTGTAAAATTTTCCTCACAGTCTTCTCTACCCTGTAACAGACTTGCATTGATTTATGGCACAGCTGATGTAGCTCTGCCTTAGCCCTCACCTCTGAATCCTGGTGAAAAGGATTGTGACAGATATCTTCCAATCACTTTTTCAGAAAAATGTGTTGACTCTGCAATTAGATACTGTTGCATGAGTTAGTGTCCTTCTTCTAAAGGAAAGAGTTCTCATAAGAGAAACATGGCTGCAATGATCCAATAGCCATTTTATCATGGGCCTAATGTTGATCCCTGATAGGGAAGAAATAAGTGCCACCTTCTGTTGTGTTACGCTGTTACCCTCAAGCCGTCCTGCGTGGTATAGAAGGTCTGTGAGAGTGGGTTCAGTGCCAGAGCAGGGACCTCTGTTCCTGCGTTCCCAGGAATCCACAAATAGGCATCTCCCAAGTGCAATACTGAGATAGTTTCCTTGGTAGGAAGTTTCAGGTTGGACTGTTGAGTCCTGCTTTATAAGAACTAATGGTGGTAAGCACCCTAATAATACATGGTGAAGAATCGACAAGTTTGTATTTGACGTCAATCTACTTCACAACTAATTGCTAGTGTAACGTTTACACACGAGCCTGCCTTCTGTGAGGCTGTCCTGCTCCTGGGTGCTGTTGGCCAATGAGCAACAGGAAACAAAGTCCACAGTTTATAGGGTTGGAAAACCTCCCTGTGAGTCTGGTCCCATTCATAGGCAGGCTGCAGCCCTGAGAGGGAGATGCCCAAATCAGGGGTTTGCTGTGTTTTCCTGCCCTCCTGCTCTGAGGAACTTCACCCGGAATGAACATTCCAGCAGCCCATGAGAAAGCAGCTGGCTGTGTCTCCCTGCTCACAGGGGACTCTAACTGTCCACACTCGCAAATATGCATGTGTGCACACACACCACACTCGCTAGAGAGAAAGACAAAACAGATGGAATAGTGGCAGCTGCCTTCTTTCATTTCTGGTTTTTTTTTTTCCTTATTTTCCCCCCAACGTTATGGGTCAAGTCCAGCAAACATTTTGTTTATGGCATTTTCTGAAGAGCTACTGGAGTGACTGAGCTTTGGCCGTGCCCTTGCCTGGAAACTGAAACATGGTGATTGGCAACAATGCATACGTCCCAGTTTCAGCTGATTTAAAAGTCAGTTTTCTTCAGAGTAGCTGAGTTTCTTAGTAGCTGCAGCAATTTACCTTCAATGTGGGAATAATGTTCATAACACCTACAGTTTGCAGTTGTTACTAAGTAATGATTATGTTTGGCTGGGATAGAATTAATTTTTTTCTCAGCAATTGCTCTTTCTTCAGATTTTGACATGAGAAGGATGCTGAGAAATGCTTATGTTTATAGTCATTGTTAGGGAAATCAAGGACCTTTCTCACTATTTTATGTTTTACAGGTAAGCAGGTGTATTAAGCTGGGAAAAACAGAACCAGAACAGCTGACCAAAACCGGCAAAAGGAAGTATTCTATACTCCATGAACAACACACTCAAAATGAAGCACTAAATTTTCCAGGCATAGCTCATTTTTTCCTTGACCTCTCTGCTCTGGGCCTTCCTCAGTGTCCAGTTTCTACATGCACTGAGTCTGACTTCCATCTTCAATGGTTTCTCTGCATTGGCTGTGACCTCTGGGCCCACTAGCACTGCTGTGCTCACCTAGTCTGCCATCTACTGTTTACTGCTGGGGCTTCTACAATCACTAATTGGAATGAGCTGAGTGTAGCTTTGGGTATTTTATTAGTGGCATTAGTATTATCATTATTCTTTTATTATTGTTTTATTAAAACAGTTTTTATTTCAACCCATGGGTCTTTTTTTCCTTTTCTGATTCTTCTCTCTGACTAGGGGCAGGTGAGAAAGTGGATGCTTATTTTTTAGCAGGGTAAGGGCTAAATTAGGACAACCTGCAACAATAAGGTCCAATAAGGACCACTGTCTAACCTTATTTGTAGCCCACCTTTGGAAATTCACAGAAACACAAAGGAATTTCAAAGTAAAAGAGAAGAATTTGTCATATACCACTGGCCAGGACTGTGTGCCAGGTTGATGGTTATTTCTTCCTTGGAAAGTTTTACATACCAAAGAAACAGCTTTTATTTCTTGGTAACATGAGTTGCTCAGGGAAGCACATACCTCCTTGGAGCAAACGCAGAAAAAGTAATTTTTGGTGGAGGTTATCATAAAATCTGTAGTTTCTGTTTATGCAAAGCTTTTATAAATGACCAGGGAAGCACGCTGAATGTGAAGTCCTCTCCCTAGCTGGAAAAAAAGGAACTGTGATTGTTACTTCTTCC
Source organism: Coccyzus lansbergi (assembly GCA_033558105.1). Taxonomy (NCBI): domain Eukaryota; kingdom Metazoa; phylum Chordata; class Aves; order Cuculiformes; family Coccyzidae; genus Coccyzus; species Coccyzus lansbergi. Next base: position 259,407 of record JAUMJK010000827.1, read on the forward strand.
CCAGGTTAGGTTTATAGGACCTAATACACAAGAAAGAGGACATTTTACCTTTTCCTATAAAGGAATTTATTTTTAAATGGCTGATGTTAAATATTTTCACATGCTGATATACCAGGATGGTATGCTGATATGTCAGGTGCTATAAGAGAAATCGAGCTGAGGATTTTTACATTCAGCATTTCTTTGGGGAGGCACAGGTTCCTCAGGTCGCTGTTTGTTTGACTTAGGTACTTGACTTGTTTCGGTAGAAAATGCAGCTAATCTTTAATGGTCTAAAGAGAAAATTTGATCAAAATAAAAATGGTGGAAGAGTGTGACTGGAGACTCTGAGCAGCTCTGGAAAGAACCAGAGATGTTGTACTAAACCTAAGCAACCAAAATTGTACATTCTCCATAGCAAAAATAAGGTAAAAATCAACAGACCATAGACTGCAAGTAGACTACCATTAAGCTGAAAGTAGTACTTCGTGCTTGCCCCAGCAGGCAGGAAAGAGCACAACAGTTCTTTGAGGAAGAATATAGGAATATTTCTGCCTAACCCAGATGCACAAATCAGCAACATCAAAGTACTATTGTGCGAAGATATCTAGTCAATGTGGGGTGTAGTTCTTCAGTGGGTAGGTAGTAGAAACTGAACTAATGCATTCAAGAATTTCCAGATAGTGGACAATAAGTAATAATAAAAAAATCTTGTCCCTGGACAACTTGAAGGATAATATTGGTGTATTGCTCTGAAACAACTATTGCAAAAAAACCCCTCTCCAAAACAAATCTCAGCAACAAATGGGAAAGTTATTTGCTGGGGGTCTAAATCCATGGATGTGAAAACATCACTTTCTTGTTTTCTTGTTATCTTGTTTGGTAAGGGTCTAATTTAGCTAAAAATATCTACAAGCCTCTTTCGGTTTTGCCAAAATGGTCTGGTAAACCTCTTCCATGGACATAGAGTATAATTTCTTTTCAACCGTGAACTGAATACAAAATTGAAAGAGATGTGATTTCAGCAGATAAACATATTGAAGTGCCTTGGAGAAACTCCTAAGTTATATTTTGACCATGTCAAGTATATAAGTCCTCTTCAAGTATCAGATAAATTATCACATAAGATGTCATTAAGACAATGTTTTCCTGAAAAAAAACCTACCCAGGTCAGTGTATTCCCAGGTCTTTTGTCCACTTGCATGATAATCCTAGACATTACTTTCTTTTTAGTGCATCTTGTAATTCCCAATGTGCAACAGAAAGATATGTTAATAGGGGTATGATAATCATCTAATAATAGAAAAAAGCCATGCGCAGGGATGGGTATATTTGATTTTTTTTTTTAAATTACAACGACAGCCTGGAAACTACTTATATGCCGTCTATAAAAGAAATATAGTTTAAATATAACAGAGGCCTTTTTGTTGTCAAAGGATTTATTGATCTATTGAAAAGAAAATCACCATTTTGTTTGCTATCTAAAGACAAAATGAAAGCTGGGGTTTTCCTAAACTGTTTCCAGTTCCCTAAGATACTATTAAGGCATTACCATGTGTATCCAATTTTAGGTAGCTAGACAAGAGTTTTCAGGAATAGTTCATGTCTGACTTGAGATTGAGCTTAGGGAATTTGGAAGGAAATACAGCTTTAGATGACTAATCACTCAGTTCCTCTTACTTCCCATCAAGTAACTGAAAAATATTATTGAAACAATGAAGTGCTTCATAGACAAAGATTGCTGAATCAGACTGTGATTTGAGATGGGATAAGGTGAAACTGCAGAACAACAGCAATGAATCATGAGATATCACCTGCTGACAATTTTTTTTTCAGGAGAAAACTGAAGATAAGAACACCTGCCATGCTAGAAATTCATATTGCAATTTGGAGGAATTACAATCACATACAAAAGAAAGCTGTATGAAAACTCAACCCGTCGTGATTCTGGAGCTCCCACGATTTCATGTCAATTGTGCCATGCCTGGCCATGAGGAATACAATTGCTCTCAGAAAGCACGTATCTGATCAGCTTTCCGGTTTAATGAAGTTGTAACTCTATTATTTACATGGTGGCATCTCCAGAAATGGAAGTATAGCTGGAAAAATTGGAGATGGGGATGGAAATGAGCATGTTGAGCTAACTACTTCATCTGAGAATGTGTCAGGCAGGTGACAGTCTTAGGCTAAACAGGAGCTTGGAGGTGATGTAAGTGGAGCTAAGCGATATCTCACTGCATAAACAATTTCCTCATGGCTTAGGGGAAACATGCAGATTTTCCTGATGGCATAGAACACCCCAAAGATTAATTGATCACTTCTTGATGTTCTATATTGTTCTATATTGGCCTACATTATTATGCAGATATTCTGATCTGTGTTAATTTTGATAGAAACTGTTTTCATTTTGGGCTGTAGGAAGGAAATTGTAGGAAGGAAGTCTCTCAATAAAGCCAGCTAGGAGATGCTGTTGCTACGTTGTGCTGGGCAGAGGGGCTAAAATTACAAACCACAGATCAGTTTGACCTGCACCATCTTGTGAAGCAGACCCTGCTAGGCTCTCTGGCACTACATAGCTGTTGAACAACAAGAACTTTGTTTTTAGATCTTTTTAAAGCTTCAGTGCGCTGTTGTTGCTATATAATCAAGTGACTCAGGCCACAGATGCCTGTGTAACAGTCCTGCAGCTTGTCCTAGAGGTCATAGGGTCAATCCCACTCTTGTTCCTATTTAGTGCCCGACACATCACATGAGTAACTGGAGACTGTGTGTGCTAAGGGAGTAGGATCCCATACTCAAAATTAGATGCTTTGTTGGGAATGGTTTTTGTGCTGGGACAGGCTGTGGCTGGATGAATTTACTCTACAATCACTTGCTGCTGTATGAATGGCCCCACTGATAAAGCTTTTGTGTTTATGTGCTTGCTAACTTCAAAGGACATTATTGCCTATATGAATTCAGATCAGATTTCAGGAGCTGCATTAAAATCCAGTAAGAGCCAGATGGCTGACTGTTTGAAGAACTTTCATGTTTAGCTTTTAAAAAGGAAAAAAAAAAACCCACCTCAAACCTGTAAACTAATAGCAGTGTTAGAATGACATTTTTGTTTCAACCAATGCTCTTCGCCCACCCCTCCCTCCTCCTTCTTAACTAAGTGGTAATTCATATTCTTGAAACTTGCCTCAGCCCCAAATTAAAATCCTTAAAGCATTCTGGTTTTTCTTCCTATGTATCATGTTTCCTTGCCATTGTCCTTGGGTGGTACTATTTGTGGTTCACCAAGGCCAGAGCTATCCTCTGCACGGTGGAAGAACAAAACCAACAAATTTTGTCTGGCAGTTTTACTTAGTAAGCTAAGTGGTCCAACATGAATAGACAATGGGACATTGTTGCTGTGAGCATAGGTCCCATGAGCAGGACTGACATCCCTACCAGCTCTATCACCAGCACACACAGGCTGCCTCCTGTCTCTCTCTTGTCTTTTATTCCTTCCCTGCCACCCCTCAAGCCTTGAGAACCTCATGTTTAAGAGCAAATGGCAAGGCATACTGCACTTAGATTTTCAAGCACAAAACGTTTATCATAGTACCTGTTCATCTGAGAACCTTATTAAGTAAGCTTAGCTGGTTAAGAAATCTGGAACAGGCAGCTAGTGGAGAGAGGAACTGAGAGAAAAGATAAGACATTAGTCATGATTATTGCTTGGATGAGACAGTGATGTTGCGGTAATGATGTCAGAAATGTATACTTTATGGAAATAAAGGCGTGTTTGGTGTCTGGGGTTTCTGTGGAAAAAAAATTAAAATAGAATGGAAGCTAAAAGGATTTGATAGAAACTTTAAAAGCTTACAATAGAAGTGACCTTCACCTGAAGTACCTTGTTCCATTTTAAATAATTTTATAGCTAGATAAGAGATAAAGTACTGTTAAATTCTACATATTTTTGAAAAAGTCTTCTGTATTTTTCCAGAGGATCAAGCAGCCAAAGGGTGGAGGTGTTAGAAAATGCTCCTGTCATGATTCCTGGCTAGGTGTAAAACTTCTGATATATTTACTGCTATTCAGCCACAGCTGGGTCAACAGTTCACAATAAGCAATTAAGCAGATTCTACACTTTTCTGCACATCACATTAACCATGAAAAGATGCTGATTGCTTTCTACATCCTAATTTTTGAGATCTTTTTATCAGCTCCAATATGTATAAAATACACACTATCCTAAACAATAATGCTATGCTTCGTAAGTTTGTTGTAATAGAATCATAGAATCTCTAGGTTGGAAAGGACCCACTGGATGATCAAGTCCAACCATTCCTATCAATCACTAAACCATGCCCCTCAGCACCTCATCCACCCGTAATATAGTACAGCAATGGCTACAAGATATACTGGTATGATAGTGGGTCAGAAATGTACTTTGCTGCTGCCAAATCCACCTCATCTCTTGTTAATTAGCAGCTTCTCTCAATAGTTGGAATTACTAGGTCTTTTCCCTGGAGAAACTTTAGTGAAGCTACTTTATCTTTTGATGTACTTGGACTGAGTGTATCTCCAGCTGGAAAAAACAAACAAATGTTCCTATGAATGTGCTCAGGCTTGCGCATTTTAAAATCAAAATCATATGCAAAGCTTTGGAGAAAACATTTTGGTTTTGCAATGTGGTGTAATTTTGTTCACATTTGTACTTCAAAAGGCTATAGTGGGGAAATCCTAACTCAACTGTTGATGAAGTTTCTAATAAATCAGAATGTTGAACGTACCCTGCAGTTCTGTGACCAACACTGACTCTGTGCTACTTGGCCAGTCTGTTAATATTTGTATTGCCACAAAATTGCAGACTCAGCAACATCCAGTATGTTGCTGCTGTCCACAAGTTTTGAGTTACTGTCACAACCTTGCTCAACAAGCGCACTCGTTATTTTTGACACAGAGGCATTTTACCAGGGAGTCTGTACACTCTATGGTGTTCCCAGAAGTTATCATGTATTTGGAGGGTTGCTTAATGTATAGCTAGTAGTTATTTTTAAACTGAACTGAACATTTTGTAATGTTTCTACTGACTTTTTTAACCCCTAAATGATTAATGGAAAACTACATCTGCTCCTTGCTGTGGGGTTAGAAGCTGATCTTTTTTTTGATGTTTATGTGGAGCACTCTGATAGGAATCTCTTTTTGCTGTACCAAATCAAAACAGAGCTTGGTTCATGGCACACAGTCCTGTGATTAACAGGCTGAAACAAGTTTCTGTTCCAGCCTCCCTAGTAACTTAGGCTTTCAGCTGGAAATGCCGTCTCTATCTCTCTGAAGTTGGAAGAACATACTAATCAGAGAACTTTGCCTGAGGTGATGTCTCCTTGGGAAAGAAATAAAAAAGGAGTGTCTAAGGGGAGATGACCTAATTAGGTCAGTTAAAGTTCCCTAAATTTGTTAGACCCTCATCAATTCTTTAGTGTTTCTAGGATGCATGTACTCCAGCCTACATGCATGAATAGTTACGCTTCTTTGCTGGCATACACACACACCATCCTGTAACTTTTAGAGTGGAAAGCAGATTACATGTTACTACATAGAAAAATGAGGGTTTCATGTGTCAGGTTATAATGCTGCATAAACACACACACAATTATCCCTGAATACTGGTTGAACTTCTCTTTTCAGATTTGGGAGCTGAGTGAACTGTCTTCCATGTGCCTCCCAACTACTGAGAGCTCTTCAGGGCCCATATTTACTTTCTGTTGCTTTTCTTATCCCCACTGCTGTGTTGTCAGAGGAATTTTGATGTTTCATTTAAAAATAACTGGATAAATATTTTGTACTGTTCTTTTGAGTGGTTGTATACAGTGCAAACCCTGCTGGAACGTTTGTGCATGTCTCTGCCCTTAGGAGTGCCTACCCTCTATTTTACTTGGGGTTACCATCTCTGTAGCAGGGGTTACCTCAGCTGTGGAGTGCCTCTCCATTAACCTCTGCAGTTCACAGACTGACCTTCTAACTTAAACCATCTGTGTGAGCCATCAGTTTGTGCCTGAAGGCTCATTTAAGGATGTTGGCACATGTAGAGTCACATATATAAAAAAATAAAAATATTCCACAGGCTTTGATCAGCACTACTGCTCCATATGCATATTAATTTCTACCAATTTTGCTGTAGTCCCAATCCAATACAGGCACAGACTTGGATTTTGGTGTTGTCAGGCTCTGCCAAATGCTGGCTTGTGTCCCAGTATGGACTGGGCAGCTACACCAGGAGTACGCTTGTCAGAGCATCTTGCCTGCTGCTTTATCAGATCTCTTCTCTTCGTATCTATGTTCTTACTGATGTCAGTATACAGCCCATAAATATTTCTTTTCAAAATACACATCAGCTTTCCTGAGGTACAGCTTAGGGGTTTAAGTATGTATAAGCTAAACACACTGAGTGCCAAACATCAGCCAACTCAGCTACAGAATTTCTCACAGGGAGACCAGATCAATTTTTATTCTGAGAAATAATTCTGCAGTGTTTTTGTGCTTAGTTTTGAAAGTAACTACCTTCCTTTTGAGAAATGACTTTGGAAATACTCAACCTCACAGGCAGCTGGTTGCTGCAGATGCAAACAGCTGAAAACAAGAGGTTGTATCAGAAAGCAAGGTTAGCAGCCACACAGTGTGCTTTGTTTCTACTCAGGCTATGATTACCATGATTTCCACCTGGTGTGGAAACATACACTGCCATGTTCATAGCTGAGCTTAAATGAGGGCATGTAATACTTTTCTGACTGTCTAAACACCCCAAGGTGAGCTGCAGCATCACAGCACTCCAGTTGCTGGGAACAGACAGATCATGACTGAAGCAAGCGTGGACACTAATTCACCACAGCTGCAGGACCAGCAGCCCCAAGTTATGAGGTTTCCTGGCATTCTCACTTGTTTATCAGCATATAGCCGAACCTTTCTTTTTATCAGGCAGCATAGGGAAAGTGGCAGGGAAGCTGAAGGCACTGCCATCAGAGTCAGTGATTTGTCTTTGGAGAAGGTAATCATAGCTGGCGGATGAGCCTGGTTTCTGGTCTTTGTACGTGCTAGGTGCTTTAAATGGAAAAGAGAGGAGGATGGAGTCTGGACAGTATCTGTGGACCATGAGGCAGTGTTTTCACTCAGAAGATGACTCTTGCAGGAGTTTCTGTAGGCCTGTTGAACATCAAGGGGATTTGAAGTATCAGAATGAGTTGAATCTCAGTTCCGCCCATATTTCTTAAATTTTGTGGTTAATCAGAATCTATCAAAACTAAAAGAACATGAAACTGCAACAGACATGTACAGTGCAAGCAAACAAGAAACAAAGAACAGCTGTGCTTATTGCAAAGTGAGAACCTTGTTGCTTTAATGGCTTTACACTGAAAAACTGCAGCCTTACCAGCCTTACTCTGCAAACTGTGAATATTGCCCAAATGGAATGCTTGACCGTTACAAGAAAACATATAAAAAGTTGAACACACAGAGGACCTCCCTCCCATCATTAAATAACACAGCTGGCTTATGTTCACACTAATACTTTCCTGTGGAATTTTCTTTCCGAATCACTTGAAGCCCTCACCATCCTGAGTTGCCCTTTTCCATTTTATGCTTGCTCTGTGTTTTCAGTGGAACTGAACTTAATGTGCCTGCTCTATTTTGGTTACGCCTAAAGTTGGGTACAACCGGCTTTGAGTTCACCACATTTTAAATTAAACATTTTTCTGTCATTTGTGCACCCCTTTCCTCACTTCCCCCCCAACCCCCATGGAAAATGTTTCAACTTTGTTTTCCCTGTGTGTGTGTGTTTTCACCCACTGCTTTTACTTCCTGCTTTCAGCCAAAACATTGAGGGGAAGACATCAAAAGGAGAGGGCAAATGCAAAACATTAATTTTATAAAAAGGGCCAAGGGGCATGAAAAGCAGAACCTTCATGGGCTTCCCACAAATGCACTTGACCTTGAAATGTTGAAAGTTCCTTTCTTATTTCAAAGGCTGGATTTCTTCTTTTATTTTTAAATTTCTGCACTAAAACTAACTTAATCTGGACTCTTGGTTAGAAAGCCAAAACTTTATTCAGTATCCTAAACTTTGCAAAAATCTGTAGATCATTGCAGCAACTGCTGTCACAATTAGGTTTAATTAAAGAAAGAGGTTTCCAGTTAAAGAAATCACTTGTAATCTAATAGGATAAAACTGGGAACAAAGCCCTTACAAACTGTGCTGCTAGCCTTTGTCAACAAGACATCATAATGAACAATTTCATTTGCAAGAACACTCTGCAATGACAGATACACATCTTCAATGCATCATGTGTCGATATGTAAATGTTTGTCAGGAACTAATAAAGTCCAAAACCAATCCAGTAGTGTCCAGGAAACTTACTCCTAACTCCTAATGGGACTTGGGTGACAGAGCCCGGGAAGTTTGTGGCATATAACCCTGTAATTTAGTAAATGTTTCTTGTTCTTTCTTGGGAAATTTGACCGATCGTACTTTTTCAAATGGTCTATCCACCATCAAACCAAAACTACAAAATTTCTATTTGTTGTCAAGTAGTCTGCAAGACATATAATATTTGCTTTTTCATTTTCTTTCAGTAAATAATGCAAATGTTTATCACAAATATAGTAGAGTGCATCTTTCTCAATATTATTATGATTTCATTTGAGATTTGTTTCTGGGATTTTCACTAAGCACTGCTCTTCATCTTTACTCTCTTTCTCTACATATTGTATGTCTATTCTGAATAGGTATTGTTCAGCCAGGAAAATAAGTAGGCAAGAAATAAGGCAGTTTTTGGTGACACTGAAAACAAACCTTTTGCAATCGTTTCCAGTAGTTCTTTCTTAAGCTTCTCAGTCAAAGGACAAATGTATTGGCATCTGCTGAATATAGAAATTTAAGAACAGTTTTCTGTTTGAAAATCTCGCTTGTGTGAGACTAACTCATGTTTGTGGGCAAAACATAATTTAGTTTAGTGTGATGTCTTAAATTAAGCTATTGGCCTTGCACACATAAGACAGTTCTTTTTCATATGCTTTACAAATTTCTTACTATGATTTTACTGCACTGTATATTTATAGAAAAAGAGCTCACTACATTTTCTAGTTATTGAATTGATATGTTGAGAAGATAAACATTTCCATTAATTTGAGTAGTATCTTATCTTTAAAAGCGAAATAGTTGCCAGATCATTCATAAATAAATCTCGTGATTATCCTGGAAAGCAGATGCTTCTACTTGTTTTTGTAGTGTTTTCCTCAGAAATGTTTTATCTCACGCTGATGAGACACCCCTTCTTGCTGGCTTAAAACAAACTTTTAAAATTATGTTTTATACTTCACTCCATGAGTGAATCGAGCCTTTATACGGGAGATCTCACTAACCTATAATACTCCCTGTAGAATACCCAACTGTCAGCAGCCAGTAGAGAATTTTGAGTTTTCTCCTGATTTTTCTTCAACTGCTTTTTCAAGGTAACTGAGCTAATCCAGATGAAAAATAAAAAGCTGGTCACAGTGAGGATGAATAAGTGACATTCATAATGTATTGTCTGCAGTTTCAATCAAACTGATTTGTGTTATTTATAAATCTGGTGCTCATTTCTCTAAAAATCAAACCAAACCAACTGTTCCTTCTCTCTATGTTATAAGTTAAATTCAAAGCTGTTTTCCACTTGAAATAGCACAGGAACCAAAGATGAAGCCTAAGAAAAAGGATCAGTAAACACATATTTCATCCATACAAAGAACAATGACTCCGAGAGGAAAGATGAAGAACAGCACACATGATATATTGATTCTTAGGATAATATCTCAGTGACAAAAAATATAGCTCAAATTCTCTGAATGGAAAATAAGTGTTTTGCATGGGGTTGGGGAAATGTTTTATCCCTTAACTATGTAATTCTGCTCCAGACTAATATCTAATCTAAAACCTTGAGATGCATTGTTTCCAGATTCATACCTTACACAAAAATTTAGTTTCTCTCTCAGATTAAATCTCTGGATGATCAATTAATTGTCTCTACTTTCTCAAGTATTAACAATAGTGACTTGTTAACAAAGGAAGAGTTTGAGTGCTGTATCTGTTCCTTGCCAGTTTTAAAGGATGTGATTCAACTCAAGATTGGAACTAAATTTACTGTTTACAGGAAAATTGTCTGCAAGTGTGGTGGGTGTATAGGCTACCTTTGCAGTCACAGAAATTGGTTCAAGGCCATCAGAAGAGCCTAGAAAGTGATTCTTCCCAGACTAAGATAGACCTAAGGCTAACATTTGATGCCTAACCATAGTTTTGGAGTTTTTAACATAGTAGGCAATACCACACAGGCTTCAGCTGCTGACCCAGTAGCATGTGGGTCTCATACAGCTGAACTAAGCTCCTCTGGCTTGTGACAGAAGTAGCAATTCAGTTTTACTGGCTATGTTGACTACAAGCTTGTCAAGATGCCTGTACTAACCAGTGTCTGGTAACTTGGAGGTACCCTGGGATAATCTGCTGGGGCTTCAGAAAGAGACAGATCTCCTGCAGGTTCTGTGCCTCATCTGCTAGGCTTTGTTCTAGAGGTCCTAGGACATGTGTGAGCAACAGAAATGTGCGCCTGCCTTGGCTATTATGATGCTCAATTTCTTAGAGGAGTAGCAGACATATGAAGATGTGTCTAAATGTCAGAATATTTTTGGAGCCCTCTCTCATTACATTTGAAATAATTAATTTTGATGGAGACCAGAGTTTTCAGATGCCTTATGTCATTGATACACAGAATAGGTGTGTACTATTGAATTTGGCTAAAATTGCACTGCCTGTGCCCAAGAGAATGGCAGGGGGTTGGGCATAAGCTCCATTATGTATGACTGGGGTGCTTTCTTATTTTAGAGTCATAGAATCATAGAATCATAGAATCACCAAGTTGGAAAAGACCCACCTGATCATCGAGCCCAACCTTTCCTATCAAACACTAAACCATGCCCTTCAGCACCTTGTCCACCCATCCCTTAAACACCTCCAGGGAAGGCGAATCAACCACCTTCCTGGGCAGCCTATTCCAGTGCCCAATGACCCTTTCTGTGATTTTTTTTCCTGATGTTCAACCTAAACCTCCCCTGGCAGAGCTTGAGGCCATTGCCTCTTGTCCTGTCCTCTGTCACTTGGGAGAAGAGGCCAGCACCTTCCTCTCCACAACCTCCATTCGGGTAGTTATAGAGGGCAATGTGGTCTCCTCTCAGCCTCCGCTTCTCCAGGCTAAACAACCCCAGCTCTCTCAGCCACTTCTTACAAGTCCTGTTCTCCAACCCCCTCATCAGCTTTGTTACTTGAATTTATCATGAGCCTTCCTCTTTGATGAAGAAGGACTTTGCAGAACTTGCAATTTTTATTCATGCTGAACACATCAGCCCAGTACTTTATGTCATAAACAAGAAGTTTGCCATTTTTGGACCTAACTGAATGCCAAAGACAGTTTATCTGTCTTCCTTAAAACAAACTTAGGCACAGTGCTTGGCTTTAGTTTATTCTATTTAAGCTTCTAGAGTATCTTTTTAAGACCTTTCTTAGCTGTATTTAACAGCAGAATTTTGTGTACATATTTCTGCAGAAACACTTTAAAGGAAAATACTGAGAATCTCCTAAATCTTCTTTTAAATATACTATAAGATGCTGTGTGTTTTAAAGCACACGAATTTATGCTTTACAGCAGCCTTTAAATGGAAGTGTTATTCGACAGTCTTATTTGTCCACCAGCCTCTACTGCTATGTCTAGGAAAATGGTGGAAGGGTAAATCTAGATTCCTTAATCCAAATTCTTTTTATTAAGTCCTTTTCATCACGGTTTGTTCTCTGTACTGAGAAAGAATTTACATTTAAAGAAAAAGAATTCTGTTGGCCAATGGAGTTGCTTTTATGTATGTGTGTATTAGCAATAATTTAAGATATAGTATCGTCTGTTGTCAAATCATGCATACTTCCAAAGAAACGTTAATATGCTAAGATGAACACCATAATGAAAGATTTGAAATACGGTTGTTAGGCACCTACACAAAGAACTGCCTGTACATTCATTTAGAAAAAGACAGAATAAAAAGAAGCAGTGAAGTGTTAATTATTTTAGTTTGTTTTCCAAAATCAGGTGTTAAATTAGTAGGGTGAATGTGTGTGAGTTTGTGAACTAAACCCATTAAAGACTGTGAAGAAGAATCTTTATATAGCTCAGCAATTTACATTAGGAGAGGTAACAGAAATAAAGCTCCAGATAATAAATTGTTAGCAAGTTTTTATTTTGCTCTGTAAGAAAGTAGTTGAACTAGCTTTTCCTTTCGTTATTAAAAACCATCATGCTGGCATGTGTACAAAAGTTTTTCTTAGACTAATCTAAGAAAAAATTTCAAAAATTCCTTAAAAAACATGCAAAAAGATTTATTTTGTCCTATTTATTTCAGATTTCTAAAAATGTTCTTATTTTAAGTAGCATTCTATTGCTGAGAGGATATTGTGGTTGGTTTTTTTTTTCCTCCTATTTATCTCACCTATTGATTGAATAATGAACTCTTGCTCAGATGTCAGGAAATTATTTTCCTGGAGCTGGAGCTATTTGCCTTAGCAGAATTTCTAGAGTTTATTTTTGAGGAAGCAGACCAAGTAAACAGAGGAATGAACTATATTCTGTGCTATATATTGTGTCAAGCTGTTCTTTGACTTTCACTCTATCCACATCATACCGTTGTGTCTTAGCAGTCCACTACCCGTTCAGATACGATTTACCACTTCATCTTCATGTCTTTGTTTTATGATTCATTTCAAGTTCTGACTGTTGGCCTCTGCACAGATTTGGAATCATTGTAACATTATATATCATTTTCCTTTCCGCTTTTTGATGTGTCTTTCCTGGGTATCCTTGCTGTTTCACAGTGATGATGCAAGTAACAGTCCTGTTATGCCTGAGCTTAGATGAAATAACGCTTGTGCCCATAACATCAAAGGAAGTCTGTCTGAAGGAAAATATGCCTTTGTCTGAAGCAACAGTGTTATTCTGAAGTATTATTTGCAAGTTCTGGAGCAATTCCTTGGAATTTCCTGGAGTGGTGTGCATGCTGCCCTGACTGAGGCACGTCCTTGTTGCTTGGCTTGGCTATGTCAGTTCCTACTGTTGCATCACAGCTGCCAACAATGAGATGGGTCTTCTGGCAGGTGGACAGTGGCAGGCATTTGCCTATATATTACTCAGTTTGTGTAAGTTGGGTGTCTTATACTTTATGTTTGGTAAACTGATTCCAGGTCAATAGTAAAAGCTACCACGAACATCCTTTTCTTCCTTGTTCTCACAGGCAGGGCGGTCAATATAGAGATGAGCACCAATTTCCTTGAGATCTTAATGCTGGGAAGTATTTCCAATACTAAGGAGAAGCAGATCATCACCATTCATAGTCTAGCTGGTATCATTCACTTCCCAACTACTTCAGCATAGGAACAACATAACCTTTTTCATTGTGTATACAAAACTAGTTGAAAGATTTTTCCGGCCTCACTCTGGTTGCTGCTCTTCCTTAGCATGATCTATTTCTCCTTTACTAAGTGCAATCAGTCTGTGCTTGATGTTGTAAGTGGATGTGATACAGAAGCTGAGGCAGCAGTTATACCAGGAAGTCCCTGACATAGTTTGTTTATTTAATCTATGACTCAGTACACAAGAGATTAAGGTTGAGCAAGGTAGCAGGGAAAGTTTTCCGATGCGTTTCTCTCTCTGTCCTTCATGGCCATTGTCATGCTGTCATTCCCCTCTTGTTGATGGAGACAGACTTTTTAACAGGGCCTGCAGCAACTGGACAAGAGGTAATAGTTTTAAACTAAAACAGAGTAGATTCAGACTAGATATATGAAGAAATTTTTTGCAATGGTAGTGGTGAAACACTGGCACAGGTTGCCCAGAAGGTCTGTAGATACCCCATCCCTGGAAACATTCAAGATCAGGTTGGATGGGGTTCTGAGTAACCTGACTGAGCTGAAGATGTCCCTGGTGGTTGGACTAGATGATCATAACGAAACCTTCTAATCCACATCATTCTATGATTCTTGGGGCCAAACCAGGCTGTGAGGGGCCCATGCCCAGTCATGGAAAAGCAGAACAGCTCAGGCTGAGAGGAAAGATCTGGAATGGAATCAGTTTGGACAGGGAAAATTTTTGCTCCAGGGACAGCAACCTTGGCTTCTCTCTCCACCAAGTTACATCTTCCCAGTTGCTCTAGAATAACAGCTCATTCATGGGCAATGACATACTCATGTGCAGGAATGTGTTACTGCACAAATTGTGTCTGTCCTGCTGGGTACTGCAAGGCTCTGTGTAGTGACTGAACAGTGCCAGGGTAAATGTTGTTGAGAAAAGAAAATGACAGCTTTAGGAAGCTGCCAACAAGGAGTAGAAAATGTGTGGTAGAGAGTAGGAGAAGACACCAGATGTACTGACATACGTTCAGAGTTGTTGGGGAAAATAGAGCTGGAGTCATCATTTGGGTATTTGGAAATAAGAAATCAGAGGATGGTGACAAGGAGTTGAAAAAGTCGAGGATGAAAAGTTATATGGTTGTGAATCAAGGAGTGTCAAAGGTATTTTCAGGAATAAAATGGCTTACTTTTAAGTCTTCTTGCTGCCTGCATCATCCCTGTCCCTTCAAGAACACAGCACTTCTCATGAAGCATTGATAAACCGGTCTGTGGTTGACTTGTGGAACCTGTAATGTGTTGCATTTCTGAAAGATTTCACACATTTGTTGTCACTGGAAAGATGTGAGCCATGATGAATCTTCATTTCAACCAGAGAAAAGTGGATTAGTGTTGTAGAAATCTCCATTTTAATGTGTTCTAAAGAATTTATATTCAGAAGAAAACTGAGAAGGTCAAACCTTTGTATGGTGAGCAGAGATTATTTTTTCCAGTCCAGAAAGAGTCCAGTAGAAAGAAAAGGACAGTGAGTTGCTGTGGGAAGGAAACCAAAATCAAATAAACCCCTCTCTCTATTCTTTCAGAAAACACTGTATTTTTTGGATAGTCAAGATGGGGATACAGACAACTAATTGGAAGTATTGAGGCTGGCATAACATACAGAAAGAAAATCATTGCCAGTTAATGATACAGAAGAAGATATCTTCTTGGGATACTACTGAGTATCTATTAGGCATCTACAACGCTGTAACATTAATGTGAAGTGTTTTCTTGTGCCTTTTGGACCCTCAAATTCATAAAGCTTTGAGGCTATTTCATTATCTGTTTCATATTTTTTTTTGGTTCTTCCATAAGGATTTCCTGCCAGATGGAAGGATGGAGCTGAAGGGAATGGGGAGATTGAATTTCTAACTTTGACAGATAGCCCATTAAAAACAAGCAGCTAACAAACTGTCATTTTCTTCTGCTATTTAATCAATAATGCAACTAATTACTCTCACTACAGACTGATATTTTAATTATTTTAGTTCAGATAAAGTAGGTCTACCCCATTAGCAAAATAGCAAAAAACATCAAGCCAGCTTTGTTGGCCTTTTCACAATTTGAAATTCAGGCTGTTTTGACTACTCTTGAATCCAAAACAGTGGATCTGTGTACTAAGCATGAAGCTGCCAGTATGGTTTCTTCTCTTGGGCTTGATGTATTTCTAGAAGGTATTGATGCTAATTTTAGAGGCAATTCTCTAAATAAATCAACACTATAATATAAATAGAGATGGAAAAAAATGCAAACTCTAGCCTTCACATTTCTTCTGGATCTTGCTAGCTGTGGAACCTTCTTACTTGTGCTGATGATTTCTTAAGGCACTAAAGGAATTACTGTATGTAAAATGTGTATGTGGCTTGTATAGCAATATTAACCAAATTTCATATTCAGATAATGGAAGGCAGTGTGGTTTTTTTTGTTTTATTGGGATTTTTTTTTCCAGAAACAGGAAATCAAGCTCAAGTGGGACTGATTCCAAACACTGACCAATTTTATCCTGACTCCAATTTTGCTTTGACCTTTCCTGAGTAATGCAAAATGAAGCTAGCTATGGGGAGAGGTTTTTTTCAGTGTTTATACTGTAAGAGTCATGCTGACTCAAACAGAACCAGACTTGTGCACTTCCAGCGAGCCACATAATAGATCCTTTGAGAGGAGCAGTGGAGGTTGTGGGGAAGGTCATTGACACTCAGTCTCTGTACATGCCAAAGGGATGCAAACAGTTGCGTGAATTCATATGAGTAAAAAACACCTGATCACAAAACACAAGAGGGCAGTTTAAAAACAGGAAGAAGTAGCAAAGTTCTGGGACTTCCTACAGAAAGTCACAGGTATACAGACAAACAAACACACACTTTACTTTTGCAATCAAATTTTATCCATTAGGTGCTAAAATAGTTTTATGGACTCCAGTTTGTCAATCACTTTGACTGACCCTCTCTGAACGTTTGAATCCTTTTTCCAAAATGTGTGGTGTCATTGTAATCCATAAGTCTTATGACACAGTTGGAGATTCTGGGTCATCACCTCTGGGTGAATGATTTCCTTGTCACTACTATGATAGATTCAGATTAAGAGAATAATAAGTGCTTTGAGCCTTGTCCTAACTGAGGCTGCCAGGCTCTGTCTCTGTGCAGTCAGTGGAGGGAAGGAGACGTGATACTAAAGTTAGGCACCTACTGTAGGTGGTTTGCTTACATATAGATCACAACTGCCTTGTTCACCATGACTGAACTCTGGCTGCCCTAGAGAGCAGCGGATGTATTTACTTATCTCTCACTTCGTCTTTGCATGCTATGGTAGACAAAATAACTGTCAGTCATCAAAGTGAGATTTATTTCACCCAATGTTAGTCATCTAAAAACTGGGAGATCAGTGTAATCATGTCCTCCAGGCTCCCCCTCAACTTAAACCACTTTTGTCCTTAACAGGCCCCTTTGGTGTTGGGAACAGATGAATCAATCCACTCTTTCTTCCTCCCCATGTGGATGAGAGAATGCTGAGGTAGCCAGTTTCATGAGATGTCTCAAATCCTGAGAGCCTAGTAGGCAAAATGAAGATAGCTCTACTCCAATTTGCCCTTGGGGATGTCTCTGGTCATCCTGATCTCTCATCAGGATGACTCTGATGTCCCCTGGTTTCAGTGTAGGTATTGTTCTGTTTACCTTCAAACTCCTCACTTTTGGGAAAAACTGATGCTGTGTGAGAACAATGCTTTCAACACAGCTGTGCTTCTCTAACAGATGTAATGCCAGTAGGACTATTCACATGCATTAGGTTACATGTGTAGTACAGTGGGTGTGTGATTTGTTAGTGTTAATCTCCATCTGTTTCTTTTTATTGCTGCTTGGGGGCATATTTGTACAAGGAATGGCCATTTCAACAAAGCTTACACGCTCCCTAAATGCAGATCTGAAGTCCTGCCAAGCATCTGTGGATGGGAAGAACTCAGTATTGTGAAAAGCATGTCCTTCCCTATCACAATCCTTTATATTGAATTAGTGATATTACTGTAGTGCCTAGAGGCTGCAAATTAGGTTTAGGGTCTCATTCTGCTGGACCCAGCACCAGAAAATTAGATGACACTGGCACTGCCTTAGGGAGCCTGCGATTTTGCAAACCTGCCATGCAAATGTACTTACAAGACCAATTTGATTTGGAGGGAAAGGATGAAGGAACATCAAGACAGATTTGGTTTGGCATTTGTAGCATGACGAGGAGTAAGTGATCACATTGCACTGATCAGAGCCAATGAGAGTGAGAAAAGATCTAGGCAAACTACTGGCTGCTCACCTATAGCGCTGTCTCTGTCTGTACTTGGCAAAGAACAAAACTTCACACTGTTGGGCTGGAAGCACTTGCAAGTCCAGAAGCAAGTTGCTGTACCCTTTGCACGGTGAAAGTCACCCCATCCCTCTCAGGAACAGACTTGCCACTATGACCTGCATGCCCTGTGATGGGAACCTGTTCTCTGAGCAAACAGAAAGGGACATAGTCCTACTTACACTGGTGTGATAATGATCAGCCACCTAATCTGTTACAACCAAAGGGATGACATTTAATGGTAAGACATACTTTAAGATGGCAAACAAAAAGTTATGTTAATTCAGCGGCAGGATTCTAATACTTTTTCTACCATTGGTTTCTTTTTGAAGCAAGAGTCTCAGCAGGACTCAAAGATTAAAAAAAGTGTTATACTTTTATTAACATTGGGAACACACTGGTCAGTGATAATTCTCTCATCTATCATTTATTTCAAACATTTCAGTTTCTAAGACTCTAGCATTTTTTTTCCCTATTCTTCCCCCCCTCCCCTTAGTTGTACTGTGGTGTAATTGATGAATTATTATATGATGCATTATAAGAGAAGTCAAGTCAATAATCTAAACCAGTATATTATGCCTTCTTTTAAAGATGAGATCTGAGGTTTACATTTGAAAAGGTGCATGGTATAGAATTTCCCTAACTGCATAGCATTTCCCTAACTTTCAAAAAAATTATTTTCTTCATGGTCGTTTCTGATAATGTTCTGTGAGTCCAAACACGGTTGTTCCTTTCCTAAGATGTCTTCACCATCTCCCCCTTTTTTATGTGTGGGTACTTTGTTTTGGTTTTCCCTTGTGAACTCAACTAGTTACTGATTCTGACACTAATATTGACCTAGAAAACTATTCATTCCAAGCTGTCCCTGGAAATGAAACACTTCTCTGTTGAAAAGATAATGTGGATTTTGCAAACAAATGCAGACAAGAGAGGACAGATAGCATATTAGGCCTATGACTTTGACAGTATCCCTTTGATGTACCAAGCCCTTCTGGCTGCGAAGGAATTTCCATCTCAGCTCTGCAGAGCTAGGAGTCTGAGCAGCACAGAATAAGTGCCAGGTTGGCACAATACTTAGGCATTGCCTTTTACCCACTCTATGAACCTGCAATGACAGAAACCAAAGATTTCATCCCTCCTGGCATAAGTAGCAAGTTTGCCCTCTCTCTGAACTCAGTATGTGTTGAAGTCTGGAATAGTTCAAAAGGAAAGAATGAAGGAATTTAAAAAGATGAAAACTGTATAATTTCATGTTCTGGGTGACAGTGCCTGCACTTCTGTGCTGGCACAGACAGATCTAAATGCTGTTGCAATATGAAAGGGAAATTTTGCTTATATGATTTGTTTTTTAACTGAGGCTCCTCTGATTAAAGATGTTGCTACCTTTTTGGTGCTACAGGCCAGATAGACAGATGTATCATAAAATCAAACAAAACATTGTCAATGAACAAGGGTAGCAACAACCATGATTCCTGAAGTTCTGTTAATTATTTTTTCCTATCAGATTCTGGCAAGAGCTGTGGAAAGAAGGAGCCAGCTAGATGCCGGTGTTTGCTTCCACTGGAAATAAATGGCTCTTCTGACATAGTTATCTCTGGGAACTGACCTTAAACTGCCAAGTTCACTCCATTTAACATATCTGCTGGGTTAATGAGTGGTTTGAGCATGATCCCAGGATGTACCAGGTGCCTGGGACAGTCTCTTGACGTCAGGGGGTGAGGGATGGAGTGTTTGTGTCCTGAATGTGTGTACGAAGAACAAGTGCAGCGTTTATCTACAACGTGCCCATTGGAGCTACACTGGGAGACTGCCCCAGAGTCTCTCTGAGGTAGAGGAAAATCTGAATACTTTGAACTCCAGTAAGGAAATTACCCTTTTAAAGATCCCTTTCTCAAATCAGATGTTAGCTTTTCTCTCTCATTGTTGTGACCTCAGTAAACTATATACTTTTGTGGTGAATAGAGGTGCAGAGCTGGAACTTGATGGTGACTCTCAGTTCCTTTTTAGTGTGAAGCTTAGTACATTGCAATGCTATTTCTCAGGATTTAAAAAGGCAAGCAAAGAAATGAGTGTATATGTTTGGACAAGACATATCAGAGAAAGATGAACATTTTTCAACAGATAGTTTTTTTTCCATATGCATAAATATATATAATTGAAACATGCATTTATGAGCTGATCACATGATCAATAATTAGCTACAAATACAATATAGTAGCATATATATTTTTTTCTGTGAAGGATTGTGTGCCTTTCATTTTTGTTTCAGCTTAACTTGCACTGATTGCTTCTTACTCCTGGAAAAGAATGCAGACGTTTCTTCCAATCATGAGTGTTCAGATCATTTTAGAGGGTACATGCATCTGCTTGCCCATCCACTGCCTCAAAATTTATAGACATAGTCAGTCAGTCAGAAAGAAGTACTCATGATTATGAAAATGGTAATACAGTGACAGGAATTCTGGTGTTTAAAATTATTCATAAAACTTTATTTCATTAAAAGAAAGGTTTTGCACAACAATTCCCTTTACATCAGAATCCATGTTTACAATTGCTTTTATTTTTTATTTTTGTGAAGGTTTAATTCAGAAGGACAATTTTCTGATAAAGGGATTTACAACCATGTCTGCACTGGCTTCTGTTTTGGATGCTAAATTGTATAGAATAAAGGACACTAAAGAAAACTACTTCTCCATTTTTTCATTTCTGTAGTAGATAGAAATCCTAGTGTAAACTTCAGGGTTGTAATGACCCTTCAAGTCTAGATTTAATTTGCTTGCTATTAGCCATATACAAGCTAGGCATTTGGGCTGAGCTAGCCTTCTGTGGTCTATGTATTATGTTGGTATAAAAATGATGGCCTTTTTTCCCCATCGACTTTAGAGTAGTATATCTCAGTTTAGATTAAATTTTACCAATAAAAATAACAATCATTAGAATCTACACATTTTGCCAACAAGAAACTAGTCTGGCTATGCTTATAGCATAGAGTTCTGGAGTCCAGGAACTGATGAATTCTGCAAAGGAGTTTTGAACTGCTGCCTGGTTGTGTGAAACTTTCTCCTGCAGAAGACTGTCACAATGCTTGAAAGTGTGGTAATCACTGGGAAAGAGGTCGGATGAGTAACCTGGGTGAGGTGGTATTTTAAGCCCAGTAGCTTCTGCACAGTTATTTGTGAGACATGATTGGGTGTTGTCATAGAGAAGAATTGGTCCTTTATGTTTGACCACTGTTAAATGCAAATGTTGCAGATCTTGGTGCATTTTGTGGATTTCTTGGCAACACTTCTCTGCTGTGAAGGTTTTTCCAGGATTCAAGAAGTCATAGCGGGTGATTCCACTTGCAGACCACAAAACAGTGACCATAACAGTCTTTTGATGCAGCTTTGGTCAGGGGAAGTGTTTTGGTGCTTCAACTCTATTCAGCCACTGTTCAGAATTCCATTGGTTGTATAGAATTCATTTTTTGTCACAAGTCACAACGTGATCAAGAAAAGGATTTGTTTTGTTGAGCAAATGAAGCAGAGAGCAGAGTTTGTAATGGTAGGGGTATTTTTGCTTTTTTTTTTAAAAAAATTTTTTTCATATAGTGCAGCATACATTTGTTGAGACTTTTTGATTTTCCAGTCTGGTGCAAATGTCACAAAATGTTGAACAGTTGGTGTTTATTTCTTCTGCAACCTCTTGAGTTGTTTTGTGTGGATCCGCTTCAGTACTGACCCTCAATGTCTTGTCGTCTGTCTCAGAAGTGTGTCTGCAATCCTCCTCATCTCCAAGACTCTTACTTCTGTTATAAAATTTTTGGAACCAATGTTGAGCTGCACATCTTTGTTGGTCCCCTGGCCAAATGCTTGGTTGACATTGCTAGCAGATTCTGCTGCTTTACATCCCCTTTTGAATTCATACTACAAAATTGCTTGAATTTGCTTTTTTCCCCATCTTTAACTTCACAATGTAATAGAAAAAAGAATAAGCTATGAAAAAAATAGCAGAAATAAATAGTGATTTTTGAGCTTTAAATAGTATACTTCATGAACACAGTTAAATAAAAGTTAACAATGACAAAAATGGCAATTATTTTTACAGCAGCTGGGCAGCCCCAAAGGGCAGTTCATCCAACCTCTCTCAGAAAGCTAGGCTGGGAGGGGGTTAGGCACCTACCCTTTTGACAACTGATCATAATATCATAGAATCATAGAATCACCAGGTTGGAAGAGACCCACTGGGTCATCTAGTCCAAGCATTCCTATTTCAAGACTTTCTTCCCAGGTGCTGTGAATGGCTATCAACATACTGATGGAGAAAGTAGAAAAAGATTTAATCCTCAATTATAGGGTAATTTTCAACTTTTTGATCTTTTTAAACATGAGGCAAAGCAAATACTGGTTAAGGAGAAGTTGCAATGCAAGAGTTATAGCTGTGCCCTGCACTGGGCATCAGTATAGAAGGTGCCAGGAGGGGAGGATTTGAGTTTGACCTGGCTGCAACAGGACAAGGGAATCTCCAGCTTTCTTCTTGGTACAGTTTTGGCAACACTGGCATGCCAGCGTTGCCAAACCAAACAAATAAATGGTTAGGTCTCTACATGAAATACATAACTGTACAAATGAAACAAACCTAAGAAATTACTGATCAGATCAAAAAACAAGGTTGAAAAAGATTTCAGTCCTACTGCAGTAAGGGTGCTACATATGTTTGCCTGTTATGCATCTTGGGAGTTTTATCTACTGCAGATACATCACATTGTTCCAGCTTGTCTTGGTGTGTTGTAGGTCAAATGAACATTGCACATTCAGTAAAACTGAATTGGCCTGATCCACCTCCTGGTATAAAAACATTTCTGATTGACTTCTGTGGAAACCTGATCTTTGAAAAATAGAGGTGTAAACAGACGGGTTTCCCCAGTTGCTACTGTAGTTATAGCACAGACATTCAGAATCCAATGAACACAGGGAATTCAACAGAGGTTTCATAATTTACTATAATGGTGAGTGGCTGGGATTCTTCCCCGAAATTTATCAAGCTGAATTTGTGGTGAACAAATGACCAGTTCACAAGGCATTCACCCCACCAACTTCTGTCACTTTCTGTGGCAAATAATGCAACCAAAAATGGTGGGGAGAAAAGGGGAAGGGAGAAGTGAGTGTAAGGAGAGCAATCTCTGAATCAGTGTCTGGTTTTAAAGGGCATTTCTGAGAACTTTTGGTTTGGGAATTTTTCATTTCCCTGACTAATTATTCATTTCTCTCCACCTGGTCAAAAAAAAAAAAGAAAGAAAAAAATAAGGTGCATAAGGATCTCACAGAGGATGACTAGAGGGATAGCAGAACAGCTCTTAGCTCTTACTGGACTCCACAGAATTTGGTCCTGCCTTCGCCAGTTCGAAAACCCAACAGCTGTCTTCATAAATACTGTCATTCAGGATTTGAATAGTTTTACATAATCTAGACTGGAGTGTGGAGACCAAGCTTTTTGCTGGTCAAGTGGCAGGGGGTGAATTCAAGCTTTTATAACAAGGACCACAGTTGCTGCTCCCACAGGGATTTTCTCTACTATCTATTGATTTATTATAAGCTCCAAAGTAAAGACCAAAGGGTCAAAGACCAAGGATCAAAAGGTGGGGTTTGTGATATATTCTGAAGATCAGAGGGGTGAACATGTGGAGGAAACCTGGGTCTATCCCACTGCTGCTTTGCTGGCCCAGACTAGAGTTCCATGTGTCCTGTTTGTGATCTGTGTGCTCAGAAGAAGAAGTGTTTAAACTGTTGGGTCACCAGTCAACATAAGAAAAGGAGAAGCTACTATTTTAGTTATGGGATTTTACTTTTAATTCCCTTTTTTTTATTCTTTTTTTTTCTTACTTTTTTTTTTTTCTTACTTTTTTTTTTTCTTTCTTTTTTTTTTTTTTTTTTTTTTTTTTGACAGAAATACTTGCCTGGCTCCTCATGGTGTTTCTTTGCTGACCAAAGTCCATGCCTTTGCCATGACTGTCACCTCAGAGCTGGCTTTTCCAAGACAGTCCATACACTCTCTGCTGGTGTGAACTTATGCAGCTTCCCTGAGATCCTTGAGTTCTACACTCATTTACCCCAGTTTATGTCCTAGCACAAACCTAATGGCAATATCTGAGGTAAGTCACAATGTACAAGATGTCCATCTAAGAAAATCAAAGCACACATGGAATACATTGCTTTATAATTATACTGGGGGAATATAATACAGATTTTTTTGAATAATAGCTCATTGGTATCTATGAAAATTATACCAGCCTTAAGCAAATAGAGCAAACCAAATAGAGCTGGGGTTATAGTGAAAGATACACATTCTCTTGCTTACACATAGCTGACCATCTCTGCTGTTTGCATTTGCTGTGACATCAACCTTCAAGTGGGGGCATGTTTACGTGTTAAAGCTAATGGAGCTTGACTGCAATGGATCTGCCCATCAACCTCTCTTTTCCTTGGCTGTGAGCTGGTTCCAGCCAGACTGTGCCTGGGCTCTGCCTGCTCTACCAACCAGACGCAAAAGCGGGAGTGATGAACTGCTTTTACACAAAGCAAACTTTCATTCACTGGGAACAGGTGCAAAGTGTCCTTTTGTGTGAACAGCTGGGAAAGCAGTAACCCTTCCCCTTCCTGCACTTAGTTCATTTAAGGCTTGTGCTGCTGGAGGAATAGAGTCAGAAGATTTCAAGCACTGTTTTCTATGCCTGCCTGTTTGCTATAGAAACACTTTTCTTTGATTCATATCACTCAACAGCTTTTTTTGTCTTTCTTTTTCTTCAGTGTGCACAGAGCTGCTTCACAATAAAAGCTGATGTTAGATGCCTCACTACGTATAGCTGCAATTTTTTGAAGTTTACCCTTGCTTTGCTAAAGAGCCTGCATCTATATTCTGGCATCTGCTGCTGAGATTTGGTGAATAGCTCTGAACATGGGTGATCTTTCTGTAGATAATCTCACAACTTGTTTGGCCATGTTCTCTGTTTGACTCTGGAGCTCAGCAGAGAATATTAGCCATTCTTTACTTGACCTAATGCCCTGTCCCTCAGGGTGTTCATAGGTAGGGTAGATGAGGTTTTGAGCAACCTACTCTAATGGAAGCTATCACTGACTGTCGAGTTGGATCTAGATGGTCTTTAAGGTCTCTTCCAACACAAGTCATGCTATGACTCCATGATTCTGTGATTGTAATGACAAGAGATATTACTAATAAAATCCTCATTCTTGTCAAGCATGTAGCTACATTCTTAATACTAAGTGTAGTAGTAATTTCAGTGAATTCAAATGAAGTTTTAGGCTGGTCTTCATCAAAGGAACCAAAAGAAAAATGTATCCAAGGTCTTCTGCATCCCAGTAGTGAGCACATTTTTGTGATGAAATATAGTTAAAACTCAAGGCAAATACTTTTTCTTGTTTTAGATTCAAGCAAGAGCATTTTATTATATCAGATTCTTTCCATTTAAGAAAATTGCAGACAATATATTTTTATTTCCATAAATAGGAAATGAGGAAAGATAATGCCAAGGTAATGCTAAGCACATCAAAATCTAATGCAAAATTATATACTGTAGTGGGACAAGTTAAGGAATTTAGTAGCAGTGCAGTAAGTAATTCACTGATTTTGAAAGAGAATAGTATTTTGTGGGTAACCATCTGTAACAATTTTGCTTGATAGTTATAAAATGGCTGTATGTATTCAGCAGGAATTTCATAGCATCTTTAAAATATAAATGATTCTCTAAGTTAGCTGAAATGACTTATTGAAAGCCAACTTAAGTGCCAAGCAATTGGTTATATGACAGAATTTTAAAATTAATAGACTCTGATAGGCCAAGAGAATTATTGATCATTCCTACTGCTGCAGCATACTTTCTTACAAAATACTCTACCTAATACATAACAGGAAGATAGATACACTTGTCAGCATAATATCTCACATCAAACTGGGAAATCATTGACATCAAAAAGATGATTATTAAAATTTGATGAATTTCTGAGGGTAAATCAGAGTCAGATGTAAACAATGGTAGCAATTTTGAATGCAATATTTGCAATATTGGTCTATTTTGATCATACTTAGACAGTATGAGGAGCTTTGAAATTCTCACTGCATAAGGGATGTGCCTGGGGTTTTTTTGTTGGGCTAAGGCAGTGTCAAACACAGTCCTTCTGAGAACATGGGGAATTTTTCATGAGTTCAGATGAACTGTGTGTTCTGTCTTCATGCCGTGTTGAAACATACTTTCCATACCCAACACCATCTAGCATGGGTTAAATGCTGCCTTTAGGTTAGATAAGTGTTTCCTTCATCTTTTCCCTTCTCTTCCCACTCAGTAGCAACCACTGCCCTTCACCTTTTCTAACAGACTGATAGCAGGATGAATCCGGTGGTTTGTGTTGGAGTCTCACAGGCACAGGAGGAGGCACACAGTTGTGTTTTCTGCATGTGTAAGTTTTCCCTTGCTCCCTGGGATGAAGATGTATGTTGGATGGAAGTGTTGTGTGGACAGCAGGTTAGGTTTTTAACTGCAAGCTGGACCACACCAACTTCCAGATGGGCATATGGGAAGGCAGGACTGAAGCCTTTGTCTCCCAGCCCAGCACCACAAAACTAGAAACACATTAAGTGAAATTAAAAGATGTTAAATCAAAAGGATATGTTTTTTTTTCCAAAATACATATGTAAATATTGGTTGGCAGAGGATGTAACAGGGCAGTCTAGAAGGAATCAAGAATAAAAGTATTAACAGCAAGAATTTCTAGAATTTTTTAATTGTCAGACAAAAAAGAGTTTGAATAATACATCTCATGCTGTAAGAATTAGTTAAGCTCTGGCTGATGGAGATCTGGGTGATATTGGGGACATTCACTTTTGTGTTGACCTGCCTTGCTTTTCTCCCCCTCTGTCTGTTGCTTGCCAACCCTAATGCTAACCATAATGTTCACACTGAAGAACCTGACCATGAAGTTAATCTAGTCTGGACCTTCTTATTTGTCTCAAAATAGTCTTATGACTTTTTTTGATACGTATGATGAACCAGTGGTGGTCCTTTCCCAGATGTTATTGTTCCAGTCAAAGTCTGGGTGAAACTCTGATTGAATTCAATGAGGGCAAGTATCCAATCCTGATCAGGCAAGCTGCAGCCCTGGAAAGAGACAGACTTGTGCTGGACACACTAGTAGAGTATACATGAGCTTTCTCTGCAGTCCTAACACCAAAACTGTCTAAGAAGGAAACTGTCAGAAGTGAGGGAATGCTACCTTGAGGACATCCCTCTAACAGAGGAAAATGTTAGACTCATCCAAATAAACACAGTATGTCACTTAAGGCATAGTAGGTACTCAGCTATCAAAGTGACCTTGCTGTGGGTGGGTAAGCACCATCCCACACAGGGTACATTGGCCACAAAGCAGCAAGTGGGGTTGGAAACTACAGGGAAATGATCCTCTGTGTTAGTATAAAACAGTCCTCTGCAGCATCTTTGCTTTATCTGTCCCCTGGTGCTGTTCATTGACTGCAAAATGAGTGCTTCATCTCACATACAATGCATCTAAAAAGTACTCTGAGACTAGGAACAAGGAAAGAAAGTTTAGGCTTCTGATAGCTCCCTGCTGTCTGTCTGGAAACGTAAAAGGCCCAGACTCACTGCTATTAAGTCTCTAGCAATGAGGAGTTGAACAAATAGGCATCCATAAAATGAAGAAAGTATTGTTTCAGAAGCAGTATTATAAAGGACATCTCAAAGTCTATCTCTTTTGGAAAGACACCAAACCCCTCATTAGTTGTGCAAAAAAAGGTAGTATGTCTCAGCGAGAGAGCTGGTCAGCTTAGAGAACTGTAACCGCATTGTCCCTTTAGAGGCTCTGAATCCCCCACCTCCTGCAGAGAGGTAAGGTGGAACTAAGCACAGCTTGGTGGAATGCAGCACTCCTGGGAGCTGTGCACTCAGATCCAGGAAAATTCTGACTGATCCTGAAAGTTTTTCACATGGAAACAAAATCTGGGTTTTTTTTTTAATTGTAATCCTGCTTTCAAAGAGACAAATAATGTATGAAATTTCAGCCATTTCAATGGGTTAAATGAAAACAGGGAAACCTCACGGACTTGCAAAAATACTATAAAAAGTGCCCTTTAAAATATACTTAATAATCAGAATTCTATTATTAGCTAGGAATAACAATATATATTATTAGTGAAATATTAATGCTGTCTGATTTTGGTTTTCACAGCAATAAAAAAGTAGGGACTGTGTCCTCTATGGATGAATACACGTGATAAAATAACTCTAAGTGAATTGTATGCAAGAGAAATTGAAGAATCTAAGCAGTGGGAGACAAAATACATGAGGTAATATAATCCCTCTGAACTTCTCGATGTATCTTTTCTCTTTAGCCTCAAAAGGGTACTGAAATCCCTTTACAAGAAACTCCAACCAATGAAAGTGTTATATGAAACAATGTGGAAGGCAGGCAAAGATTTTGATGTCATAGAATCATAGAATAACCAGGTTGGAAGAGACCCATCAGATCATCAAGCCCAACCATTCCTATCAAAAACTAAACCATGCCCCTCAGCACCTTGTCCATGCATTCCTTAAACACCTCCAGGGAAGGCGAATCAACCACCTCCCTGGGCAGCCTATTCCAATGCCCAATTACACTTTCTGTGAATTTTTTTTCCTAATGTCCAGCCTAAATCTCCCCTGGTAGAGCTTGAGGCCATTCCTTCTTGTCTTATCCCCTGTCACCTGGGAGAAGAGGCCAGCTCCCTCCTCTCTACAACCTCCTTTCAGGTAGTTGTAGAGAGCAATGAGGTCTCTTCTCAGCCTCCTCTTCTCCAGGATAAACAACCCCAGCTCTCTCAGTCGCTCCTCATAAGGCCTGTTCTCCAGCCCCTTCACCAGCTTTGTTGCTCTTCTCTGGATTCGCTCCAGAGCCTCAACATCCGTCTTGTGGTGAGGGGCCCACAACTGAACACAGGATTCAAGGAGCGGTCTCACCAGTGCTGAGTCCAGAGGGAGAAGAACCTCCCTAGACCTGCTGGTCACATCATTTCTGATACAAGCCAGGATGCCATTGACCTTCTTGGCCACCTGGGCACACTGCTGGCTCATGTTCAGTCAGCTGTCAACCAATACCCCCAGGACCCTTTCCTCCAGGCAGCTTTCTAGACTGACTTCTCCTAATCTGTAGCTCTGCATAGGGTTGTTGTGTCCCAAGTGCAGGACCCGGCATTTGGCCTTGGTAAACCTCATGCCACTGGACTCTGCCCAGTGGTCCAGCCTGTTCAGATCCCTTTGCAGAGCCTTCCTACCCTCCAGCAGGTTGACACTTCCACCCAACTTAGTGTCATCTGCAGACTTGCTAAGGGAGCACTCGATGCCTTCATCCAGGTCATTGATGAAGACATTGAAGAGGGCTGGACCCAGCACTGAGCCCTGGGGAACACCACTTGTCACTGGCCTCCAGCTGAAGTTAACACCATTTACTACCACTCTCTGGGCCCGGCCAGCCAACCAGTTTTCCCCCCAGGAGAGTGTGCGCCTGTGCAGGCCAGAGGCTGACAGTTTCCATAGCAGAATACTGCGAGAAACTGTGTCAAAGGCTTTACTGAAGTCCAGGAAGACCACGTCCACCGCCTTTCCCTTGTCCAGGAGTCAAGTCACTTTATCATAGTTTCATCTTATGTTTATCATAGTTTCATCTTATGTTATGTCATGTTTCATCTTATCTTCTTTATGTGTAGTATTAGGAAAAATATGATCACCTTAGTGTAATATATAATTTGCATAAAATATTTTACCCTATTCTGCATGAAACTTGATAGCTACTGTTTTAAAGTAGTGTTATCTGAGTATCTTTGAGTGTTACTGTGTGAAGCACACAGATGAAGTCTGTCTGACCCTGCGAAGGTTTGTGTTATGTTTGTATCAATCTTCACTGAATTCAAAGGGAGGATACAAATAAAAAAAAGTAGGAAATGTGTTTCTAAAGTTTATAAACACAATAGCTAAAGGAACTGGTGCAGAACCAGCACCTATGTCAAACCATAGCAGTTTATTTTTGAGTTATTATTTATTCTGTTACTACTCTTTAGAAGTCTGATCAGACCATTTTAAATACTGAAAGAGAAAAACTCAAAAAGGAAATACAAAGCTAACTCTTTTGTTTAGTAATCTGCAGTATAGTGGTAACAATAACTTATCAGAGTGCTCTTGCAATAGGAGCTGTGAGGTTTGTCCTATGAAGGGCTACTGGAAATGAATAGGTCCCTGAAGTTTGCAGAAATCTTTCTGGTTTACTTTTAAACTGAAAATCAACAATTTTTGTCTTGTTTTATCTCGAAAAAAACCCTAATTATGCATTTATCTCTCATAGTCTGCTCCTGCTTCTCTGGCAAGTGAGACAGAAAATATCTGTAGTGAACTGAATTCATAAGTGAACTTAGTGGTAACCTTATTTAGGCAATACAACTTTGCCGTCATCATTGCCTGTCACAGCACATGCTACCAGTCCCATAACTGGGGAACAGTTGTCATCTGAGTTTCTTGCTGCTGAAGCCTAAGTTCAACATTATATTTGGTCAGTTAAGTGTCACTTGTCACATAGTGAGGATGTTTCCTCCCACAAAACTGAAATAGAATATAGGGGTAAGACTTAACTCAAGTTTTGACAGTTTGAAGAAGGCATGTGTTTATCAAAAGTAGTTGATATACTGACATAATCCATCCCTAAGATATCATTACAAAGAGAAAATCATAGGGATGTAGTTTTTTCTCTCAGAAGCATCTTTGTACTAGCAGAGCCTTCAACACAGAAGGGGGTGGGTTGATTAGGTCAGCAGAGCTGCTGATTTTACTCTTAGAAGCTGTACCACTCTTTGTGGCTTTACAGAGATACATTTAAAGATAAACCTTAACTGGCACCACTCCCACAGTGCAGGTCTGCTGACCAAGAATGCTCTGTTTTTAAATGAAAATTGATGTCTACATGTGGAAAACTAAAAATCATCTGGTTTAGTAAACATATAGTGAAGGTGAGAGTGGAAAGCTTTGTTGCAGTTCTCAGCCTGGCTATAGAAACCAAGCCAATAAGAAAAGTCAGGAGATTAGAAGTCCTAGCATCATACAGGAGCTGAGATCAACGATCACAAGAGGCAGACCTCCAAGCCTTGGCATAAGTCAGATTTTCCAAAATTGACAGGCTCCCTGAACCAGCACAGGAAGCCAAGCCTTGAAGAACTGATACCCCAGGGCTTTGTTGCCACTGAAAGGAGTACCTCAGTCTGAAAAGCTACACAGGAAAAAATCCCAAATGTCCTAAGGTCCCTGAGGCAGTCCTATCATGCGGTTTACAGGTACTCAATGGGTTTGTGTCTCGTGAGCCTCATGTCATCATGACGTGACTCTACTTATACTTTGCCAGAAGGCTGCAAAACCAATAGCCTTGCACAACATCTTTCGATTTTGGTGGACTGGCATTTTCTCATGAAATTATTTCACCATAAAAGATTCAGCCACCTCTGTGATCTTTGGAGGGTACCCTGCCTATCTATCTCAAGCAGTATTTCACTAAGTACATGTTCTCACTTGCACAAGTAATGTGGGTAAAAATACACCCTGACAGCAATAAGACCGGTTCCAATGAGAAGTTCCATTGGGGAATTTGCAAGAGGGCACAAACCTAATTGTAAGAGTTTCTGAAACTTAAATGATTTCTGGCCAGGGAATTGAAGTAGTCCTCAGCTTACTGGCCACAGACTATCCTATAATTTTTCTAACATACTTACACCTTCTCTACACTGACTGCACGTTGCACTACTTTGTGTTAGCCGCCAGAAACTCCTGTTCCTTAGGGTGCTTTTCTCTGTGGTACCTGTGCTGTTTCTGATTTGACACAAGTCAATTTAGAGAAATAAGAGTTTGTCTCTCTAAAAAGTTGCTTACATTGCAGCAGTGATCTGGAAAGCCCCGTGCTTCCTTGGTTCCTGCAAGTCAAATATTCACAGACGATGTGGGCTGATTGCTTATGCATGTATGATTCGTGAACAGGAATTTTCTATCAGACATATAGCAGTGATACAAACCAGGAACTTTTACTCTTCTCTGATATGCTAAACCACAAAATGTTAGAATACATTTCTTTTACAGGAACTACCACATTAAACTTATTTATCTTGATTTAACAATTACATAAGAAATATAATAAGGAAGTTGTTGGACATGTAGCTGAAGAGAAGGGAAGTAACCTTGCTGTTAACTTCTGAAACACTGATCATTGCAAAGAACTGACTTTCATCTTTTAAATACGGTATTAACAGGGATTAAAAGAACAGAACTTTGAAAGAAAGACCTGGAAAGGCTTATTGTATGAAATATTTAATAAGATTATTAGAAAGTTGCTAGAAAGCAAGGAGGGAAGTAATATTTCAAGGATTATCATCATCATTATGAAAATTATGAAGGAATATGGAGTTAGTAGTACTAAACTATGCCAATTTTAAAGTATTTTAAACTTCCCTCTAGTTACATGAGAAAGTATATTGTTAAGAAACATATGCTGTTTATGTTGTAATTACACATTTGCATGTCTTGTTATGTTTTGTGTTGAATTTAAATTTGAATTTATTAATTTAAAAAAAATTTTGACTGTAACTAAAGAATTCTTGGAATATTGTTCAGTCTTAATTACTAAATTGCATGAGCTTCCAACATTAGCTCTTTTTTAGTATTGCTTTTATTTTAAAGTAATTTTTTTTATATTAAAAGATAGGTTTGGAAGACAAGTAATAGGAAAACTCCTATATGTGTATATACGTGTGTGTGTGTGTGCCTTAATGTGTGTCATAGATGTGTCTTTATTATATAGCATCTCATGTGCACAGGAATGCCTACAATGAAAGAATTCTCAATGGATATTGCTGAAATTCTGTCTTGTGCAATGAACAACTATTGCATTATAAGTTCAGATATTGGCTTCTCTGCCTTAGAGGCTCCTGCTCACTGTTTATCTACTTAGCCATCACATACATGTACACGCATACATATAGACAGAGCAACTTTCTATTGGTTTATCTTCAAAGCACAAATACAAGCTCTCAAAATCCTTTGCTCCTCTGAAGCTGATAAATATTCTAGCTGAAGTTTATAAAAAAATCCAATAGCTACAGTTGCCTTCATATTTCTGTGTTTAGGGCTTTTTTATTTATCTACAGGGATTTTGAAATTCTGGGGCTGAAATTTATTTGGCTTCTGGATTAACTATATGATGTAACAATTGTTCATGATGCTCACAGCAAAATTTTTTTTCTCACTAAAACCTATGTGTAACTGAGACCTCTTAAGTTCCAAAGAAAGAAAATAGTTTGGGTGTTACTTTTTGATAGATCTGTATGGAAGGCCTTTAAAAGGATTGTTTTGGCTAAGCATGAAACAAGCCTTTGCAAGAGTGAGATATGAGTCTTCCTGGGAGGAATGTTTGTCTGTTTGGGACTTTGATGACCAGGCAAAACAAGAACTCATGCCATGCAGGGAAGCAAAGTGTATTAACAGAGAATAACAGGAAGATAATCTAGTAAGTCTTCTAGACACTGGATTCTTGACTTTCCCCTTCCTCCCATACAAATAGAGAGGAAATTAAAAGGAGAAAGATGATACCAAAAATATGAGAACATATTCCTCTGTGATACTCCCATTGCTTCCTAATACGATCTCAGCAGGAAATTCTGCAGCAATAGCCTTTCTAGTAAGAATAGTGATAAAAAGTGGAGGTGCTAAAAGAATAAAAATGTAGTAAATTATGACACTTGAAGAAAGAAATAAGTTTCAGGGGAAGTATGGAGTAGACTGAGGTGTTGAATAAAAGTTCTAGTTTGTTTTTCTTTTAATCAAAATTCTTCAGCTCATGCTGATGTTATTTGGATTTCTGACATAGATACAGGAAAATTAATAAATATATTAAATGAAATATAATGAGTAGAAGTCTTGTTCAGGCATGGCTGGGTGCACAGCTGAAATGAATTTCACTAGTATTTTTTGACAATTTTCCAGTATGTTATTTGGTGAGGAGTTACTCCTAGTGGGATACTTAATTATATATGTAATAGCAGTCTGTCTGCCACGTGTCACACCAGAGATGGAGATCTTGAAATTTTTTATACTAGCAGAATCATAGAGTCACAGAATGGTTTGGGATGAGAGGGTCCTTTAAACATCATGCAGTCCAGCCGCCCTGCCATGGGCAGGGACACCTTTCAGAAGACCAGGTCGCTCAATAGGGTTGAGTGTCTATGGGTAAAAATCAGTGGAGCAACCAATATGGCAGATGCTGTAGTAGGAGTATGCTATAGACCACCCAGCCAGAAAGAAGAGGCTGATGAGTTATTGTACAAGCAACTGGGAGAAGCTGCATGATCTCTAGCCCCTGTCTATGTTGGAGACTTCAGCTTACCAGATATCTAGTGGAAGTCTAATACAGCAGAGAGGAAACAGTCTAGGAGATTCCTATAGTGTGTGGAAGACAACTTCTGACATAAATGGTGACTGAGCCAACTAGGGAAGGTGCCCACTGGACCTGCTTGTGAACAGAGAAGACCTTGGGGAGAAAAGCAACAGTTGGAGGATGCCTGGAGTGTAGTGATCATAACATGATAGAATTGTCAGTTCTAGGAGAAGTAAGGAGAGGGGTCAGTGGAAAGGTCACCTTGGACTTCTGGAGGGTAGAATTTGGATGTTTAGAAGTCTGGTTGATATAGTGCCATTGGAGTCAGTCATTAAGGGCAAAGAAGCCCAGGAGAGCTGGATGCTCTTGCAGAAGGAAATATTGGAGGTGCAGAAGCAGGCCATCCTTCTGTGACAGAAAATGGGCCAGTGGGGAAGAAAAACAGCTTGACTGGGCAGAGAGATCTAGGTGGATATCAGAAAAAAGGAGGAAAGTATATGAGTGTTGGAAGATGGGGCAATAATCCCAGGAGGACTACAAGGATGAAGTGAGATCATGCACAGAGAAGATCAGAAGTGCTAAAGACCTTACATTGGCCAATTCTGTGAAAGATAACAAAAAAAATCTCTCTACAAATATATTAAGAACTAAAGAAGGGCCAAGGAGAGTCTCCATCCTCTACTGGATGCAGGGGGGACAATAGTGACAAAGGATGAGGATAAAGTTGAGGTACTTAATGCATTCTTTGCCCAAGTCTTTAACAGTAGGGTAAGAAGTTCTCTGGATACTCAGCAGTCTGAGTCAGAAGACAAGGAGGAAGAGCAAAACAAAGCTCCAACAATCCATTAGGAAATGGCTAGAGACCTGCTCAGCCTATTAGATGTTCACAAGTCTATGGGACCAGATGGGATCCACCTGAGCTTATTAAGAGGAGTGGCAGAGGTACATGCCAAACTCCTTTCCATCATTTACCAGCAGCTCTGGCAGACTGGGGAACTTCCAGACTGGAGGTTGGCACATGTTACACCTATCTAGAAGAAGGGTCAGAGGGAGGATCCAGGAAACTACAAGTCTCTCAGTCTAACCTTGATGCTTGGGAGGATCATGGAGCAGGTCATTTTGAGTGCTATCATACAAAACATGCAAGACAACCTGTTGATCAGGCCCAGTCAACATGAGTTTATGAAAGGCAGGTCCTAACCTGATCTCCTTCTATGACAAGGTGACCTTTTAAATGAATGAGGGAGAGGTTGTGGATATAGTGCTTTTAAGATCGGTTCTCACAGTATTTTGCTTGAGAAATTGCCTTTCCCTGGCAAACTCTCTACTGGGTTAAAAACTGGCTGGATGACTGGGCCCAAAGGGTTGTCATAAATGGAACTAAATCCATTTGGAGGCTGATCACAAGTAGTGTTCCCCAGGGCTCAGTGATGGGTCCAGTTCTGTTCAGTATCTTTACCAATGATCTGGATGAAGGGATTGAATATACCCTTAGTAAGTGCATGGATGACAGTAAACTGGGAGGAAGTGTTCATCTGCTTGAGGATAGGGAAGCTCTGCAAAGGGATCTGGGTAGGCTGGATTGATGGGCAGAGACCAATGGGATGAGGCTTAATAAGGCTGAGTGCAGAGTCCTGCACTAGGGAAACAACAACCCTATGCAACACTACAGGCTTAGGTAAGAATGGCTGGAAAGCTGCCTGGTGGAGAAAGCTCTGTGGAGGTTGGTTGACAGCCGACTGAATATGAGCCAGACATGTACTCAGGTGGCCAGGAAGGCCAATGGTATTTTGACTTGTATCAGAAACAGAGTACCCAGCAGGGCCAGTGAAGTGATTCTGCCCCTGTACTCAGCACTGGTGTATTTATTTTGAGGGTCCTCACTACAAGAAAGACATTGAGGACCAGGAGTGTGTCTAGATAAGAGTAACAAAGCTAGTGAAGGGGCTGGAGAACAAGCCTTTTGAGGAGCAGCTGAAGGTACTGGCGTTTAGCCTAGAGAAGAGGAGGCTGAGGGGAGACCTTATCACTGTCTACAACTATCTTAAAACAGATTGCAGAGAGGTGGGTGTTTGTCTTTTCTTCTAAGTGGTAGATGATGAGAGGCAATGGTCTCAAGCTGCACCATGGGAGGTTCAGGTTGGACATTAGGAAAAACTTCTTCACTGAAAGGGTTATCAAGCACTGGAACAGACTGCCCAGGGAGGTGGCTGAGTCACCATCCCTAGAGGTATTTAAATGACAGGTAGATGAAGTGCTTAGGGATGTGATTTAATAGCAGACAGGTACAACTGGGCTTAGTGATCTCAAAGGACAGTGGAGGGGGAGCGAAACAACCACCTCAACCTGCTGACCACATTTCTTTGTATACAGCCCAGGACCTCATCTGCTTTCCGGACTGCAAGTATACATCGCTGGCTAATGTTCCGTATTTCACCTACCAGTTTCCCTACATCCTTCTCTGGAGGGCTGCTCTCAATCCCTTCACCTCCAGCCTGTATTGGTACTGGAGATTGCCCCAACCTAGGTGCAGGATCTTGTGCTTGGCCTTGTTGAACTTCATGAGGTTCACACTGGCCCAGTTATCAAGTCTGCCCTAGTCCTTCTGGATGACATCTCTTTCTTCCAGATAATAAACTGCACCACTCAGCTTGGTGTCATCTGCATATTTGCTGAAGGTGCACTTAGTCTCACTGTCTATGTTGTTGCTAAAGATATCAAATAGTGTTGGTCTCCATTAGGACCTTTGAAGGACAACAGAGGTTATTACTGAATATAAGTACAATGAATAGATTTTTATCGCTGAGATACAACCTATCTCTTCACTTCATATTGGTTTCCAGTCTCTATTACTTTCCTTTTATGGTAACTTGATCTCATTTCACCCCAAAAATTGAGGTGAAGACCTAAGCACCCAACTGTGGACCTGATAACTCTGATTGTGGTGTTGGTAGATAGATACATTTAGTTCCTATCTACCAAGGGAGTCGCATGTCTACATCCCGTGTTACAGCAGTGAGACTCACACAATGCATATGGAATTGGAATGAGGCATTTTTTTATAATTTGAACAACCTTGCAAACTTTCTCATGGTGAAATTCAATCAGACGGTAATTTCATAGCCTATCTCCCTCTTATGGCACAAATAACCCCCCAAATTTTAAAATGCTGATCCACTGCAGTCTTGTTCTGAGGCAGTAATTAAAAAGAACTCTGACCTAATGTTTATAACTTCATGAGACTTCAATAAAACAAATATTGGGGAGAAGAAGACAGAAATCTATGTGTTTTTCTTTGTCAGGTAGCTCTTAACTGACAACTGCAAATCTGATCAAAGCAGAATCTTTCCTTCATGTTGAAAACACCACTTAGTTCACTTTCAGTGACCATATTTTCATATTACCTTATTTATGCTGTGTGGCAATTTTGTTTTCATGTTGATGGAGACTGACAGGAAATGACAGAGCAGAAAACTAATAATTTCACTTATGTTGCTGCTGTTTTTCCTGAAGTAGGCATACATGTATACTTTTAAATCAATCCAGTTCTGATACAGTGTGTGCATGAGTCATACTATTTAATTTAGAATAAATAATTGAGTCTCCAAATCTGTTTTGTGGCTTGAACAAAACTGTTAAAGAAAAGATCCTTTTTTTTTGCAGCAGCAGTAGTAATGGTCCTTTTAAATGGATGTCACCTCTCAAATGCCCAGAGGCACTTCAGTGTACCAACATTTTCCCTTTCCCTATGCAAAATCTTGTGTGCTTTTGAATGACCACAAAGCTGGCTATCTCAGAAACCTTGGAAGGGATTTTATTTACTAGGAGAGACAAATACTCAAAAATGAACAAATACCAGCTGATTCCATTTGACTAAGTCTGATATAGTTATGAAAAAACCCCCACTCATTTAAAGAAAACAGTCAAACAGTTCTCATTTATGAGAGTGGTTCTTCTGAGTATCAATCTCTACCAGTATCAGGGAGAAAGAAGTTTGCCCTAGAATATTCAGAATAATCGACTGTCTTTAAAGATTAACAGCTCCAATTTTTGCTAGGTATTTGGAGCTTTTTCTTTTTTTCTGGTACTGAGATTCTAAGCAGTCTGGTAACAACATAGTGAAATATCTCTACAAAATAGCTGTAATGTGGTTGGTCTCAGCAAAACAGCAACAAATGAAGGCCTTGTAAGTTCAGTACAGCTCTCAGTCTGTTACTAAAGGAAGAAATTTAAGACACTAGAAAGGGTATTTTCCTGGAAGCAGGATAGTATTGTAGGACAAACTGTTCTCACTCTCACAAACACTTTATTTCTTCATTCTTTCTTACTGTATTCACCTATTCCCTCAGCCCACTGTACTGGCCTGAGGGTAGCTGCCCGTTTAGTAATTTATTCAGCAGTCTTCTAAAAAAGAATCTACTCATGAGTCATTTCACACTCTCCAGGCCCTTTATACAGACAGCATGAAAATTCAGTCATGCATGCAAACTGTTTTCTTTCCATTAAGGTAATTCACGTATCCCTTTTGAGGATATATGTCACAAGACTTCATTGTATACAGCCAGGCAGCACTTACTCTGAAGACTAGTACAGCTCTCTGCAGCAGATGCGACAGAGACCTACAATGACTTATCATCAGACCATGGTTAGCAGTGCACAGTTTAGCAATAAACAAGTTGCATTTGCCTTGCCAGTGCCTACTGCTTCTAGATAATCTCAGGCCCATCAGTGATCCTTTTACCACTCTACCCCGTAAGCATCCTTTTTTCTTTACCCAGTTATCAGTAAAACAAGTAAATATCTTTTTCCACCCCTGTTTCTAAACCTTCTAATTCATTGCCAGTAAAGCTTCCCAGTAGAGTAAACGAAGCAAAGCTGCTGTGCACAGATATATAAGAAGACCCTTGGAGTCCTTGCTTCCTGATTTCATGAAAAAGTTGAAAAAAATAATGGTTTTCAGACTACTGCAAACATAATAATTCACATATTGCTGCAAGGTGCATTTTCAGTAACTTAAGTATCCCTTGTCTCCTTGATCTTGCTTTTACTTTGACTTCCACAACAAATCCAGGCTTCCCAGAACACAAGTCACTGTTACTGCAGGCATCCATGTCATGTAATCCCTTTCATACCACAGTTTAACTCTTCTCAAAGCTAGGAAGATTGCTTTTCCCCACTGCTGTTTCAACTAACATAATTTTGCCTAGTGCTTCCTTTCATTTGCCTCCTTATGGCCAAAGGACAGT
This sequence comes from Coccyzus lansbergi, assembly GCA_033558105.1. NCBI lineage: Eukaryota > Metazoa > Chordata > Aves > Cuculiformes > Coccyzidae > Coccyzus > Coccyzus lansbergi. Next base: position 298,874 of record JAUMJK010000827.1, read on the forward strand.
GTTGGTATTTGGTTAGCTGGTGATTGTTCCATGCACCAAGGTAACAACTTCTACTGCTAAGTTTCTTTCCATTTTTGTTGTTTCATTCCTCAAAGCCATCCAGAATTTCTTACATAACATCAAAATTCTTCTTGTGTTTCCAACACCTCTGAGATTCAAGTTATCAGGGAAATTTTCTAGCCCATCACTCGTTTCCCTGACACTAAATATTGAAAAAATTATATGAAGTGTAAACATTAAAATAAAATGTATGTATCTCTCTGGAATTCTTTAGATTTTAGCCTAAATGTTACCTTTATTTGTCACATACCTAAGTAGACTTATATTCTTATAACTTTAACCAAAACACACTAAAAAGATGGTCAGAGACCAAAGTCTTTCTTAAAAATTGGATATGGCTAACATTAAAGAGTTTATCAGATCAAAGTAAAATTTTTCTCCCTTAGGCACATCTGGTCTTGGTGACCTGTCTTCTACTCTATAATATCTTCAGTTTTTCTACTGACTGAAATTTACTTACTGCAATAGCAAGTCCCTGGTTGTTTTCTCCTACTGAGCTTGTTTAACATTACAGAAGGGAAAGGTGGTTTTCCTGTCTTCTGTTACTGACTTCTATGAAAAACACTGAAGGGGATTAAAAAATCTAGAAAAGGGAAGCTGCAGAGTCAAATTTCCAAAAGATGCCGAAAGTTAATGTAACTGCTAACAGTAATCTTCTGCAACCAGTACTGAACACTACAACTCTTCAACTTGAATAGCAATTTCCTGAGAATTAGCTCAGTTGTAGAGTCCAAAGTAAATGTCAGGTTCTCCTTTCCTGTCTTCTCAGGGATTTCCCCTCCTATTTCAAGTCTGAACTGAGACTTTTATCTTAATATGCCCAAGAGATATGTTTATGTAATGAAGATTTTCAAAGCTGGGGTTTTCCCGTTCCTACCTTCAATAAAATCATAGCATTTCCAATGTTAACTAACATACGATATGTCCCATTCGTGAAGTTAACATATTGTGACAGTACTAAAAACAAAAGGCCATGCCTCTGAAATGATGACTAGTGTCTTCTCTCAGAGGCACCCACTCATCTTCTTCAGTAAAGGACTTCTTCAGCAGACTCCTCTGCCAGGGTGAGTTCAGTTATAACATGAAGGGGATTCACTGAATTAAGTCATATATCACTGCTTGGATTAGATTCTTTGGAAGAAAGAACCTGAAACTTGCATTCTTTCCCTGATTTTATTTGATGTCATTAACCCTCAGGAATTAAAAACGAAACATTTTGTTGCAGCAGGACTGAAGTCTGTCATGGCACATTCATTGTAAAGTATGACCTTTGAAAAGGGTCTTAAAAATCCACCACAAAACTCAATGAAAATTAGAACACTTACAAAATAGGAAGGTCTAACTTGGAGGAGGAATGCATACATGGGTAAACTATGCATCCCAAAGAAGTTACAGAGAAAGTGGGATCGCAGCTGTATTCATTCTTCTAACAGGGCTTTAGAAAGGGGGTGATGTACCAGAAGAATTTTTGTCATCTTCAGAGAAGTGGAGTGGGTTTCCACTCTTCTCCACCTCTGTGTACTGAACGGGACACAAAGCCAGGACATGATGGGTGGGGTGCCAGACACTTGACAGCATAGCTGCAGCTCAATGTTGCTGTTTGCAAGCATCCAGTAGACTCCTACTGGGAAAGCGGCTACATGAGAAAGTAGGACACTAACGGGTCGTTCCCTGACATGCAGTGGGGTAGACCTTGGGTGTGTTTGAAGTTTGCATGTGCCTCAGATGCCTTCATGACACTTCTCCACACACTTACTTACCCCCACACTATAAAAAACTACCACAAGCAGAGTGCAAAACAATCTTATCAGTGTCCTGTGCTGTTCCAAATACCACAGCAGAACAGGAAAAGGCAAAAAGGGAAAGCTGGAGTCAATTGTTTCCATCAGCTCTGCTTGTGCAAGAGCACTGTAGGCTGTGTTTCCCAATACACAGTGATTTGTGTGGTTTTCATGCCCACTCTGCAAAGATTTGGGGAGTGTAGCATGGAGAGCAGAGGCAACGGTTCCAATGGGATTCTTGTGTTAGGTGAAAACACAGAGAAAGAGATTTATTTCTGTTAATGTGGCTGTAACTGAGGCAGGATGTAGAACTTCCATCCACATTAGTGATGTGCCAGTGAAGCAGCAAATTATTCATAAGGCAGGCATGTAATCATGGAAACTTACCTATATCAACATCTAATGTAGGTTCTGTATGTACTCTTTATGGAGATTCTGCTAATGTTTACTGTGGTAAAAGCTGCAGATCTACGTCTTCATAGCATAAGCCAATGCACTCATGTATCAGTCTCCTTTCAAGAGCCCGTCATGCTTATTGGTGAGTTTCACTGCCTGAGGAGTTGCTGCATTCATTATGAAAGTATGTGGGCTCAAGTCTGGGTGCTTCTTCTAACTAATCTGCAGAGACAGCTCAGTTTATATTTTACCAGGCCCCCATTAAAACAGCTGAGGGGAAAGAGAGAAGAGGTAAAAAGATCCAAGTCCAGCTTTATACAGAAGGTAACAGCTAGATTTTACCAATAAGCTTGGAAGAATCCCTCAGCTAACCTGAACTGAAAGTGATATCATATTTGCTGCCACCTCAAGCTTTGATATGATGGCAGTGATCAAAAGCTCTCAACACTGTCATTATCAGTCAACTGAAAGCAGCGATGTTTGCAGCAGGGCTGACACATGGTCATACTATCTTAACTAAGATCAACTCTAAATTACTCAGTGAAACAGAAGGTACAAGCTGTAACAGGCACGACTTTTTGGAGTGATTTCACAGAACTTGCTGAGGGGTTCTGACAGCATTTTAACAGAGTTTTAACAGGATGCAGGATGTGGCCTTTTTCTTTGACAAGTGTATCTAGAGAAAAATAATCTTTCATTACCCATAATTCATGCACATGTGCGTATTTATACACAAACAAGCACCAGTGGAGGAAACCACACAGTGTTCTCAGTTTTGCAGATCAGCTGTCAGACTTCATTGTGTGCCTATCTGACCAGTAATCTGAGAGTACATAGCAACATAAGTGTTGCTGGGCCAAAAATAGTCCTGCCTTCAGCAAACTTTTCTCATACTAACCTTGAGCAAAAGCATGTGTAGGAAATGGCGTCTATCAGATAACAGCTGCTAATTATCAGAAAATGAGTCAATGCCTGATTGGCTTTCATTAGTGCTATGTGTAGTTAAGAAGTCAATTGCTTATATGTGTATGATCTTTTAACAGTTTATGGTCTCTGTTGCAGGTTATTTTAAAATTTCAGTAGTACTTAAGGTGGTTAATGGAGTTATTTATGATAGGGACTACCTTACAGTGAAAACCAATGTATCTTTCATTTTCCATTATCACATTTTTTGCTGGGTTTTCTGCCTGTAGAATTTCAAGAAAATGAAACAGCAAGAAAAAAAAAATCTTTTCTGAGATTATGTTGAGAGCAGCATGCTTTTAGCCTGTAATCTGTATGAAGCTGTTTTGAGTAAAATGCACAATGCAGTTTTAATATGTGTACTTTTATCACACACACACAGAGATATATGTATGTGTATGTGTGTGATTCCACAGAATTCAGTGGAACATGAAGTCCTGACATTCAGCTGTAAAGTATACAGTAAGTACCTTCTGCACACATATTGTGGGGTGGTTTTAATATTTATCTTAGAGATAATGCAAATTAACATATACAAGAAGGTGAATCATTTGTAACTTCTTATAAACCTACACATTTCAGTATAAGAAATTCACAGGATACCAAGCTGAAACACTCTTCTCTTAGTTCCCTGAAATTAATTTAATCTTAAGAAATACTCTGACATATTTTTTACAGGATTTCACTGAAATTCACCACACAAATAAGGAAATCCCCTAGCAGAGGAAAGCTTTTGGAAGGGATAGGACAAGGTTACATAGTCTTTCAAAATGTGGAAATGAGAATGCTTATACTGGGCAAAGGCCCTAGAACTCAGTATACATGGCATTAAAAATCCAGCAAGTAGTACTCTGTAGGATTATTGGAAACAAGGGAGAAGCAGTTTTATTTATCCTTGTTAAAGTTTCTTCCCATTCTACCTGTAAGAAATGGAAATAAATCTACAAACATGTATGAAAGTGTATTTCAATTCAAGAAAACATTCCCATTTTAAGCAGCTGACATAACTGGGACTCATCTTGGAACTAGTGAACAGACGTGGAACAGTGTGCAGATTCACAGTAGCCTACTTCTTAGAAACAAACCGTGCTTTGAAAAAAAACTAAAAGGCGAGGGGGTTTTACCTTTTTGGAATTTATTTTTCTTAGTTTGAATATAGACTTCAAAATTTAAAAAATGGCATTATATTGGAATTTATTTACAAAGGCTTAGATATCTCATTGGGAAGGTTTTATTTTGCCACACATCGTTGTGATGGATATCTTAAGATAGGTGGAAGCACCTCAGTGGAAGAAACGATTATTGAAGGAACCAGAGCATTTTCAGAAAGCACCCGTATGGATGTCCCCATACAGACCTGATACCAGACTTGGGCAGTAGATGCAGAATGTAGTTGGACTGAAGAAGAAGTTCAGAAAGTGGATAAAAGAGATATCTTCCAGGAAATAAAGCACTGTATAAATCAAAAACAATGGGAATCAATAGTAGAGGGATTGCTACAATAGTAGATGGAAACGGGAAGCCATTGCATATGATGGCAATTATCAGATGATAGGCTTTTAAAGAGGATTGCATGTTCCCAGCTGCTATAGCTCTACTGAATATCTAAGCTGCTCTGATATATAACTTATTAATTATTTCAGCAATTTCAGTAAACATACATCATGGCAGTCTGAGCATGTAACCTGGGTACAGCAGAACAAACTTACAGTTTACAGAGTTATGCAGGAATGCAGCAAAATGTGTCTTATCTGCCTGGTGCCTCAGTCTGGTCTTTTTAACATGTCTGTCTACATGTCAGCCATTGGTAAACACCTAGACAGTTTTCAAATTTAGCACCATTACTTGTATATCATTCACCAGTCCCTATTTTCTTCTTTCTGTACACCTACATACAAGCAGGTGTTGGGTTTTTTTCCCCCTGACTTCAGAAACCTTTTGTAGGTAAGGAGAAAAATATTGGTGTCAGAATACCCTAACCATTTTCATAGAATCATAGAACAACCAGGTTGGAAAGGACCCATCGGATCTTCTAGTCCAACCATTCCTATCTAACACTTTTCCGTACATGAGTTTGCACACTAATTGTTAATGGTTTTGTGCATTCTGCAACAGTAATTTGAGAATGAAATTTTCAAATTCTAGCTCAATGCTGTATTTATTAACATAGGCCACTTTCAGTTAATTCTACCTCCAAAAATATATTTACCTAGTTTGTGTATTTAAAGGACAGGTTTCTAACATTACCTGGTTTTCTGTTGCATAACAATTACATACATTGATTTAACTACTATTCCAGGTTATAGACTTCAGTTGTGCATCAGTACTGCAACTCTCAAAAAAACCCTTTGTATCACAGAACATTAAACGAGCACATCTATCATCCTCATGTAGTCACAAAAATTTTTAAAGCACAGTAAAGTTTCTGATATTATTCTAATTAACTCATCAGATTTGTTACTGCTAGTAGTTCTTTAAAACAAGGAATTATAGATTATTTTATTTCTAGTGGTTATTTGTGTAGAAAAAATGATTTTTGATCTGTTCCACTGCTATGCATCCTACTTTTTTTTTTTTTTGTTTGTTTGTGGTATGATGAAGTAAACCTTTGGAAAAGAACATCTGCTAAATCAGGAGAAAGAGATTGTGTCTGAGCAACTCAAACCACTGCTGGAGAGGGATCCTGAATGGACATGTGGAAGACGTGTTCTTCTGGTAGACTGAGTGATTCCAGAGGCTGGAAACAGAGTAGATCATGATTTGTAGACCATGATGAAAATTTGTATCAGGTGAAGTATGTCTGCAATAATGTATTGCTGCATAGTATTTTGGCCTGCTCTTGGTCAGCCTTACAGAAATCATATTGCACAAAGGATAGTTTGTCTCAATGACAAAATTGCTTTTTACCTGGAGATACTTTAAATATCTTTCAGGTCCAAGATCATCACTGTACTCCAGCTTCATCTCTGCGCAGAGCTGGTGATGTGAAGATAGTCTTGAAATATGTATATGTAATATCATGGAGCAAATGCTAGGAAAGAGAGGCACTTCTCCCATGGATAATTTGTTAGAAAGAGGAGGAAGGGAGGCTATAAAGTCCCAGAGTGAGTTTGTGAGCTGCTTATTTAGGAAGAGAAATAGGAATCTAAAACATTGAACAACTGACAAATCTCTCTATTTCTGTAAACAGAGAGGAGATGCTAACAGCTTTAAAATTTGACATCTACATCCATTTAATCAAATGTACAGCACTCTTCTTTTGATGTAGAACTTGGCAAAAATTATCTCAAATGCCTTATGTGTCTTCATTAATAAGCTTGCTCTCTCACACTCTCTTCTTAAAATGCTTTCTTGTTGATTATCTTTGTGAAATTTGAAAAGCAGTGATTTTGTCAGGCATGTCTCCTGAATGTAGGTTAACCATTTAGTGAACAGAAGTCAATACCATGTGGCTAAGAAACAATCATATGATTCCATTTAGCTGTAAATAGTGGTTCTTCTTGGACAAAGATTTTGACTTATTATTGCAAATAGGAAATATTATGATGAGTCCAGTGATACTAAAGCAGTCATTCATTCAGTGTTAGTATTTACAGATGGATGCACTGTACTTTATAGGTTCCTCTTTATCATAATGCTGCTCTCTTGACACTCAGAATCACAATTTTGGTGGCAAAAAATTGCTGTCTGACAGAATAAAAAAACTGAACATTTCATTTTTCTTCTGAAATCATTCTCAGCTGTACAAGCCTAATATTTTTCATTATTTCTTTATATTCAGTGGCACTGTTTATACTTAGGCATCCTGCCAGGTACATTTTGGGACTACTGTAACAATGTGACAGTGTTTTCTAAATGCTTTTCCAGTTAAAAAAATATCAAATGTATTTTCTAGTATTTGAATGAATTAATTAAAACTCACCCAATTAAAAACAAATATTTAACATAAACATGTAGGATTTAACATTTGGCTGCGGTTCTGAGAATATTAATACAGTCTTTAAATGTATATGTATCAGAAGTCATGGATACAGATGCTGAAGAGGCATTCACCCATTTTTAGCATTATTGATGTGACTACTCCCACAAAAGGAAGGAAACTACTCATAAATGTGTGCACACATCTTGCCAGAAGACGCTTTTTTTAAAAAAAAAGAATAATATGAAAGTAAACACTTGGCTGCTGCAGTTTGAAGGCAGTGAGAACTATTTGGTCAGCTTTGGAAGTGAGAGTTATGGGCCTATTTTCCTAAGTATTGTGATGAGTTTTTGTAAAGAGGAAACTGCTTTTTCTGACGATCTTCTCCCAGGCAGCTTTGATCTGGCTGACTGGGCCTAGACAGACACAGCTCCACTGTTCACAGGACAAGGAGAGGACAGAAATTCTCTGACAAAAACAGTAATCCAAGAGGTGATCTGGGTGCATCTGGGAGGCTCTGGTTGTGCTGCAGGGCTGGCAGAAAGGCTGGATGGAGGAGAAGCTGCAAAAGGAACTTTGCAACACTCAGGAAGGTCAAGAGCATACCTGTGAACAGAGTAAGTAGAATCAGGACTTTGAAGAACTTTGCAGAATTTGCAGATAAGTGGCAGACTAAGAAGAAAATCAGTGCCAAGGTATTCCAGTTAGTGATTACTGCTGAGAAGACTCACAGATAGGACCCAGTACTGCTTTACATAAGTTGCAGTTTCTTTGGCCATTAGATTGTTTGCCAGCTCTGGGAAGATGCTTCCTCATTTGGCTGCATTCCTGGTCTGCTAGGGTATGCACTTGACCATTTATAGGGTATTTATATATTCCATCAGAAACATCTTCATATTATAGTGGGCAGTCTAATCTACTAGTGATAGACAACAAATAAAAGCAGTCCCCCTTATCCTACAATTGATCATTAGGTTTGTCTCTTGTGGGTATGCAGAAAGATGAAAAAAGGGACTAGCTGGCTCTTTAATTAGGACTCTCCACCTCTTCAGCCACTCTCAGCCTGATTCTTTTGCCTTTACTAGGGATGCCTGAAGGTCATCTAGAAATATAAGGTAAGCAAAAAGAGATGCTTTATAACCAAGTGGAAGGCAACAGATACTTAATTCCATCCCCATTTTATTAAAATTGCTAGGTTAGAAGTATGTGAGAGTAACAGGAGAGAGAACACAAGACACAATCTAATTTCAGCCAGCCTATCAAACCTCATCCTTTGCTTTAAGAGCTTCCCATTGTTTGAGACTAAATGAGGAGATAAGGAGGCTATATTTTAGTTTGGAGTCACATGGTACATTATAAGGCATCATACACCAAGACAGTCGATGCTATGTTCCGCACTTACTTTTACTCCCTTTTACTTGTTTGAGTGCAGAAAACAAAACTAGCTCTTGTATCAAAATCCTCATCTCATGTTTTCAAATATACCAAATATGCTTCCCTATAAAAAACAGCAATTGAAATACAGGATCAAATGATCTGCACTTGGCTGCCTGTGAACAATTGTAGTGTTAGTAAATGTGGTACACTATCTGGCATAGGGTAAGGCAAAAGCATCTGTATATGCATTGATTTCCACAGCTTTATCTTTAAACACCTTGTGTTCAACATATGTGAAATGATTCAGAACTTTTCTGCGGTGCCCTCATGTCTGCCACATTTTGTCACACTCAGACGGAGATAAAACAAAACCAAAACAAAAAAAACCTCAGGGCATTTTAAAAGACCCATATGAGTGATATTCAAGACCTTTTATCCATTTCATGGAAGACATTAGTGACTGAAAACGATAATCTCTCAGATAATACCAGAGTCAAAAATTAATCTTCACTTGTAAACTATACACTGCAAGGATTCCTGAAATTTGAACACTTGAAAAATTCCAATAAAGAAAAGGCCACTATTCTGCCACATTGTTAAAATGAGACTATGGTGCTGGTGTTCAAAAGTGTTTACAATGTCAGAATGGAAATACAAGCAGTGCAAAGTCACAGTTCTGCAGAGAGCTAGCCCACTTTTAATAGAGTCCATTGAGAATAATTTTGTGAAGACATGTAATCTTTCAAATTCATTTTCAAGGTTTGCAACTGGAAGTAAATGCATGGAATATAAGATATACGACTATTTTAAAGCTCAGATATGATCCTGAGTTAAAAACTGTGGTAACTTTGCTAGTTGCTCATTGTTGCATTGATTTAGATTATTTCCCTGGATAAGGGGAGGGAGAATATTTGAAAAATGGAAACCAAAACTGATCCCATCATGTTATTAATCTAGTATTGCCTTTTGCTGCCTATTATCTTCCTGGTTTTTTTCCTCTTTTCTTTTCCATCTGTTTCTCTTGGCCTTTTCTCCAACGCTCAAGCCATCAGGGTGTGAAGTGTGAATCATTTCCCTCATACCTTTAATCACACTCTCTGTGCAACCTTCTACTGTAAAAAAACCCATTTCAACTGAGGGGAAATAAATACCAGCAAAGAAGAGGCACTTATAAGACCTCACTTCTTTGTTCCCTCCATATGGTTTATAAATGGTTGGGAGGTTCTGGTTTCAGCTGTATTGCCAGTATACTTACCTCCAGAAACCTACTACCATTGCAGAAAATCTGATCAGGAACAGAAATGATTTCTACATTATACGTAACCAAACAGAGAGGATGAGAAAGCTCCTGAAGTCATAACACAAAGGGGAGAATGGATGCAGTGTAGTTTAAACAGGATTTATTTAAGATTTAAGCAGATTGTTTCTCCCTAAGGGAATTAAGATGTCATTTTAATGTCTATTTCCAGATATTTTACACATTGCTGCAATCACTTTCAGATGACTTAAACATATGCACAGTTATTATTGTTTATTCCTTCTATCATCTCATACATTTTCATTCAGCTGCTCTTTATTTTGAACCCTCTTTGATGTATCTTGATTTAGGTCTTGCCAAACTGAGAACTCTAATCAAGAGAATAAATACTTCAAAAAGATTTTTTGTCATTAAGTCTTTTTTTTCCTCTCTCTGTTTTCTCTCCCCCTTTTTTCTCTTTTTCCTTTCAACAGGATAGTGCAAAGAAAGGGGAGAGGATTAAAGCAGGGATCTTGCTTGTCACAAGATGTGATCATACAAAATATTGTACTGCTTCTAAATTTCTTTCAATCATGTCCCTAAACCTTTTTTGCTCTTGGTGAAGCTTGCCCCACAATACACAGCTTTTGGGTTAGAAACTGTCTTGTTGTTAGATATTACTGTTTTCTGCAGGGTTCTGAAATTTCCATTATAATGTACTGTTGTAACAAACTGATCTACCAGTTGTTATGCACCCAGGCTACATGTTTTGTTGATTTTGGTAAATATAGGAGTAGCTACAGAAGCAGTAACTGAAGGAGCTCTCTGACAGTTACTCTGCTTTGGAGAGGGTCAGGTTCAGTCCTGCAAATCTCCTGGTCTGACCTGTGAGGACTGACAAGTGGAGAGGTGGCATTCAGGAGAATGAAAAAAATACTTCAGGATGACATGCAGGTCAACACAAGCCAGTAACTGCTTTGGAAATGTTGTGCTATTTAAGATGTACATTGTGACTAAAGGAAGACCCTCATCACTCACCTGGTTTGGACTGCATATCCTCACATGCCAGTGCTGTGCTGTTTGGGCCAGGATTTGTGTCCTAGTAGTTTGCCTCCTTTTTCCAATTCAAATTGGCTTTGATGTCTGTTTCTTCATGAAAAAAACAGCAATCATATCTGAGGAACAACATTTTCATGCTTAACACCAACTAGATAAACAATCCATAACACACAGACTTACAAACAGTCTTTTCAGTTCTCAGTTAGTCAATGAATTCAGTTAAATTGTACTGCTCTTCCAACTGTTTGGTATTTGGGATGAGATCTGATTGCCCTACATGTTACTTGGATGTAATTCACATTAAATTTTCTTGTTATGAAATGGTGTTTCTTAGATAAATCACTTAAATTCCTTAGCATTTGCACTTTTCTAAGATCTGAGCTATTTTCATTCAAAGTGAGAGACATTGCTGCGCAGCAGGCTCCATCTGAAGTAGTCACCTGCAGCCCTATTTGTAGTTAATGGTGCATCATAGACACATCTGGGATATGCTTTTCCTCTTCTAGAAATGTCTGAAGTAGATGGAATGAATGACTCTTTAGAATAGGTTATTCATCTTCCTGGTCAAAAAGGAGTTTGTTTCACTTGTTACAGAGACAGGCATCTGCAGTTTAATCATCCTAATACAGAGTAATGAATTTCATCCCTTGAAACCACACATCTAAAATTCGTACTGTGATAAAATTGTCATAAACAGGATTTCACTGATTCATTATGTGGTCACAGAAATAATAATGGACTATTTAAAATCAGCAAGGTACACTCAACTGAGAACTCTTCTTGTGCAGGCACAACTTACGATATTATTCTGGACATCCATATAATGGAGGAAGACTTGTAACTTGAACACAATTGTCTTTAACTGGAGGCAGACCTAAGAAGAAATATAGCAAAGACAGGCTTCTGCCTTGGGATGAAGCTTTCCTCAGCTTTGCGAGTTGTGTAAGTCAGCAATCCTTGCTGGCTCTGTGTCAAACGTCTAGAGAGGTGTTCCACTCAGGACAATGCATTAGAGCCTTAGTGGTCTTGGGATAATGTGTGACTTCATGTTCAGCCGACTGAACATGAGCCAGCAGTGTGCCCAGGTGACCAAGAAGGCCAATGGCATCTTGACTTCTATCAGAAACAGTGTGACTAGCAGGTCCAGGGAGGTTATTCTCCCTCTATATTCAGCACTGGTGAGGCCGCTCCTTGAATCCTGTGTGCAGTTCTGGGCCAGTCATCACAAGAAGGATGTTGAGGCTCTGGAGCAAGTCCAGAGAAGAGCAGCGAGGCTGGTGAAGGGGCTGGAGAACAGGCCCTATGAGGAGCGGCTGAGAGAGCTGGGGTTGTTTAGCCTGGAGAAGAGGAGGCTGAGAGGAGACCTCATTACTCTCTACAACTACCTGAAGGGAGGTTGTAGAGAGGAGGGAGCTGGCCTCTTCTCCCAAGTGACAGGGGACAGGACAAGAAGGAATGGCCTCAAGCTCCACCAGGGGAGATTTAGGCTGGACATTAGGAAAAGATTTTTCACAAAAAGGGGCATTGGAATAGGCTGCCCAGGGAGGTGGTTGATTCACCTTCCCTGGAGATGTTTAAGGCATGGGTGGACAAGGTACTAAGGGGCCTGGTTTAGTGTTAGATAGGAATGGTTGGACTTGATGATCCGGTGGCTCTTTTCCAACCTGGTTAATCTATGATTCTATGATTCTTTGGATTTTTCTGCTATCATCCTCCTCTCCGGTAATCTTTGTAGCACATCACCTTTTTCTGCCCTGAAGTGTTATCTCTTCCACATCTCTGTGTGAAACTTCTGATGTTTCTTATTGAAGTCTAAGTTGTTTTGATAGTTTCCTTTTCAAGTCATTGATACATTTCATCTCCCACGAATTTTCCAAATTTCCGTTTGGCTTGTTTTCCAGTATCTGCAGTACATCGTTTCCAACATATCCTGGAAAAAAATGTCAAACATACAGAATTTAATTATTTCCTCTGATCTTCTTGCTTGTGGTTTTGCTTTTCTCTAGATTTCATTGTATCTCACCTATTTTTTCTTACATTAAACTTACTGATTTTTGCTTTCCACATTATTTGCAAGTTTAACCATTCTCTCTTTTCATTATCATTTTTTGCCTGTAAACATCCTGATAACTATTTGACATTGCGGTACCATTTCAGGTGTATACTCAGGCATTATCATGTACCATATTTTAGTTTCATGAGGCAGCAGGCCACTGGGAAAGAAACAAGCTCTTCACTTAAAGTCACTGATATTTCTCAGGGATATGTACTACTTACATAATATGAAAGCTGCCCGTTTTTCAGTATTGCTAGTAACAGTCAGTCATGAAGGAACATGTTGATCCTTTATGCTCTAAGGATTGACTTAGAGGGAATCAGGTGTTTGGGATTAAACATATGTGAGCATTATGCTGAATCAGAGACAAGAATTTGCCCTCCATTCACATTAATCTAGTTCAGTTTATAAAGCATGTGCTACACAGACAAAGAAACCTAGAAGAGGACTCCTATCTAATATGTCTTTGAGCAAAAAACCTAGTAAGGTGTTTTGAAACTTGTTTATTTTTTCACAATGTAAACTTCCATGATTTTTTACCGCTTGATATCCTTTTACTTTTTTAACATTTTCATCTTGAAAATCTGCCCTTAGGGAAATCCAGGAAACGCAGTATTCCTGGGACAATTTTTCTTGCCATCATACTATTTCAAATGAATACTCTTAGGGTAAGGTAATTCAGAAGGTGATTGCAACCCAGCAGTGTGAGCTCCATCCTACATAAAGATTACTTTGAAGAAGTCTAGTCATGCTTGTACTCTGCATGCAGTGCCGGGGCCGTCCCTCTGTAGCAATGCAGTGATCAAAGTTGGACTGAACTGACAAGATTTTTGCCATGACTGGCAGTATTTAATGTTAAGATAGTATCTATGTTGTTCTGACAATAATTTTCCTTTTTTCAGCCCCAATGGTTCCACTTCAAAATTTGCTGTCTGCCGTTCATCTAGAGGAACGTAAGTTAGATAAGTAGTTACTCTTTGCTATAGATCTACATTGCTCTTTCAAACCACCACATACATTTGGAGAAAAAAAAAAAAAAAAGAAATAATATTAGACTTCCAGTATAACCTTGATATACAAATTTCCCTCTCCCTGACCTTGAAAAACTTTAATGCAAAAATACAGTAAAGAGTCTTTAGTCAAGCCATATTGATGATCTCCATGTACAGCAACTGGCCATTAGATTTCTATGGTTAGCTTCTGGATTCTACCCCACACTGTTCAGAGTCGATATGCTTTGAATAACTAACAGCAACAGATAAAGAAACACCCTCAAACATTTTGCTTAAGCATTCTTTTCAAAATTCACATGGTACGAATTTTTAGCACTAAAATTACGCAATGGAAGATGTAATCAAAACAAGCTATCTGAAAAATATTTCTCAAGGATTCATGATTTTTCATCCCACATATTTGAAAAGAATGCACAGTACATGCCTATCAGGATTAATGACTCTATCACTTACTGGGAGTGAACAGGTTTCTTTAATAGTTCACACCCTAGTTACTGGCAGACTACTCAAATTATGCAAACAAATCATCTATGCTACTTGTAGTTCCAGGCACTGAATCACACACTTGAGCAATGGACAATTTAAGCAAAATTTCTCCTTCAGGAGAAACAGCAAACGTTCACTTCCTGTTAATGTTCGAATGTTAAGTTTATAATGAAGAAGAATAGTTTAAGCATTAAAAAGGGCTAGATGAAAACTTTCCAAGAGCATATGCACCTGTAGAGTGTATATGCTATTTTGCTTTCACACTGAAAGTGAAACCTTGGATTGAGACATGTCCATAATAAAATAAAATAAATGAAAAATATACAAATTAAGACATTAAAATAAAAATTCAAAATTACTGAATTAGTGCACAGCATTATAAAATACAAAATGACAGAAAAAAAATGTGAAAACTCACACCAAAAGTTTTTGGCTTTAGCAAAACCCAATGTTCTGATTTCATTTGATAAGTTTTCCTTAACATTACTTTTAAGGAAAACTCAGAATTTTCAAAATACAGAACTGAAACGTAGCAAAGATAACAGGACTCCTTGTTGAACTGTTGGTTTTGACCATTTGCTACATCTTACCTTTCATGGCTGATGACATATTCAACAAAGCTCAGTGCAAACCATACCTTACTACTTGCTGCTGTTATGGCATGGTAAACTCTGTTTTTCTTAGTTGAATTTCCACACTTTATATGAAGTGCTAAACTCACAATATTGTTTAAGGACTAGTCAGAGGGTGAAGCTAGTCTTCATTCTTGACACAAAAAGGGAACCTCCCTTTTATGCTGTAGAATAAGTACCTGCACTTCTCAGGTAATAAAACTGACCCTGGCTGCCTTCAACTTGCAGGTAAACACCATATCCAGGAAAGCTCACTTCGACGAGTTTTCAGAATACTGAAGGCAAAATCCACTAATGTCTTAGAACCAAAAGATACAGTACTTTTGTTCTTCAAAATCTAAATACTGGCTGCATTTATGTGACACTGAAAAACAAAGGAAAAGTTGCATGAGAAATGAATTTTGTGATACTACAAAACGTTTACTTACTTCTGAAAGAAAAGCTTAGTGTTTCACCACTTTGGAGCAGGAACCTATGTTAAGTATTCCTCTATGTTAAATTCCCTCTGTACTCCACACTGGTGAGGCCGCTCCTTGAATACTGTGTTCAGTTCTGGGCCCCTCACCACAAGAAGGATGTTGAGGCTCTGGAGTGAGTCCAGAGAAGAGCCACAAAGCTGGTGAAGGGGCTGGAGAACAGGCCCTATGAGGAACGGCTGAGAGAGCTGGGGTTGTTTAGCCTGGAGAAGAGGAGGCTGAGAGGAGACCTCATTACTCTCTACAAGTACCTGAAAGGAGGTTGTAGAGAGGAGGGAGCTGGCCTCTTCTCCCAAGTGACAGGGGACAGGACAAGAGGGAATGGTCTCAAGCTCTGCCAGGGTAGATTTAGGCTGGAGATTAGGAGGAAGTTTTTCACACAGAGGGTCATTGGGCATTGGAATAGGCTGCCCAGGGAGGTGGTTGATTCACCTTCCCTGGAGGTGTTTAAGGCATGGGTGGACGAGGTGCTGAGGGACGTAGTTTAGTGTTTGATAGGAATGGTTGGACTTGATGATCCGATGGGTCTCTTCCAACCTGGTTGTTCTATGATTCTATGATAAATAGTATCTGCTACATAGGAGTGTCCTGTAGCTGCTGGAATAGTATAAAAATAGGAACAATTCTCATTGCCACTGTTGCTAGAAGTAGTAGATGCGAATACTACTAGCAAAATTGGAAAAAAAAAATAGCACAGGAAATATCCAAGCTGGTGTGAGAAAATTTCCTGACAAGTGAGAAATTGCAAGCTATGGAATATTCCTCTAAGGAAGTAGTAGCAACTTCATTGCTTAAGATGTATACAATGAAAGAAGAAAAATTACTAAATAATAAACTGCAGGGAAAAAAATTAGGCAAAGAGACTGAATGACCCTTAAAATATTTACATCACTAATAATTTCATAAAAATAATTTAAAGGATTAGATCGACTTCTTGGAAATTTTATGAACCCATATCATTATTTTCAAAACATTCTTTCAAGTGAATCACATCTCCCTTCACGCCTCACTGAAGTCACCTGCTGTGGCCCACACGTCTCATAATGAGTATGGCCATAACCCACTCACTGCTTTTTCTATGCCATCACCACTCAAAGAGTGGCAACTTGGGAAATATGTATTGAGGCAGTTCTGTAATTAATAGCATTATAATTAAATTCATTCAGTTAAAAGGGAAGGGAAAAAAGAGGTTTCAGCTTAAATAGCCACTTTCAGAAGTATGCATGCATTTCTTTCTACAGAATTCATGTGATGTTGCAATAGAGAATGTCTAGATTGCATTTACGCATGATATAACTTGGGTCAATTTAGCCAAGGTTATCTTAAAGCTTTTCTGTAGCTTAGAATGAATTTTGCTCTCTACCTCTCTTTATATCGAAGGTGATGAGCATAGGCATGAGGGAAGTTAGTGGAGAAGTAGCTGGGAACACTAGCGGAGTTCAAGGGAGGTGGTCTTGGGAAGTAAGGAGAAAGGGAAATTACAGGAAAGCAAAGATATGTAAATGGCAAAATAGGATCTGTACGTTTTCCAGGAGTCTGGTTTTGAGATGTGTGCAGGGAGGAAAAGTAAAACAGTGGTCTAGTGTACGTCGTTACTGCTTTTGCCTATCCCCCAGGAGTAGCAGGCTGGAGGGTGCAGGTGGGAGTCAGAAACCAGCTGCTCCAGCTCATGTTTCCACAGAAGTCATTCTTCTGGCTGGAAAAGCAAAAATAGGAAGGTTGCTACTGTAAGCAATCTCCTGTTTTGCCTTCACCTAAAGTTAGTCCCACCTAATGCTGCTGTGGTCTGTTCTGACAAAGCAAAACCAACATAACCTTAAACCTAGCATAGTCAGTTAACCTAGTGGTGAGCTGACATAATTTAAAGAGTGGTTTATGGAATAAAAAAAAAGCTGGTAGCATATCCTAGAGTTTCAATATTGCACACAATATTAGTACAGTAGAAGAACAGATTACATGGTGTCAAGGTCCATAGTGAATACTGAGGGGTAGAATTTTGTCCTTAGAATGAAATTAACTGACACAATGCAATTATAATGCAAATATTTAGCTCCTAGGAAAGACTCTGATAATAATACATGTTTGAATTTTATTGCATTCTAATAGCTTTCTCAGTTGGTTTGCAGAAAATAATTGTACTCCACCCTGCCAGTACCACATATAAGGGAATAGTAGCTTAATGAACAATAAGGAATGTCCTTTGTGATCTTATTTTGTAGACTTTTGTTTAAAAATATAGGAGGATGCTGAATTATAACAGATTAATCTCCACAGATTGTCGACCTTCTACTTCTAAAGCTGACTTTTACAAGTTTACTGCAAAGTATAAACTTGATTTCAGTTTATTCATGTAAGAAGACCATTAGCTAGGATGCTTCTATAGCAATTCAGTATTTATTATCAGTCTCTTATTGCATTTGACGTCAATAAAACATGGTTGCGTGAGGTTTAGCATTGAGTTATTAGACAGAACATACAGGATGAATAAATAAGATCCATTGTTCCCATTTCTTCAGGGTACCCATTTTTTATAATTTAATGCCTTTAAGGACTGAACTTCAAAGGCTATTACTGCTGTAAATATTCAACTCCAAAGTAATTTTCATACAAGGATGGGCAGAAAAGGAAAATGAATCTGAAAAATATTTTCTATCTGGCATTTAGGCTCAAAAGGTTAATAGACTCAACATTTTCTAGATAAAGTTTTGGTGTCCTAGATAAAAGAGCTTTGTTACATGAAATGCTTATTTGCTACTGCATTGGGTTGTCACCTGAAGGAAAAAAAAAGATGTAGAACTGAAATCAGTTTGCTTGCTCTACTAGGAAATTACCTCTGTAAAAACAGCCAGTCTAGAGGAGCTGGATAGTGAGCCCATCTTTTCTGCCTGCCTGTTTGGACCAAGCCAGGGTCCAAAGATCAAAACCAGTGCCAGCTCATTTTATCCTATTTTTCCTATTTTTTCCAGCTCATTTTTTCCTGCTTGGCAGGTTTATTGAGCTTTCATCATCTGCCTATGTTTGCCAGTCTGGTTTTCATTTTTATTACTGAAAGTATTGGGTAGAATATATGACAGAGAATTAGAAAGCTTAAAATGTCTTTGAAAGTCATGACTATTTGTGTTCCTATATGCTTCTTCTGGCCTTGTGTATTCTTTTTCTTACAAATTCTTCTATAGAGGCAGTGCCCCTTCTCATGTACTGTCATCTGCTTCTGACCTATTTGGCATACTTCACTAAAGGATCTGATCTCAGTAAAGTACTGAGACACTGCTGCTGGAGGCAACAGATATTTTATGAGTTCTAAATTCAGGAATATTATCACTAGGCATTGTACTAAACCAGAAAGCAGCTATTAAGTTTTCTATCTCTTAATGCAGTGTTTGAAGTCATGTGTTGATATCCCCGGAATGGTGTCAGATTGAATTTCTTGGATCCTGAGCCACTGGCCTATTTTATCGGACAGCTTCACTGCTGCTATTCATGTGTTTCATGTACAGTGGTTGGTGTTCTGCATCCCACTGCCTACATCAGGCTATTGGCTCTCAGTACTTTTGTGTTTCTGACCTAATGGTTTATTTTTGTTGCTGCATGCCCAACTGTAATGAACTACTTTCCTTGGAGTCCATTTATCTCTTAAAAGATAACTGACCAACTAATAACTCGTTGCTCTCCTCCAAATTTTTTGTCAAGTTCACTTACAAGTTTTGAAATCTGAAGCTTTTCAGGGGATAATTACAACCTGGGTGTGTATGTGTTAATATATACATACATTTTGCTTACCTTTTCATTTAAAAAAAAAAGTCTTAATGCTTTTATTGTTTATGACAGGCTTTGAAATGTAGAAGGTAGAGGGCCTTGGGCTAGAGATGTGTCTTTTCTTGTTCCCGTGCAATTCCATAGAAGTTTAGCAGAGATATAAGCTGCTAGAAATCACTATTTCTTGCCTCATACTTGTGTTCCTCAGAGAAATGTTAAGCGCCTGCGCAAGATAAGTGCATATAAACATTTTAAATAGCTGGGTTAAAAAGTGCTGCCAAAGGAAAAGCAGCAGTGGCAGCAGCCACCTGGAAACCACAGGCTGACGCCTCAGGAAGATAACTGGAAACAGACAGGCTTACTAAAATCTTTATGCTGCCCCTCAGATACCCAGCTGAAAAGATTCCATGTTGTTACAGTCTGTTCCCTTACTTTGCAACAATAACTTTCCTTTGTTTCCAAACACATAGAACAAAGGAGTATCTACAACAAAATTGTATCTACAATTTTTTTTATGGATTACATATGTGTGATCTTCTCTGCCTGGATCTCGTATTCATGGTGACCTGCAGCACTGTCTAAACCTAGACAGTAATCCATCCTGCCTACTTCAATGGACTGTCTGCCCCTGTAGGCACCTGAATTCATCAGGTGCCTGCCTCTTTCCATTGGCACTCTGTTGTGCCTGCCCTGAGTGCAGAGAAGCAAGTCAATCTTCCTGTGCATTCCCTGCTGTAATCCATGTCTCAGTGTAGATGGGCATATTTATTCTTTCTAAGACCCCAGAGGAAGACTGAAGAAGGTGAGGTGTGGTCAGCAATATACCAAATCACATCTTAGTAAGCAGTGGCAGTACCTTTTTTTGGTATAATGACCCTACCTACTGTCTTAAAATTTAAAAAGGAAATCTGAGGCTAAAGAATTTAGCTGCTTTTCTGTTAAAGTGTAATGTTATCCATACCATCCCAAAGAGCGTCCTAGTTAACAACATAAAACTGAGATCACTTTTTTGTATTATCCAGCTGGCTATGGGCCTCCCCTGTGTCTGTAGCTTCGCTGTGTCTCAGCTTGTGAAGAGATGAAAATGTCTTTACGTTGGAGTGTAAAAAAATTGCTTTTTCTATGTAGTCCATGCAACAGGCTATCACTAATGCATTGCTGTCAGGCATGGGAGATGACGTGCAAGCGAAGTAGAAGCTGGGGCAGAGGCCACTTGCTTCCTCAATGCTGCCCTCACACCACTATTTGCTAAGGGGTAAGTGGTACCTCCTTTGTACTTTTCACTGCCTAGGTTCAAAAGTGGACTAAAGAGATAGACAGTGGTTCTTGTCTGTTTCCTACATATGATTTGGTGGACTACAGTGCCCTTTAGATGTGCTAGTATAAGGGAGACTGAGTACCCTTCAGCAGGCCTCCAAAGGCATCTTGATCTCCTTCCTTAGTGAATATCAAACTTAAACAGTTTAACTAGGCGAGTTGTGCTGCATGCCTCATTTCATTTTTAGGATGTAACTCTGCCTGCCAAGATAGACTCAAATCAAAAGGAACTGTAAGTACTGAGGAAGTGAAACAATGGTAAGGAGATAAGGCATCTTTGGGTATAACGTCAAAAAGTTAAACAATGGCCAAGCAATCGACTGAGGAAATGTTAATTCTAGGTGCCAAGTAGAGTTGCATAGACTACTTGCTAAGGCTAAGGATCAAACACAGACATTTATCAATTAAAAACTTTCACTTTAGAAAGTCTACAGAAAAGTGAGGGAGAGAGAGAGCTTGGGAAGCAGTTTCATGTAGTAGAGGTAATCAAAACGTGGGTCTTCCATAGTGGGTTGATAGCTAGTGTGCCCCAAGGGGTGTGAGGAATAGCAAACTGAATACGAGTACCAAGCTTGCACGGCTTTTTTGTTCTTGCTTGCCAAGTGCCTGTGCCAGAATTACCAGTAAGTTTCTCTAGGAGAAGTTGAGTTGTTTAAATCAGCAGCTTGTGATCACAGCTGTAGGCAGGACTTGCCAAAAGGGGTCTGTGGTGTAGGGAGATGCAATAGATTCCCAGGTCACTGGTGGAAAATGAGGGCTGGTTAGTTGGTGGGATCTTAGTTCACCTCTAGAGCGAGCAGGGCAGTCCTAGCTGGCTTATGAGCAGGCTGGAGGACTCTGTAGGTCTGAGCAAGTCACTGTTGCATCTGCAGATCTGGGAGCAGCCTTTGAGAGTCTGGGGAGCTTTTGGTGAAGAAGAAGAGTGGCTTTGATTCCCATATTTTCTCCATGTGCTAGGCTGCTGCTGGTCTGGGACGTCAAAAGGAAAATTTCTTCTGTGTGGCAAATACAGCTGGCCCTGCCACATCAGTCAACCAGAAAAAAAAAACAAGCTTTCATCAACGATTGTAATATATTCATCCTGATATCCAGTCTAAAGTGCTGGCTGCTGCAGCTAAGGATGTAAAGGAAATTCAGCCTGTCATCTCTTAAGGGTGTGCACAAAAGGAAGGGAAAGGTACAGTTCACCCTGAAGCCAGGATACCCAGAGACATATTTAGATGAAATGGTGGAGGTCTCTGCTTGCAGGGCTGCAGCACCAGGATTGCATTTGTGATGGCAATAGACATTGTGAAAAAAGGATAGCTATATGCAGTGCAATTTATTCTACATTCTAATTGAACAGAAAAAGCAAATTTAGGAAATTGTATTTTAAAAAACCCTGTTAACAGAGATCTTATTCAAGATTGCAAACAGAGGAAGTGAGAAGCTAGGAAATGTCAAAACAATCTCTTCCCCTGAAGCTGTAATCAACCCCTTGCATGTATATGTCAAGATACAGTTTTAAGTTACATAGGAGGGTGGTCTTTGTTCACAGGATTCAGTGCACAGGATAATCATTACAATGCATAAGCAGCTATTAACAAACAAAAAATAACTTCCATAGAGAGAATTAACTTTAAAAATGCATTCTCACAGATGTAGCTGGTTACTACCCCCCAAAAAATCAGTATTAGTCTCCAAATAAAAAATCTTCAACATCAAGAAACCCTTGAGATTAAAAAAACCCACCTAGTCAAACATAAAAAATAAAATGTAAATATGTTCACATAGCCCTGTTGCTGAAATATGTATTGCTTTGTTAAATAAAACTGACACACAGTGTTATTGCAGATGTGATTAAGGGCCTCCAATGCACTCTTCAGGTGGAAAAAGCTAAATATAAAGGAAAAGAAAAACAGAAGGATTTTTAGTTTGTTTGGTCCTATTCATAATTTATGTAATAAATGACTACAAGTCCAGATGTTCCAGAGAACTGCAAGCTATTTAAATCACCTTCAATGTTTTCGTTATTAGATAATGTTTCTTCCAATATGCCACAAAGCAGAGTTTTTTACACTTGTCTGTTGTTGGGATTATTTATTACAGTTTTGTAGGTCTCACATTGTAGTGCCTTACTGCCAGCTGCTCAGATACTCTACAAAAAGTACACAAATACTGTTCAAATAGCATTGTTCTTTGTAAACATCTTCAAATGAAAGGAATCAAGAGTGTTGTCATCAGATGGTGACAGCTGTGGAGAGAGGCAGAGTGTGGTTTAGGAGGCAACCAGTCTACTAATGTGGGAGCTTCACCAGCAAAGATGTTGACACTTTTTGCTGTGCTCTGTATTTCTCGATCCAAGAATGTTTTTTAGTTCCATGGTCCCAGGACAAGTCTGTACCAGGTTAAAACCTTGGCAGCCTCATTTTCCTGTTACTCCTCCTGCTCATCCTCTTTTTCTGCCCTTTATCCCCTATATAATTCATGATCTGCAGTGAGTAACCTGCGTCTGGGCAATGGATGAGGAATAGTAGCAGCATGGTCAGAGGGGAGAGATGCACGACCCCCTGCAGCAGCAGCCCTTCAGCCGAAATTGTCATCGGTAGGAAAGTGAAAGTGGAAGTTTCCCCAAGGGAAAAATCAAACCTTATTTTCCACCACGAAAATTGAGATGACAGATTGATTGATCTCTGTTGCTGGTCTGAAAAATTGTCATCAAGAAAGTAAAAGGGAGTATACAATTAGCTTTCTCAGCAAGCTGAAAGGTTCCTTAGTTCCTAAACAATTTTTTTTAAGTGTCCTTATCCTACAGCATAATTTTGGCTTTGCCTTGTGCATCTTTTCTGGCTCATACTTTTTCCTCAAACATGACATTTTGGGGAGATAAAAATCACATTTTCCAGTCATCTTTTTTTCCAGCCCCACCTATATCTGCTCTGGCTGAGGGTCATGGATCTTTTACCAGTTGCAGGCTTCTGAAGCCACTGTGCAGTCCAAGAAGAGCTCAACCCTGTTAAAGGATTGCAAAATGACCCAGTAATTAGCAATCTCTCTAGCCAACTGACTGCAGGGATGGGATTTGGCCGCAATGATCCTTGTGGCTCCCTTTCAACTCAGGTCATTCTCTGAATCTGTGGGACTGAAAAATAGCATGGGTGGCAGGCAGACCGCTGTGGTACTCCTTGTGTCAAGATCATTGGCCTGACATGCTGCTGCGAACTTTGCTGAGCTGACTGAAAACGGCTATCCAACAGTCTACACGGCACTGGTGAGACTGCTCCTTGAATCCTGTGTTCAGTTCTGTGCCCCTCACCACAAGAAGGATGTTGAGGCTCAGGAGTGAGCCCAGAGAAGAGCAACGAAGCTGGTGAAGGGGCTGGAGAACAGGTCTTACGAGGAGTGGTTGAGGAAACTGGGGTTGTTTAGCCTTGAGAAGAGAAGACTGAGGGGAGACCACATTGCTCTCTACAAGTACCTGAAAGGAGTTTATAGAGAGGAGGGAGCTGGCCTCTTCTCCCAAGTGACAGGGGACAGGACAAGAAGGAATGGCCTCAAGTGCAGGAAGCACTTAAACTCTCTAATCTAGTAGAAAGTGCTCTACTTTTGCTAATAACCTGCATTTCTGCTGGGTCTTGGAGTTGGCCCAAAGACAGCAGAAGGAATACCAGAGAGCGGTAGGTGCTCCCAGAATATGTGAAGAGTGAGGGGCAGGGGTCATCTCTGCTCATTGACAGCAAGCTTTGTTGAGCATTGTGGCTTGTCTCATCACTGTAAAAATGCTGACTTTCAACCTCTGTGCAGCAAAATTGAGCCTGAAGTACTCCCCAAGTTCCCTCAGTGATACCTGCATACAAGAGTGGGCCTCAAATGGACACTTCCAAGGATGGTCTTGATCCTAACTCAATGAAACTATTCCAAAGTGCACTACTAGTTATAACTCTCTTAAGGGTATCTTAGAAGCAACTGGTTTTTTTAACCACAGGAAAGTTACAACAGGGTTTATATTTCCCTTGAAGATGATGGATAGTTGAATTGATGTGTTGTGTTAAGATCTGCTGAGCCTTTATGTCAATTTTTAATATTTATTTTTAATTTTCTCAGTTTCAAAGATATAAGATAAAAGCTAAACCTTGCCATTGGCTGAGATGTAGCACAAATTCCTAGGCAATGTTCCAGGTGGAAAAGCTCTCAAGGGAGGAATCTTGCTGTTGCTCAAATCTTCTCTTGGTAACCTCTTTGTGACCCCATCACAAAAGAAACTGAGTCTATGCCTTTCTCCTAACCATATCCTGTAGCAAGTTTGCAGATGACACTAAGCTGGGTGGAAGTGCCGATCTGCTGGAGGGTCAGGAGGCTCTGCAAAGGGATCTGAACAGGTTGGACCACTGGGCTGAGTCTAATGGCATGAGGTTTAACAAGGCCAAATGCCGGGTCTTGCACTTGGGGCACAACAACTCTATGCAGAGATACAGACTGGGAGGAGTCTGTCTAGAAAGTTGCCTAGAGAAGAGGGACCTGGGGGTGTTGGTCGACAGCCAACTGAACATGAGCCAGCAGTGTGCCCAGGTGGCCAAGAAGGCCAATGGCATCTTGGCTTGTATCAGAAACAGTGTGACCAGCAGGTCCAGGGAGGTTATTCTCCCTCTGTATTCAGCACTGGTGAGGCTGCTCCTTGAATTCTGTGTCCAGTTCTGGGCCCCTCAGCACAAGAAGGATGTTGAGGCTCTGGAGTGAGTCCAGAGAAGAGCAACAAAGCTGGTGAAGGGGCTGGAGAACAGGCCCTATGAGGAGCGGCTGAGAGAGCTGGGGTTGTTTAGCCTGGAGAAGAGGAGGCTGAGAGGAGACCTCATTGCTCTCTACAACTACCTGAAAGGAGGTTGTAGAAAGGACAGTACTGGCCTCTTCTCCCAAATGACAGGGGACAGGACAAGAGGGATTGGCCTCAAGCTCTGCCAGGGGAGATTTAGGCTAGAGATTAGGAGGAAGTTTTTCACGGAAAGGGTCGTTGGGCATTGGAACAGTCTGCCCAGGGAGGTGGTTGATTCACCTTCCCTGGAGGTGTTTAAGGCACGGGTGGACGAGGTGCTGAGGGACATGGTTTAGTGTTTGATAGGAATGGTTGGACTCGATGATCCGATGGGTCTCTTCCAACCTATGATTCTATGATATCCGAGTGCTGAGTTTTAGATAAGGACTTCCAACCATGGCCCTTTCATTGCTCAAACATTGAGTGGGCAGCCCCTTTGAAGCCCTTCTCCAAGTAGATGCTAAAGCTTTATCTCATATCTTGTACTAACGGTAACCCTATAAGTGGCTGAAGCCTTTACTCCACAATACCTTTGCCACTGACAAAATGAAAAGGGGAAAATTCTTCTTGTCCAAACTTTCCCTTGGCAGCCTGTCACAAGGATTTGTTTCTTTCCTAACTTTCTTCCTTAAAAGTGGTCACAGAACTAATCCAAGACAAACCTAGCTATGGCAAAACAAACAAAAAAAAATGCAGGAGAGAAATCTTTTGTTGCCCAGATTGTTCCTAGGCAGCCATACTCCAACTAGGCACTTAGGCTTTGTACCTCTTCTTACCTTAATTCTAGGTATGGGGTGAGCATTAGTCTGAGACTCCAAGTGACATCCCAGACAGCAAATTTCTCCCAAGAGACTTCTTTTTTGGCCAAGCCTTTCCTTGGTAGCCTCTCTGTGATGCCAGCACAACCGAAGTGCTGTGGTCTATCTCTCTCCTAACGTCAAGTCTATGATAGATATTAGAAAATAAACCTCAAGGGTGGCCCAGGTGAAGATGACTTCATGGGAGAACTTGAAGCTTAGGTTTTACCTGAGTTATGACTATGGTTGAGTTGCCTTTAGGAGAGATAAAGTTCCTAAATTTGCAGCAGAAGCGCAATAGCAATTAGGCTACCAAATCAATTATTATTTTTTTTAGCTTGGGATCTTGGTCTAAGGCTTAGTAAATGTCCAGGTTTAGTGTTGGGGTATGTTGGTTAGGAGGAAGATAGAACCTAGGTATTTAGTTGGAGAGAGGTTGCCAAGAGGATGCCCACAGAAGCTTTGGGCAAGAGAAATTAATCTCCCCTAAGAATTTTTCTTTCTGGCCAGGGCAAGGGTTATCTGGGTTTAAAGCAGAATGACAAGGCTTATGAACCTAGTCATGAAGTGCTACAAATGAGTTGCCAAGAGAACGTTTGGACAACTGGAGGTATTATCCCCTAAGAAGTCTGACTGCTATTTGGGATATGTTTAGAATTAATGTTAACAGAGATGCAAACCCAAGGGATCTAGCTGTGCAGCAGTTATAAAGGGACTGCAGAGGGAAGGTTTGGGCAATGAAAATAATTTTCCAGCGATCGAGTGTTCGTTTTGGCCACAGCTGCATGTCCATTGGTGAATCCCAGTCCACACCTTGGGTGATCGTTTAAGCACTATGGAGGCAAATCCCAGGGGTCCATTTGAGGGCAGGTGCCCAGAGGCTATTAAGGGAGACAATAGGCTACAGGTAGAATTCTCACCTGGGAAGGACACAGCCGTCTTTTGTTGTCTTATTTCCATAGGACTTGTAAGATATCACATTTATTTCCATTAAACACTTGCTGAGAAGTATGAAATGCAGGTGTGTCATGATGTCCTGATACTTGTAGACTGAAAATGAAATCACAAACAATTGTATTGAAAATGTTCTCCAGATGGAACATAAAAGTTACAAAGAAATGTCCTGTAATGTTATGGAACATAAACTGTGTATTAAAGGGTCCCTGTAGAATTTGAAATTAAATATCTAATTGGTAAGGAAAAATAAAACTCAACAGAGAAGCTACTGTATGTGGGTGAGTGAAAGACCTTCCAACTATCCTATAAGACAGGAATGGCAGAAGTATGAGACTCTGATTACAATCTTGAACACAGTAGGTAATTTAAAAGTAAGCAGTGACTTCATGGGAGTCAAGTATGAATGCACATAGCATACTGGTGGTAATTCAGGAAAATCCCCCAGTTTTAATCTAAAACTGATGGACACAACTCAGTCCAAAAGCACCTATCCTAGCTCAGAGGGAACAGTACACATAAATAACAGGACTGACAGTTTCTTGCTAATGCTGCGAAATCCCCAAATCTGAAAAACTGAAAATGGACTTATCCAGAATTCAGAATTTCTCGGGGTTCTAGTACTTCCATTTTCAAATTCCCTGAAATACAGATTTTGTGTTCTGGTTCCTGTCAGGTTGGTTGGTTTTTGCTTCAGATATACAATTCCTGATGCATAAACTGAAAAATGACCTACCTCCATTAAAATATTTCTGTGGGGAGGAAACTGCTACCTCTGGAGATAAGTAAGTTCTTCATTTGCACTGAGAAAATTAGATAACAACTCACAGAGGTTTCACCTGCATAACATAGTACAGCTGAGGTAGGAACCGTGTGTATCACACTGCTATGACAGTGCTATTCACATTCTCTTAATGTACCCAAACTGAATCACCCCCTATTGCTGCACTGTAGTGATGATGAGCTGATGGTTATTTCTGTGATTTCTATTTACCATCAGGATTTCTATCGTGTGCAGCTGCTGCAAGTCGTTTCCTCTGTTGCAGCTCTAAGTATCATTTTCCTTTCACATTACGAGAGGACCAAAATTCAAAACGGGGATGTTCACCAGCTCATGAGGCATCCCCTGTGCACAAAAGAGGGCACCCTGGATGACAAACCAGCATCCCCAGCAGCAATGGGCTGGAGACAGATGACTTTGGTCTTGTGACAATGCCAATTATGGTGTCACACAGAAAAAAAAAAGATGGCAAGTTTTTTTTTGGGAGGGAGGGAAGGATATATAACATTTTTTATTAAGGTGACTAGAAAGAAATAAATTTCATTGAATGGTATTTGGAGAAAGATCATGTATATGTGTGTGTGTATTCACCTGTGTACCATGGAGCAAAAATCAAGAGCTGAGGGGCAATGGCAGAGAAAGGCTCCAGGACTCCATCAAGAAATGAGGAAACTGGGTCAGGGACATCTGTACAGGAGCATGCAAAGGTTGATTAAAAATGGGTGATTTTGCTAAACAGCAGTCCCTCTCAGTTTTATACCTCTCAAACATGTCTTTGCAAAGTTACCTACAGGGCTGTACAAACTTGATGCCCTCTCACTCTTGCAACTGGTCTACAACTCACAGATCAAAATCATTAAAATATTTTTTTTCTTGCTTAGTTCTTAAACAATACAGTAATGTTTTCCCGTCAGTACAGCAGAGGTATTTGACCATCACTCTCATTAGCTATGGGTGTTGTGTTACACTTGGGTTTCCAGCCCTGAGCTGTGGCAAACCAGAGACTGTGGCTTTTTCATCTGGCCTGCAGATATTGTTTATTGTGCTTATACAGCTAACAGCAAGCATGAAGTGCTGCTCTCTAGGTCATCTGTACCCAATTGAAAGGAGGCCTGTCTCTCTAGCACTTGTGTAGCACTTTACTTTCAGCAATCCCAAGTATAACTCTAGTGTAATCAACAGTTTCAAAATCTCTTCTTTGTCTTTGCCACAAAGGAAAAAATCACAAACAATACTCAGATATGGTCCTTACACTTGCTCAATAATTTTCCTGTCCAATGAACAACTTCTTTTCAGAGCCAAATGGATTAAATGCTTTTTGGCCTTTTTCTCCTGTGAGTCTAACTGACACAGTTTCTTCCTTTGCATATTGCAGCTGGTTGACATGCACCTATGTTTAACAGGAATGGGTTAGCTTTAATTCTGGAAATAAACAATAGAAACAATAAACTTGTTTATCAGCACTAAAGACTGAAAACCATTCACTGTTTTTCATGGTATTTTGCCTTTACCATGTCAAGCACTACTGATTTTGAATAGGGCAAACAATTTTCACTTGCACAGTGGGTACTCTAAGCTCCTCTATCTGGTCTCCACTGCAATTAATATTGAAATAATGATGTGCAATACATTTGTCACAGGGGAAGAAATGTAGTGGATTTTCAGAAAGTCGTATGGAGTGTGGAGATGAATTTCTTACATAGTTTAACTGTAGATCTAGGTAATAATTCTGCCATACAAGTGCTATCTCACCCACTCCTCCCATCCTCTGCCAAAATGACAAAAATCCTGAAACTGAATTACTACTTTTAAATTCTAGAGCATTATTTTATTTACACTTATAAATGTCTTTTAAAATGATGAATTCATAAAAATGAATTTGTCTGTACAGTTTTATCTAAGCATATATTTAACACACAATCTGTTCGACCAATGGCTGATTCTGAAATTTAATGTTAAGAGATACACATAAATTCTACCCACAAAAAATCCTGAGTGGTGCATCTTTAAACTTCAAGCCTACATGCATGCTTTTAAAACTTTGTTAATAAATCAAAGCATATGACCTTTGTATTCCTGGAATATTCTTCCAATATCTTCAGGTGCAGAGTAACTGGGAAGGTATGCTCACAAATGGTAAGCAGGAAAACAATCCGGCTAATTTTGAATACGTGATTATTTCTCCTTCCGGTCTAATGATCTAGCCCTCCATCTGGGGTTATAAAATTATTGTAAGTAACTCCAATTAAGAATTCCTATTTTCTGGATTGAATTTTCAATTCTTATATTCCTTATAAAGCTGTGCAAAGTAGAACTCTTCTTATCATAGGTTGCCAACCAGTATTCACAGCTAGTGATTCTAGTTGTACCTCTTATATCCCTGACAGTGCATTATTTTTCACCTTAATTGCAATACAACAACAAAACTTTTTCACTTAAAATTTTTGTTTAACATATGGGCAACTAGATTTTGTACAGACTACCTTATTAATGCCAGCCATGATATACATTTTTTTCTTATTAAAGAAGTATCACTATAAATTGAAATTTAAATTGAGGAGAAGATCAATAAAATATGATATCTATGGGGAAAACATGGTATGGAGTATCTAGAAATGTCTCTAATTACATACACAAAAAATGAAGAACAGGGTTGGAATATCAAATGATAAATTATGAAATCAGAAGTTTGATTTCTTTTTATTTTAATTTGGTCTCATAGTAATCCATGCACGTGCTTCATCTTCACATACATATGCTTGTTTTATATCTGGCATGCATGGCTATATATGTGCATTCTCATGTATGTGCTTTCATTATTTTGACGAATTTAACATGTGATGAGGTTAAACTGAGGAGAATGCTCGTGTGCATGTATTCGTTTCAACAGCATGATTCTGTGTGGGGGTTGATACAGGCCTGTGTGTGTTGGCTGGAGGCAGCTTGTATATGCTAAGTGCAGAGACCACGCATACAAGCACCTAGTTTAACCTTATGAATACCTACTTTCAGCGTTATTGTTTTTCGAACAAGGGTTTTGAGCATGTTGTATTTAAAATGGGCTGGCCTCACATTAATTTTCTTTAGCTAATTCCCTTCAATGTCTTATTTATATTCATGCCAATTGCTTTGCATTTGAAGCTGAAGGCCTCTCTTACATAATAATGTACAACAAAGCTCCACAACATATCTCCATGATGCTGGTTGACCCTAGCTGCAGTTGGAACCTACACAGTGCAATGACAGCCCTGTCACCCTTCCCTGAATCAAAAGAGCACAGCAGCCAGCACCCGTTCTATACATTCTCACTTGTTTTTGTGTACTGCAGGTAGGAGTTTGGGGGGCAAGAGAGTTACCAATGATAAAATTAGGACAAACAACATTGGACGTACTCAGAGAACATAACACAGCACTCAGTATCTGAGCTTTGTGAATCTCCTGGTTTGGTTCCACATTCACTGGACGTCACCCCAGCTTGCCATGTGTGGGTAGCTTAAAGCCTGGGGGATTCCACACCTCATTTTAAATAAATGTTTAAATTATTCTTCTATTCTGTTTTGGTGTGAGTTTTGATCATGTTAAATGAAACTATAAATCCAAGAACAATGCATACAGTCATTTTGGTATTTGCATATTTAAATTGTCCCTCTGATAAAAACAGTATTTAAATAGCTTTTCTGTTGGTTTCCAAACTTGATCTCAAAGTATACCTTCTTACCACAGCACAACAAGAAAGGCTAAACGCATTTTTTAGATCTGTTCTACTGCAAAAGAAAAAAACCTTCTTTTTTCAAAGTGGAGGATTTCACGGAATGGGTGGATTTTCTGCCAGTATTATTTGAACTTTACACAATTACCTGTCATAAATTTTAGCAGCTGTTTCTCTGCCTGAAATGTATGTAATGATATTCCTTGTACATTGCTTATTTCATAGTAATTGGGGTTGTGTTCAATAGTACAGTTTTAAATGCAATCTGCCAGACAACAGTTGTTTTCTATTAATCATCTTAGCTGAAATAATAGAAATACTGTAAATTATGAATGCCAACTGTTCCTTTAAAAACCAAAAGCTAAATATCTTCTGTGCCTGCCTATTCATTTTAGTTAAATAAAATGAAAGCATTGTGATGATTAGATACTTGGGGCACCCTACAGAAATGCTACTACATTGCAGATCATAACGAGGCATTTTATTTTCCAGGAACTGCACAAATTAAAAGGAAACATAAGTCATCCAGGTGTGCTATAGAAGTCTGGCACTGAAACATAATGCTTGATGGCAGCTAGGGCAGAACCACTCATTTTTAGTAAAAATGTTTTATTATTATTTTTATTTTTAACTGTGTCCTCCCTATTTATTTAAGAAATAGGGAAAAAGTAGGATTCTGGTTTTCCAAAAATTTAAGGAACTTATTGTGACTCATCATGTTAATGACAACTGTGGGATTATATGTGCTTTGGGGTAGACACTTGAATTCAAAGAATTTAAGGTTGTGGATGGCAGTACTGTCATGGGATACTTTTCAAAGATGATAAACCAAGAGTGATTTCTTACTGATTCAAAATCTAGAGGTATTTTTGCCTTGGATTTTGAAATGGGAAACGAATAACTATAAGGAAAATAATTAAAATTAATTGCATTCTAGTATTTTGTCCACGATAAGTCTTTTTTGAGCAAAAACATACAGAGCCTTTGGAGTCTCTGAATTTCTGAGGATAGCTTTCTGTATGCCCCAGCAGCTGGTTGCCTTTTTTAGAGATTTGTTTTAATCCCAGTTTGAAGTTTTCTACTTATTCAAAGGTTGAATAGGTATTGTGCTTCCTACCTTACTAAATGCTTGCTGAGATTACCCTCTGTTACTTGCTATGCTTATTATCACTGTATCCCCAAAGTACCATCCTCTCTGATGTGATGCTTTCAGAAATGCTATTTCATCATTGAAAAGATGGATTTCAAATGAAAAGGCACTTGTTACAGAAATGACATTTCATCTCAGGAAGATAAAAGGAGCTGCCTGTGGATAGGTCTGGATTGAGCTACTTTTCTTGCACTTCCCTATTGATTTTTGAGATTCAGGCCTTCCCTGGGCCTAAAAGGGGGGATAATGTGAATTCAGAGAGATTGCAACCATAGAAAGAACAGAGACAGTGTGAGATTGAGATAAAGAACTGTTCTTGGGGTAGATGATGATGTCTAGAGAGAATCAGGGGCCAGAGAGAAGAAAGAAAGCAGGATGAAAGGTCAAATAGAAGGAAGGAATGTTAGGTCAAGCCCTGAAGGACTTGATCATATTGTGGTCATATATAATAAAAGTGTGTTCTATCCCATTGAATCAATGCCATGTGTATCTGCCTTCTTGGCAATTCATGATAAGAACAAAATTTGGACCCAGTGGGATTAGGTTTCCCACAAAACTGGTGTGGTCTCTGTCCAGGCTGAGAAAAAAATATTCTCCTGCAGTCACTCTTATGAGACACTCAGTGTCCATAAACCTAAAGAATGCTTTGAACTTGTAACAGCTCTAAGTCAACACGTAGGCAAAGGAACTACTCTCCAGGAAAGGACAGAGAAACTTACAAGCTTGACAACAGCATAGAATCTAAATAAAGTTACAATTACTTTGTTGCTCTGCATCACTTAATTCAGCTCTACCCCAAATTGTGAATGTCCTAAACTTGTGCAATGAGGCTGCATCACAGATCAGTGCAGCATCATCTGCAAAGTGTTTCTGATCTTGTAGAAGGTGCTGGCTGTAGTCTTCCTGAGGGGAACAACTCTGGCCTGGGCTGCCAAATAGAATGGTCGTCCCTTGTTGTATCGTGGTCCGACTAGACCCTGTAAGAAAACCTGTCTTCTACTGAGAAGTGTTTTCTCTACCATAGAATAAGTAGCAAAGAACATTTGGGACCTATAGATGGTACCTCGTATTCTTAGAAACAGGAGTTCCTCCAGCCTTCTATTCCCTTTCTTTTATGAAAGGGAGCTCCATTCTCATGCTGACATTCACATCTGGCAGAGTTATGATACTCTTGGGGTACTGTTGGGGTTTCTGAGAATGAAATTCTGTTCAAAATGCTGAAAGTTATTTCTACTAAAAAATATTGATGATAAAGAAGCCAATACCTTCTGACAACTAGGCCCGTTGGGCTACCTGGTTTCTCCTGCTCCAGGGCTTCCTGGTATGCTCAGCTTCTGAGGCTGACACATTCTTTATCTCTCTGAATTGGTGTCTCTCCAGCTACTTGGTTCACAAAGCCTTTGCCTCTCCAGTAGAGATTTTGTAGAGATTTACTTCCATTTAAAAAAACCAAAACCCATTTTTTAAAAATTCCTTTTGGCAAAAAGTTAGTATTTTTTCATGGAAAAAAAGATTTTTCCATTATGACATCTGCATGCAAGATTCTTTCACAATGGGACATTTCTGACTGAGTGAAGCTTGGACATCCATTGTGGTATACTAGGCACTGGGGATCTGTGTGCTTAGTCTTTCAGTTTTCCTAGTTGGTATGTGAAACTGTGGAGCAGAAGCAAGGATGCTCAGTGACTGAGTTTTGTCAGAGCTATAGTTGCAGTCAAAATATTTTTTTTTAACAGAAAAAAAAAATAAAACCTTTTTTTTTTCAAAGTATCTTCAACCTATCAGCTTACTTGTTGCAGATTAGCACAAAGGAAATGTAAGACAGTCATAAAGTAGTCCGCTGTAATAGGGCCTGTGCCAGATTCAAGAAGAATATACTCTAGGAAAAACCAGAGGTATTATAAAGGCTTGAGGTCTGTTAGTCCAACACGTAGAAGCAAATGATTGTGGACCTCTCCTTTTGCCTCCAGGAATTGTTTCTAAAATGGTGTAAGTTAGAGACATCTTAGAGATATCTCTATCACTATTTAGACCTAGATTCCTTGAACTAGAGAACTGCAAGATTTTTCCTATTTGGTGATCCAAATAAATATTAAAAATATTTAAGTCAGTCTTCCTGAACTGATAGACAGAGCTAGTGTAAATTAAAAAAAAACCTGAACAATTTAAAGCAGTGTTTCTGTCTGAAAAAACCCCTGCAGATGTTCAAAAACTTTATTATGATTTTTGATGATCTTTATTATTTTCTGCTAAGCAGTTCTAGCCTAGGTTGGGTCCTGACTGGATTTTGTGGTATGAAATATGAGATTAATTGATCCCTTGCACAAGGAGTTTGGAATAGAAGTTTTAAATGCCACAACAGATAAAGAAGACAGGCAGTAGGATTAATGGGGATCTTACTGATTTTGATCAGTGCTGAATCAAGATCTTATCTTGCATACCTACTCAGTAGTTCAGAACAGAAAGGAAAGAGAGAAGATTTGAAGGGCTAATTTGGAAGGTTAGCACAGAAGAACTATATTTACTATGTTTGGAGAACAACATTTGCGTCACAACCATTTATTAAGTATCTTAATTTTTCTCATTGTTCCGTATGTAAATGTAAGCTTTACACTCTGGTGACCATGCAAACCTTATTTTGAAATACTAGAACAGTTTCTGACATGGTTTTGGCTTATGCCAACTGCTCTTTGACAATTTTTGAGTGCAGGAGTTGAGTCAGGCTGGGAGTTAATCCCAGGAGATGCTGTGGAGAAGTCCATGCTGGTTTGGAAGCCAAGTTGAAAAATGTGGACAAAGGCACTCCAATGTAGTTGATTCCAGGAGCAGTGAGTGGTCCTGGGAATATTAAATAGCTGTAGTCTGTAAACTCACAATAGAGTTCAGACTGGCTCCAGTTACATTTGGAAATAGATCAGTGTTCTCTGTGTTTGATCTCCAGGTGACAAGAAAATAGTCCTGTTATAGTCCACTGCTTGTGAAATGTCACTTTGAGGAACTGGCCTTTTATCCCTATTGACAATCTATAGCTGAAAAAGGAACAGCATTCGATTCTCCAGTCTCTTTAATGTAAGTTATAACTTTTTTTCTCGTATTATTTCTTTTTCTTATGATGCCTTTCTCTTCTTATTAATGGGGAAGCAGATGGAAAAATTAACTCAGCAAGAAGAGAAGACCTAGGTGTTTTTCTGTTCTCACATGGAAAACAGATGAATATGCTGGGGACCAGAGACCTTCTGATCTTCCCATTTTTAATTGTTACCAATTCTTTTCCATTTATTTCAATGTCTTCATCAATTGACTATAAAACCAATCTCTACTTGCTTGTTGTCTTGGTCATATGAATTTTCTCTCCTGTGAGTTGGTTTGTTCTGATCGAGACTTCAGAAAATAGATTGCAAAGCAATTCTTTTAAACTGGAGCAAATGAACAGAATATTTCCTGTAAGGATTGGGAATTCAAAGCACCTTTGAAGTGCTACAACCACTTCATAGGCATCACAGTTTACAAAAGCAAGTACATTCCCATGACCAAGAGACACTAGCTGTAGGCTAGAGTTTATCTGCTGGGTCCCACACCAGTCAGGGCAGAGAAGCTGTGTTTATGTATGATACAGGCCTTAGATTCTTCAGGTATGTAGAACGACAGAAAAATCTGGGTGAGAAGGGAATCACCTAGTCCATCTCCCCTCTCAGAGCAGTGCCAGTTTCCTAAGTTAGATTTAGTTGCTCAGGGCCTTGTGCGGGTGAGTTCTCTGGATCTCAAAGGAAGGGGATCCTACTGCTTCTTGGGAGCCCTTTTCCACTGCTTCATTACCCTTATTGAAGTGCGTGATCATACACTGCATTTTGTTCTTTTACTGTTCATCTCTGAAAACTAGTATTATCCCATTTAGGCAGTGAAGGACAGTCCCCTTTAGGCCTCTTCTCCAACTAAATAAATCCAGTTCCTTTAGCCTTTCTTGTTCTATGCTCTAGACCTGATAATCTCTCATTGGTGTTCCAGAGGAATCTTTCCAATTCGCCTTATATGGAAGGGTCCCAAACTTGGCAGAATATTCCAGGAGTGATAAGTAGAGGGAAATAAACACTACCTTCAACTTGCTGGTTATCTTCTTTCTATATATGATTAGCCTTCATTGCTGCAGTAATAATCTGCTCATTCATGTTCAACTTGTTGTCCACCATGACTATCCAGAATATTTTCTGCAGAGCTATTGTTCAACAAGACAGTTCCCAGCCTCTGTTGTTGCATGAGGTTATTCTATTCCAGGTTAAGGACTGTTTGAATTTATTCAACTTCATGACTTGCTGTCTAGTCTTTTTCTCCAGACTTTGGATCCCCTTAAATGATAGCCCTATCCTCCTATGTTAGCTGCTTTCTCCAGTTCAGTGTCATCCATGAGATTGCTAAGAATTCCTTTTCTCACGTCAGTCAGGTAGCTGTTGACCTTAGATGTGTAACTCCAGTACTGACCCACAGAATACAACTCACAACTGGTACTTCAGACCATTGAGTACAAGTCTTCAAGACCAACAGTCCAGCAGTTTTCCAATCAACCTTGTGTCCATCCATCTAGGTCACATCTCCTCAGCTATGTGGACACTGTGGAAGAGTATGTAAAAAGCCTTTCTGAAATTAAGGTAAACAGTCTTTACGGCACTCCCCTTATCTGCTCTTATCCACAGTCTTTCACTGCAGTTTCCTTTGGTAACTCTGTGCAGATTGTTTCCAATCATTTAGTACCTTTCATAGGCCTGGGAATGGTTTCTACAAGCTGTTACATATCGTATCCTATGCTGCATACACCATCTGCAAAAAGGAAGCCTTGTAGCTTCCTTCCAGCCTCTGAGACAGTCATTTTAATGTGGAATAACATTAATGTGTAAGTAAATATTCATATGTGCAGCGAGGAGAATAAAAATGCTGGGTGCCTCATTGTAACCTTGATAGTATTCTGCCAATGTGTGTGTAATGTATGGTATAAAAGGGTTAACAAGCAGGTTTTGTGCTGTTTTTCATTAGGGGTGAGTACAGTACTTGGCTTTCAAGCTTAATAAAGGATATCTCATATCATATATACTGCCATATGTGCAATTTGTTGGGTAGGACTGGTTACACTGTGGAGATGGCATAGAAATTCCTAACAGTCTTTCCTGCCCATAATAGTTTTCCAGAAGACAGAACATACTGCTGCCCATGCACATTACATCTTTGGATGAGCTAATATGAAATACTTCTGCTGTTCTAATTTCCTCTTGTGTGTATTTTTTCCTGGCTTAAAGTCAGTGACCTAATTATTTTTTCATTCTGTCCAAGTTTTTCTATTTTTTTCAAGCTATTCATGTTGGACTCTTCTCCATTGTGGGAACTGTGCCTTTTATTTCTGTTTTGCATTAGCACTCTGTGATAGTTTCACTGACTGTCCTGTTGCTCCTCTGTCCCCAGGCCTGAGGGTGGATACTGAGAATGTAGAAAGGAGAATGTATAGAAGGTGATTTCCTTAGTGTGGCATGTCCCACAAATGGTGACCAAGACCTTCTACTGAACCTGCCTCAGGGAGTTCTTGCAAGCCCACATGAAGATCTTCCTGTGCAGTTTACACTGGATAGAACCCATTTAAAAAGTAGTACCTAGAGGAAAGTAGGTTTGCTTTTCCAGTGTGTTGGCTGGAGAGATAAAAGAGTCAGTGTCTCTCTGTCTGTTTACTTGCCTTTTAAAAGTACATAAAGACGTGATCAAACCATCTTTGACAAGGTGTGCATGGTGCTACATTTAACTAAACAAAATACACAAACAAAAGGCTCCTTAGTTTTCATAACTGTGAAATCCTCAAACTAGTTCATGCATGTTTCCCACCCTAAATTGAGACATGCTTAGGCCAGTTCAAAGGTGTGCAGAGAGCAGACCCAGCAGTTTCTGTCTTTGATTTTGATTCAAATTCCCTTTTTTTTTATATATATATTAGCACGCATATGAGGTTGACAAAGTCTAGTCTTGGTTTGTTGTTTTTTTTTCCTTTCATTCAGCTCCACTTGTAGACCTCCATTTCATTTTTTTTTTCTTTTTGTTCGGTTCTTCACAGCAGTTACTGCACTATCATTCCTTGGGGCTACCTTAATAAATACCTGCTTTCAGACTTGGACTTTTTCTTGTAAGAAGATTTTGTGCATTTGCAAAATAATCTCCATGGCACCACTCACAGGCTTACTGTATTAACCATCACAAAGTCTGGTTTAAATGATCTTCTTGTCTTGACAGGAATTGGTATAAGCAGTGTTATTACTCTTTATCTGGAGGACAGAGAGGTTCATTAAATTCAAGAAATAAAACCACCCAAAACTATGAACATACATTTGGAATTTTAACCTAAGAATAAATTGAATCTTTTCCGTAGGATAGGAAAAGAACTAAAACTAGTGGTAAGTTATACAGAAATTAAGTTCTGTATCTTCAGTTGCAAGAGATACATACAAGTGTTTGCTTGATCTGTTGCTTATCTCTGTGTAGTCAATGGAATTTCTTGAGATGCATTAAGCTGTATACTTGGACCCTGTAACAAGCTGACTTCTCCAGTAAAAGGTCAGCTTCTCCTACAGCCATGAAAGAGTAAATGAGCTCTCTGCCTTAAGACCTTTAACACCTTTAATTCTTAAGCCTTCCTGACACTTTAATTGATATTGCATAGCTCTGAATCTTCAGTTAGTCTTCCTCACACTGCCTTATGTGCTGGTGTGTATTTGCACATATTTTAAAGTAAGAGGAGCAATGACTCCTTGGTTTGTCACGAAGACAGCACTCAGGAACTTCAGCATCACTTTTATTTTAGGAACTTTTTAAGAAGTGGGTGACAAAGTTCCTAGGTCTCCTAGGTATTTTGCTTATCACAGTGTAGTATTCCTTTTACTGTTAGCATTACAGAAGAAAAATGGAAAAATCCCAATTTTTCTAAAGATAAAATCCTGGAACTTTCAGGTTTTGCTTTTCTTCTGAATGATGAAACAACACAGAGTATGCATAATAAGGCATCTCACATTACTTACAGAACAAAAAGCTGGCTTTTAAATAGGGAAAAGAAAGACTTGAGATGAAAGAGTTATATTTTACTTCAGTCATAAAGGCCTGCTTGTTTTTTTGTTGGACTTTCTTTTCCCCTTTCAAATGAACTCTTGAAAAAGTGAAATTTTACTTCAAGACATTTTGGTTCATATCACAATGTTAAT
The DNA here is from genome assembly GCA_033558105.1 of Coccyzus lansbergi. Taxonomy (NCBI): domain Eukaryota; kingdom Metazoa; phylum Chordata; class Aves; order Cuculiformes; family Coccyzidae; genus Coccyzus; species Coccyzus lansbergi. Next base: position 338,805 of record JAUMJK010000827.1, read on the forward strand.
TTTATTAAGCAATAAGACCAGACAGGGCTTGAATTATTGTGCAATAATTTATACTTAGGTGCATTCTCAGGCATGAGCCTGAAGGCTGAGTGTCATCAAGTCTCAGTGTGTTTCACATAAATTATGTTGAGGGTTTTGAAAATAAAAGAGAAAAAAAAAAAAGAGTCCTCAAATACAACCTAGAGGAAAGAAAAACAAATATATATAGGCTACAAGGGTCTGTGTTCTACAAAGACTACCACCTGAAAGCTCAGGCACACTCCTCCCTTGGGAAATGTTTTTTAGTAGTGGTTCAGTGTGGGTTCCAGGTAGTGTCCTGGGGAAAGCTCACACTGTCTCTGTGCTGGGGCTGGGTAGGCATGTTGCTGCTCTCCCATTGCCAAGTCTTTCCCTTGCCCAAGACTCTTCTCCATAAGCTGTGGTACCCAAGATGTAGGAAGCATGAAGACTAAAAATTCTGAATCATGGATTTGAAATTACCTGCAGTGTGAATGCTGGAATATCCAAGATTGGTGTAGTTGTGGTTCAAAAAAGCACAGAGTGAAACAGATGACAGCTGTTACTAAATATGCTTGTCTGGGAGAATCTAGTTAACGAATAAATTCTCATAGACATTATCTGAATTTTTAACCAAAGTTTGTAACTCACTTGCATCTCTCTGATAGATTAAGTCCCATCTCTAGTAAACAACATATAAACCTTCCTCCAAGAAAAAACTCTCCATGACAAGAATGTCTCTCACAACATCAAATACTTGTTTACCCACTCTGACAAAAGTACTCTGAAAACTACCTTCAGCATACAAGTAGCCCACTCAAAGGAACACAGAAAAAAATAAAAGCAACCCTGAACAAAAAAACATTCCTCACAAAATAAAGTTAAAGCATCACTTGGGCAGAATTTTAACCAAAAAAGAAAAAATCAAAACCTCTTTAAAGGTCAAAAGAAATTCTAACATCTCTTTTGATTTCATATGGAAGAGATTAAGATATTATTTCTCTGTGGAACAGTAAGCAATGTAATAACAAAAGATAGCTCTTGGAAGAAAAACAACAAGAGACAGAAGAGAAGACAGAAAGGTTGGGAGTTGAAGGCTGTGATATTTTTTGGAAGTTGAGAAGTTTGCCCTTACCTTGAAGAGTGAGTAAGCAACGAGAACATTTGTTCTGTGCATAAGCACTGTACAAAAAGATTACCTTGCTGGTCATGAAAATGAGACAATAGTCACGTAGTATTTCTGAAAGGAATGGAGAATAAGGTGTCATTCAGCAGCGCTAAATCTCATTTTAATCAAATAGCTTTCCCCAAAATCATTTAAAATTCCAGTCAAATATGGATTAAGTATATTTTTCTTTCTAATACTGAAGCAAAAGTACCTAGAAACAAAGCAAGCATTCTCCAAAATGCCCACAACTGCTGATATTTTAGGTCATACAAAGTTAATGTGAGTAACCTATAGCTTTTAACAAAGCCTAGAACCTACAGATGTTTTCCTGACACCATCAACTTAAAACACAGCATGTCCATAAGATCAGCTTTTCAAGCACATTTTTCCATCTAATTACCAGCCCTCTTAACGCTTCAAAATTCAGTCCAGATCAGACTAAGCGTGTTGCTCAGCGAGTATACCTTTTGAAATATATTGGTTCTTGGGTCATATGAATTTCAGTGGGGTGCCTTTCAGTCAAGACAAGATCCTTTCAGGATTAAGCCATAAGTTCCACAAGTTCACGCTGGAAAGGGAGGGAAAATGACAAATTTAAAGAAGGAGAAAGAAGGCAGGAGTCAGAAAGACAGAAAGACAACTTAAATCTGATATTAAAATTGGAGATTTTTGGCTCCAATTACAAACTGGGAACATGAGCAGGAGCCAGTACTACCAGATGAGCAGTTCTCCAGTTGGTAGATGGCAAGACAAATTTCCAGGAATATAAGTTGCTGGAATAATGAAGTGAAAAACAATTTATTTTAAAAAGTCCTTGTGAACTGTCTGGGGAGAGAACAGCAGCAGAAAGCACCAAGGAAGGGTGCAGAGGGGACCTCAGCATCTTGCAGTCCTCATCAGTGGGGCCTGGCCAGAGCATGTGTTGGGTTCCCGTCGCTCCCAGCCAGAGTGCCACTCCATTTGTTCCTGCCAACATGCACATCTTAGAAAGGGTACACCAGTATTAAATACAATACAGTACCTGTCTTTATTTCTCATGGCTGGGACCCCAGTATCATGCTGACATCTTGTTCCCAGGAAGGTTCCCACCATGGGCAGAGGGTTCAGAAGGCACTCTGGGAGAAACAGGAAGTTTATCTGTATAAACGGTTCTGAGAGGAAAGCTCTGACACAGGCACTGGCTGAATGACAGTAAATATATTTCCCAGAAAAATAAGCCCTGTGCTGTGAGTACTAGTAAAAGCTCCTAGCTTTTTAAACCCTCCATCTGTCAGGATTGTGCATTACAGCTCTTGGAAAGCTGCTTTTCTCACCTGCTTTTATTTCCTCCTCCACAAAACGGGGCTGGGAATTCTCATTCCATAGTATTTTTTGTATGTTTGTTTTTTTTCTTTCATTCCTCACAGGGATGAAATCAAACTTTTTGTAAAATTATTTTTGGATTTGATTTCTTTGGTTTGTTTGTTCAGTTTTTTGGTGGAAAAGGCTAAGGGGAGGAGAATGTATCACCGAGGATTAGCCTATACTCCCTAAGTTCAAGAGTGGTTTTGGAACAGGGACAACATCCTTGAGCTAATATCTCCAAGATCTCAGCTGAGTGCCCTAGGCACAATGCTATGCCTGTTGAACTCTTGAAACTCATGAACTTTCAAAATCTTGAGCTGTACAATTTTTTTCCTGCTGAAAATTTCATCAAAACTGTCAAGCATCCATAAAGAGATCAGTTTTGAAGAACTACATGTCTAATAAAATTCAAATTTTAAAAATTGTTCTTAAAGAACCTTCATTCTAGCTCAGAAGAAAAACAGATACGATAAGCAGTATTGGTATTTTCTGAAACAGCTTATGACTATTGCATTACCAGTCTAGCAAAGACTTACTGACATGTAAAGTGCTGAGGAGAAATAACTCTTTGCAGTGTGCTCATGCTATTTACTTTCTTTAACCTCAATAAAGCCCTCACTGCAAAACTGTATCCATGGCATACGCATACTACTAACTCTGTGTCAGCAGCAATGAACAGTATGGGGATTTTTTATTTTTTTCCATTTCAGATTTTAATTTTTCATTCAGACTCTCCATGTAGCTATCTGCTCATTTTTGAAAATAACTGCCCTGCCATTCTCACTTGTCCGTTTCAGATCATCTTTACTCTGCTTCCCTCCCTTGTACGAAGAGAATGCATTTTGTTTGCTAACAGCACAATGTGCTATTGCATTAACTATACGACAACTTCAACGGTATTTCACTGTATCTTCAGTAACATGGCTATGAGTTTGGTCACTGTAGGACCAAAATAATGGTCCTACAGATAATAATTCAGAGCTGATGTCAGTCACAAGTAGCCATAAACTCCTTAATCTACTTGTCATTGTCATGAATTGCAGGATACAAATCACTGTTTCTTTTGTGATAAAATACATCAACAGTGAATAAACAAGATGTTTCCTTTCTACCTGCCCTAAATTGTGTCTTTTCTTATGCATTTTCAGTAATGATTTTGTGTCCTAGGGGAGCATGGGGAATGGGGAACACTGAATTCTGAGTCTGGTTCCACAGTGACCTCTGAATGAATCATAGGGTACTCATAAAAATACCCCTACTGGGAACTGCTTTGAGATCTGCAGTTGAAAAATGCAGATAAAGAACTAGGTATCACCGATCAATGTTTTTTACAGGTGGACATTTTTGAAGTTTAATTTAAATTTCCCCAAGCCTACTTACAAAATACACAGAGCAGGCAGAAAGAGAGTGAGGGCAAGAGTGATGGAAATAAAACTGCTGTAGCACAAGGTTGATCTATAAATGAGCAAAACCTCTCTGCCTCTCAATGAACATCCTCGGTTAGTCGTGCCAAATCCATTCCTCATGCAAACCCGTTGCCTAGGGATGTCATTAGATGCTGTGGCCACAGTACCTTTGCCAATTCTGAAGACTTTATTATTTTTGTAATTTGTTGCAAGAGGCTGGAGAAGAGTACAAAAAAGGAAATAGTTTCTAGTGGTCCACTTGTTACAATTTTAAGCTACAGAAAATGTGAAGCCTAACAGTGCCTAATAGTGCCTTCTTTAAATGTGTATTGTTTCACAGTAGACTGTAATCACTATTTCATTGATTGATAGGGCTATAATGCTTAGGAAAGAGTGGAACGGGTGGACCAATCAGGAATAAAGAGCAAAGAAAAGGTCAAAATGGTGGAGCACTTCACTATATTTCTTGAAAGATGTTGGGTATTAAATGTCAGATGCAATCTTTGTCATGAAAATGAAGTAACAAGCCACTAGTGTGACCCTGTCCTTTGAATGATAGTCTTGTCAATTTGTTCTAATGCTCTTTTGCCGGGATTTAAATTGAGGGAGAACACTGCCTATCTTTGTAAAATATTTAAATAGAATACACTCAGGAAACAGGACAGTGACAAAATGAAGGAAATAAAAAAAAAATTATCCCTGATTAGAAGTTTGCTTTTCGATCTTGTCTTCCTGAAATATATTTTGTGGTATGGAAAACCAGGTACTAAGAGTTCACTATATACTGGTTACATGATCGTTACATTAAGATGTTTTTCACTTTGAGTTTTAACTAACCCCAGTCCACCTCTCCTAAATCATGAATAACGAAAGGGTAACTTGTTCTACATACTGCATTTTTATAGATTTTCTGCAGAGTACTGGAAGTCATTAAATGAAAGATAGTGAACTTCATGTAATCTGTTCACTTTCATTCCACTGAGCTTTCCTTTCTTGACCACTTCTCTGGCAGAAAAGCTCATGAGTCTCCACCTGCTTCCCTGGCTTTGCTGAAGTTTTAAGTAATACAAGGCTCTACCAGCCCCACCTGTGAGACTGTCTAGTATATCTCTCTGCACTGCACCTCACTTTGCTTCTGCCTTTTACATTGTCTTAAGTTTAACAGAAAGATTGATTAACACTCTTGGAGATAATCTTTTGTCAGTTGCTGCATAGATGAATGCATTATCTCAGATAGCTCAGCACTGGAACAAGTTTGCTGGATACACAGATGTTAGATAAGAAAATGTGATGGGCCTATATTTCCACACCAACGACCTTGGAAGTACAACTCAGCGGGATAGGAATAAATCACACCTTCTCCCTTTACTAGTCTTTTCTCACCTTTACTGGTCTTTTCTCACCTTTACTGGTTGCCTTATGCATATTTTAAAGAGGTATAGTAACAATACCTCAGCTGATTCTTCCCCTCCAAGATAACCAATAACATTTTTCATATCATTTGCAAGATTTCCAAGCAGAGGTTTTACATGTATAAATCACAGAATCACTAGGTTGGAAAAGACTGACAGGATCATCAAGTCCAACCATTCCTATCAGTCACTAAACCATGCTCCTCAGCATCTCATCCACCCGCCTTTTAAACCCCTCCAAAATTAAATACACTAAATTTAAAATGCTTTAATTGTTTCACTTTTTTTTTCTTCTGCATCTTTATTTCAAAAGGTATTACTTTATTTCTTTCAGGAATTTTTACTGTGCATATGATCAAGCTGAGATTTCTGTTCAAATATCTGGACCTTATTTAACAGTTTAGACTTGTGCAAGACTGTCAACTTCTTTGGCCTACTGAGCTCATTTCTTGCCTTTATTCTTTTAAGCTTATGCTGTCAGAGTCTTGAAAAGAGTCTTATTAGATATGATTTTTTCCCCTCTTACATTCCAGATGAAACAGCCCTGTTTTCTGCATATCCTCTCCATTCCTTCCTTCATCTCCACCTGCAGTCACAGAGACTTGCTAACTGCAGACCAAAAGGTGATTTTTTCCCATTCAGCCACCCAGTGATTCTTCAGAAAAGGCTACAACCATTTACCAGTTGACCATTCTTATGTGGAATATTGCAGAAAACTTACCAGAGCCCAAATTTTCAGGATATAAGGGAGCAAAGGAAAAATCATTACTTAGGCTGTATCTTTTCCTTCCTCTAATATCTATTATTTAATTTTTTAAAAATAATGCTGTTGATTTATATCTTATCCAAAGGCTGAGGATTTAGTGATATATGATAATAACCTAAAAGAGTCAATTCTTGTGCTGGAGAGGTTGAAACATATGTGGAATAATGCCTAGTGGCTTCCCAGAAGCCTCCTGTCTCAGCTTAGATTGATGTCATCCATTCACTTCCCCTTCAGGCTGAAGAGGGAAGGCACTGAACTATAAGCAGCAGTTGTTTCACTGGAGTGCAGCAGCATCAAATTCCATCCATGACTTTCTTATTGCTAAGCATTGTTTACCACAGAAAAAGTATTTATTTAATGGGAACAAGATTTGGGTCATAAACCTTAAGCCTATCAAGCTTTATGTTAGCTAATGTTTACTTTATTGTATATATATATATTTATATTTTTTTTTCCTCCTTCTCTCTCTTTCTAGTAAAAAAGACATTGCTGTAAAGGGAATGTAGGGGAGCAAATAAAGCAAAGGAAATCAGGAATTACTATGAAATGCATGTGACTCGCAGCTGCAGGGTTCCTCACAATAAAGAACCCTGACTCAACAAAGTGGCTTATGTACTTCAACAAATATCAGCTGTTTGTTTCAGGTGTAATGAACAAGCTAGAGCCAGAGTCACAACTGCTTCAAGTAATTATGAAGACAGCTTGCAAACTATGGCCCTGCTTGTTTCAGATTCTAAATGATGACAGCCAGTCTGCTTGTGCTGCCAGCTTTATTTCTGAGCACTTTTATTTCCATATTTCAAAGGTCAGTGTGTGGTGGTGATGGCAGCCAAAGAAAGCCTGTGTGAACAGGGTGTGTGTGCCTGTGTTTTTATGAGACAGAAGGAAAAAAAAAAAAGAAAGAAAAGCATTTTTCAGGATTGCCGCTGCTATATTAATAATAAAGTCTTAATGTAAGTGTTTATAATACATTTAAACCCAGAAGCCCAGATGAATTTGGTGTTTCTTTGCTGTAGGTATCATTTATGTGTGTAGTGAGGCCTGAGGAGTTTACAGCAGTAGTGATGGAGATGGCAGAACAGTGATCCTAGGGAAACTCAATACTGTTCTTCTATAGAGCACCATGGAAACACAAAATAACTTACCCATAACAGGTTTTACATCCAAGTAAAACCTGAATTAGTTTGAAACCCCCTTAATCTCAGATCATTACTTAGGCTGCATTTTTTTCCTTCCTTTAATATCTATTATTTATTTTTTAAAATGCTGTTGATTTATATTTTAGTTAAAGGGTTAGGATTTTGTGGTATATGATAATCATTTAAAAGAGCCGATCCTTGTGTGATGTTGTCACATATGTGGAATAATGCCTGGTGGAACTCCTGTAGGATTTTGTGGAGAAATTTTACCTTAGTACTAGTCTTATTTTTCTACAAAGTGGTCCAATTTTTATTTTCCATGCTTTCTTTTCTCCCACTAAATATTGTGAGACACGGACAGAGGAAGCTGCCTTGTTCCCAGAACTGGAGTATCATTTCAGCCATACGTTGATGACACCAAGACTTGTGGGAGAAAGGCTAGAAGGGTATATCAAAAAAAATGAGCAAGCTGGGGGTGTTAAAACAAGAAGGACATTTTTTTGTCTCTTCCCTAACAGACTTGATTGGTTCACATGTGATGCATTCTTGCAGGGAACTACCACATTAAGCTACATGTGCCTGAGGAACAGAGCATCAAGAGAAAAATAGGTGATGAAAGAAATAAAAGCGCAGCATTATCTGACATTACGCATTCGTAACGTATAAAATGTCTAATCTAATCTCAAAAGCGAAGAAAAACTGATTATTCCCTATGTAGGATAATTTGCAATATCTACTTGAAAAACATGAGTAGTAAACTAACTATGAGTAAAATTTGAATCCCTTTATGATAGACCTTTTCTTAGTTTCTTTCATAATAACAGTTCAGTCTTCTTCAAGCCTCTCTTGGAACAGTTCCCAGCCTGTCTTTTTCTAGGAAGGCTCCATTAAATTCAGCAGAGAACAGCATGTGTCACTCTGAAGTAGCCATTTCATGAGTGGTCTCTGCATTTCTTTTAGTGCTGAGTGCATTCTGTTTCTGGGTTTTGCCTGATAATCTTACTCTTACAGCACAAGTTCACATAGGTTTCTCCAAGGACAATTCAATTTCATCTGCCCTAGTGTTGCTGGAATGAGGGAAGTAGGGAGCTATTGCTCTGTCTGTCTCTCATGACTGTCATTTATAATTCTTTTTTTCTGGGAATTTTTTGCTTCTTAGCAAACAAATTGATGCAATCTCCTAGCTCCCCTCTTCTACAGCATAGTTGCTTGTGTGTAAGAACTGGAATGCTAAGCTTAAATGCAGATACACGTTTAAGTCTCAGAAAATATCAAAATAACACAAAACTTGGGAAGTGAAACTGTCTTTTTCTATTACTACTAATGAACAATGAGATTTTTTTTTTTCTCAGTACTATTTCTATGGGATCCAGTTGTAAATTGTAATAAAGGTACAATATTACTAAGGAAGTACATGGCAGATAGCCAAGATAAGTGCTGCTTCATGTGTACCAGAATAGATTGAGAAGGAGATTTAGCAACACCTCAGTGGAGTATTGCAGCATTTAGCACTTGGCTTTTTTTCCTCCTTGTTTTATTGACCTGACCTGTTTACTTTTGAAGTTTGGCTGTTATTTCCTTTGAGGATGGACAACATAAGAAAAGAAGATAATCAGTTGCCCAAGGCCACTCAGTGGATAAGCAGTTGAGACTAAAATATGGAGTTTGACTTCCACAGTTACTGAGGTAAGCAGTGTTAAACTGGACTCTTAAACTGTATCTGTGACACTATCACAGACTCTTTTTTCAAAATACATTTGAAAAATGACTTTATCAGCTACACTAATCAATGTGTTTTATTCAGTGGCAAATAACCACGAAAGGGTTTAAATGTAGGTAACTGAGGTGGATTAAGCACAAGTAAATGAATGAAACAGATCATGGAATTCAGGGATGTCTGATACGGCAGGTTAGTGACAACAATATGTCTAGTTTTTTTTCAGGTATTCTCTGAAAAGTGGAGAAAAATATACTTTCCTATGGATTTACCTCATCTAGGATTTGGTAGGCCAGGACAGGGCAAACTGCACACTTTGCCTTCACCATGTTAGACTTCTGCATGATTGACATCTCCCAGGCTATCTGTGAGTGAAGTGATGTGCCAGTGCAGAATGGCTTTTGGAGAGGGTCTCATTTTAGAGGCATATTGAGTATGCTGGAAGACTGCTGTTTTTCTCCTCAGGTAGTCTCTATCTTTATTCTTCTTTGACAAGAAACTTAGGTTTTGATGCCAAGAAACACAATGAAAAAGAATAGTTCTCCCTTGCCCATTATCTTCCTCTTTGTTGAACCTGAGAATGCACCTATTTATTTCTATGAGAGGTTAACTCAAGAGTGGCAAGATGATTTTTCATTTTCATTTATTTTCTTACATCCAATTTATACTTTATGATGGGATGAATGAAATTCTTTAGTACATTTTAAGACCGTGTTATTAAAAAAGTTGAATAGGCAATTATAGCATCACAATTACATTTAAAAAATTCTTGCTATAGCTGCCATTCTTGCAGTATTTCTAGTTTTGTCTTTATTATAGTACCAGCATCTATTATCAGATATATTTCTTTTCATTACTGGCAACAGAGAAAGGAAATAAATAAATAAATGAAAAGAATTTCAAAGAATTGTAGATCAAGCAGAAAACTAAAACATATTAAATTAATAAGGGATTTCCCCAAAGGCCATCTTCTGAAATCCCAGTTCTAAAGTGTGTAGAAATTTTATTTATCAGCACAGGAAGACATTTCTGCAGTTTGAGGTCCTTAATGTGTTCTGAACCTCACAGGCCTTACATTTACAAAAAGAGAAAGGAGAGGAATCTTCAATAAGCAAAATCTTTCTCATTTTCACATCTGCCCTATAGGGTGATGCCACTCTGTAAATAGACTTTTCAAAATGGAGATTTTTCTGGAAGACTTATGCTTTGTTCCTGCAAATTAAACCTATTGCATTGGTAGAAAGGTACAACATCAACTTTTAATATGTCAGATAGTCAGTGAAGAACCAGAGAAGCTAGAAGTTATTTCCTTTGAATTTTTTTTTTAATTCCTGCCAAGTGGTGCAATCTGGCACATTTCAAAAGTAAAATATTTATCCAGAAACGTTTTCAAATCTTGATATTAAATTTCATGTCACTCATTTTCTTACTGAAATTATATCTTAAGGTGACCCAAGGACAAGTTATGCTTTTTCATTGCAGGTACAGTAGCAGTATTCAGAAGGGAGCAATACCATGAAAAGGGAAGTTACATCTTCCATTGTAGTGTTTAATATTTAATAATATTGCTCAAAATATCAACCAAATGTTCAGATAAAAAAATTATTAAAATATTAAACAGCACAAATGGAAGATGTCACTGAATATGATGAAGTCATAGGACAAATGAGGAGGTCATAGGATAAAATATGATCTTTGGGATCCAGGAGTGGAAGAAATGATGGTGTGCTATAGGGGCCTAGCTACCAAAACAATGGGAATGCATTTTGCTAAACACAATGTCTTCGTGTCAGGAAAATGGCAGAGTAAACACAATTATACAGGTTTTGGGTGAAAAACAGCTGGGAAAATTGATGTGATGGTGCTCAGTGAGCCAAAATATAAAGTTGTTTGAATACCATGTCAGTCTCCCCATTGAAAGCACATATCTATTTTTCCACATTTAATGAAGTCTTGTGAAGATGAGGGAGTTGCATTTATCTGATGATGAAACTGGGATAAACAGCTAATGTTGTTTTCTAAATAGTGAGATAAGAGTGAACAGAAGTCTAGGAAATGCCTATTTAATGCATCATTGTATCTGACCATGAATATAATCTTCCCAAAGGAATCACCAAAGCTGAGTAAAATACACTAGGCAGAAGGCTGATTCCAGGCACCGGATGGCTTGGCCCACTGTGACCATAACAGGTCATTAGAGAAGTCTTTCAGCTACTCAGGTCAGCTGTTGATGCCAGTTTACAGCTCTTGTCCCAACTTACAAGGCAATTAATGGTTTGAGTCTTAGCTACACAAAAGGCCAAACTTCTGTGACAGCTGGGGAAATAACAGATTCCAAACATAAAGACTTACTTGTTTGGGAAGAGAAGGGGGTGGATAAAGAAGGGATTGCTATGGAATGGCCTGGCCTTGGAGATTGTGCAAATCCAAATACTGCCACATTTTAGTATGTGCTGTAAATCGTTTAAATCCTATATGTGAAGCATTGTTTCAAATTTATCGTAGATTTATATTTCCCAAAAAGTCTAAGATGAATTTTAGCCACAAAGATGGCAGTGGCAGTGACCCTGAAATTCCTTAGAGATTTTATTTTTTTTTTTTTGTATGTGCAATATCTTAGCACTGACACTCGATACTGTACTAAGAAATGTAAGATGTAATAAAGTGGAGTTCCACCTGAAAGTAAAGGTAAGTCTGCATGCAGAATGGAGGAATATAAGTACCAGAACAATCTTTGTACCAGGATACATGAAGTGATTTCTGATGCTGGTTCACAAGTTCTCTGAACTGCGTGTGCAGACCTTCTAATGCATTTTATTTCATAGAAAGATGACCACACAGTGATCTAATTTATACATTGTTTAATTAAAAAAACAATGTGGCTCATCACTAGCATCTAGCCTAGAGGAAATATTCCTATATAGCAGACCAGCTGTTCCAGGTAAACAAAGCACGGCTCATGGGATCCATGGCACTACCTGAGGGAATTTTCAGGACTAAAATGCATGCAGTTATAAAACATATCTAAAATTTAACTGAGTAGGTGAATCAGAAGAAGTTCCTTTACTTTATCTAGACTAATACAAAGGCTAACAAATGATGGTCTTGCTACAGAAGTCTGTTAAGCCCATGGATATTTCTAAGTTGAGTATAGCAATCTTTCCCACAAAATTAGTTCATAAGTTTCATTTATTTGTTTGTTTATTTATTTTATTTTTGATAGGAATGGTTGGACTCAATGATCTGGTGGGTCTTTTCCAACCTGGTGATTCTATGATTTATTTATTTACAATAATTCCATTTATTTTGTCTGTCCTGTAGGGAAGACTACTTCTTAATGCTTGGTCCCATTATTTAGCTGAGTTTAGTTGCCTTTCCTTCCTGCCCTGTCTCCTGCCTGTCCTTGCAATTTTTGAACAGACCATATCCATAGAACCTTAGGTCTGGAAAGACCCCTCCAACTCATGCAGTACAGCATTGGCTTGAGGCTTGTAGTTTGTAGGAAGAATAATGTCTTGGTATTATCAGTGGCCACGAGCCTAGGGGCTCAGGTCAGTGCTGGCTTGGGGATCTCTGCAACGCACCACCTTCCCTGGTCTTGATCGCCACGGTTGTTGAGCCCTTATCTTTCCTGACTGGTGACTGTAAAAAGGACATTTATGGGCTGTCAAATCCTTTTGAGCTTCCAACATCATAAAAATCTAGCAGAATTTGTTCACTCATCCTCTGCGTTTGCCAGAAATGTTATTTATATTAATGTGTTTTTTCAAATGTTATGTTATTGGATGAAATAATCGGTGGAGGTAAAGTTAGAGATACTATAAAAAATTGCAGTTACTTTTATGTACATTGAACGCAAATTTAGAGGCTGGTGCTCTACAGACATGCAGTGAAGTTAATTATCTCTTTAATCTCTTACATTAAAACCTAGCAATAAACAGAGGAAAGATGGAATTGATCTGCAAGAACTTGGTGCAGCTAAACCAAAGACTAGAAAAAACCTGAAATATGATGCACGAATAAGAAAATTGCTAATGATTTTAATCAATGAAATTAGAGATGGAAAGGCTGATAGGTCATGTTTTCTGTCCAAGGCCTCTGACAGCTCATTTTCTTATCACCAAGTGAACAGTTCTCAATTTCATGCTTGATTTTGGCTCATCCCTCACTTCCAGCTAACCAACAAAATCTGTCTGAGTTCCACAGATCTGATTTTTTCTTCCAGGAAGTTTAACAGAAAATGAAGAAGGCATTTGCAAAAATGTGTGGTTAAAATATGAGGGATAACCATGAAAAAACAATCTTGCATGTCTCTCCCTAATCTGTTGTGTCCTTGACTGGAAAAGCTTTGCATTTGTTCTCTGCCCTGGCCCTTAGCACCAGCTTGCACTTTTGGCAGATTTTAAGAATTTAGGGGGTAGGACAGTGGGCAACTGACACTCTCATTGAGTTAGTGATGTACTGTGTCATGACTAGGGTGACTTCTACCAGGCATCTACAAGCTCCCCAGAACATCCCCATGACCTCTGAGAATGATGAGATATGTCACTACAGTCTGGGCACAGGCCACAGAAAGCCCTATCTGGAGCATCTGCCCTGTTTGACATTTTGCTGGGCACTGCCCAGCTGACCTATATCTCCAGACTTGGTAACAAGCCAGAAGAAACAGGAGAAGTGCTTGTCTTGTTCTGCCTCTGTTGATAAAAGACCTTGGCAGTAATGGGATTTGGATGACACTTGAGGCTAGCACTCAAGTGTATTTTCGTGCAGCCAGCTAAACCAAGTTTCCTCATATCAAATGTAAGTAAGTTCACTGCCTTATTAGAGCAACAGGCCCATAATGCTACCTAGCTCAGTTGCTGGAGCCATTTCTGTTTCAAGAAAGACTGGTTGGGATGGGAGAGGACTGCATGGAAACTGGTGGAGAGGACATGCCTGTCCATGCTAACAAAAACTGGATATAGATCTGTATAACCTGAAAGGTGCAACAAACACTTGAATCCTCCTCTCTGTTCCTACTTTGATCTTAAACGATAGGCTTGATGTAGCGTAGGATAGGTATAAGAAAATTGAACAGTAGGAATAACACTTAACTCTCTCATGCTACGAGTCTAAATTAAATGTAATTTTAAGTATATACTCCAAACACTCTACTTACATAGCACGACAGTTCTTGAATTTTGAAAGACAAGAATGTTTCCCCAGGGAGACCAGACATATCATCCTCAGAAACTTGATTTACACCAAGGCAGGATGAGACTATGTACCAAGAAACTGAAGTATCTACAAAGAAAAGAAGCAAGGAAAGAGGGAAAATTTTAGGGATAAAGTAGTAAATAAGCATTTTATTTGGCAAGGGTGAGGGATTACACTTAAATAAAAAAAAAAAAAAAGATACTGAATAGTACTATTGCTTGGGTGTTTTTCCTGTTTAGGATTACTAATATCCCTAGAGGCATAGGTCAAAATCTAGGCAGGATTGGCTTTACCCTTCATCCTTAGTTTTCATCTCCAAGGGAATAGATTAGTGCTTAGCCGCACATGCTGCAGCATGAAACAGTCTCAGTGTGTACCATTCCTCTGATCAAGAGCACTTCCTCACTCAGTACAATTTTATGATCAGCTTACAGTTTGTTTTTACATGTTCAGCAAAGCCTTCTGTATTATTACAAACAAATGGTGAAGCTGCAGAATTGTATCACTTATATAATTTGTGCTTTTTGCGTCTTCAAGGAGAGAAAAAAATACATATATGTGTGTGTTTATATATAAAAAAGCAGGCTTTTTCAGACATCTGTCCATTGTCCTTATGCTCCTTTTCTTCTACCTTAGCTGGAGTCTGCAAGTATAAAACAATAAGAACCAATGACTAAAAGCACCGTTTAAATTAAGACAGACTATGTCCAGTTTTTACAGAATACTAATTAGACCTGCTTCATCTGACACAGTTGCTAAGGTCATTTTTCACTTGAATTAACATAAAACTAGATGAGTAAATCAGTGGTACATATGTTGTTTAGATTAGTTACCACTTAAGTCTCTCAGCTAGCCAGACACATGGATAAGCTAGGCATGGATTAAGCAGGTCTGAGTTGACATTAAAATCCTATTCTTGTGATAAATATTGTAATACAAACAAGTATGCAGCAAATCTAACCAAGACTGCATTCATTTTCAGGGTAATATTGATGCAATTCCTAGACTGTTCTGTCTATGACATGAATTAGTTCAAGGCTTGATAACAGATGACAACAGAAAACAAAATAATCAAGTTAGCTGTTTTTTTAATTGCCTCCCTAGGCAGATGTGGAAGAATTCTGTATCTTTTCATGTTCAAAACAGTAATTAGCCAAGTAACCAGCTGTAGGTGTAGCTTTAGGTGCATTTTGTAGCTTTAGGTGTGTTTTGGGTGGCAAATGGAAGAACCTGAGTTTTTGATAAAGCTATATAGTTCATCCTCAGAGACACAATGGATTTGGTTTCATCTCTATCTCTTTGTTGAGCACCAGAAAACCTTGTCAAAGCAGTGACACATCTGTCAGTCTCTGCCCTGGCAGTGGTAATAGGGGTGAAATAGACCCTGACTGAAGCGAGGAAAGCTTACAACTTGCTTGCTGATGCTTTGCCTGGCTTTTGCTAATGCCTTTAGTTTCACACTTATATGAACTCTAAACTGCAAATATACAGATCCATTATCCCACATAGTCCTGTGTTATTTCAAGGTGACATGGAACTACTGATCTGTGTTTTTAAACTGAAGGGTGGTCAATGACCATACTTTATCCCACAGCTTTTATACAACTCTGCAATTGCAGCACTGAAAGAGAAATGCATCAGTAAAAATTGCTGACCACGTTCATAAACTAAATGTGGTGTTACAAACAAAGTGTTTACGTTTGCAGTGATGTAAATGTACACATGATTTAAGGAATTTTCTTTTGTGCTGAAAACTCTATAAAATCTACTCTTGGTTTCTAAAACCGAGTTTTATTTTATTCTGCTCCTGCTTTATACTTACATATATTTATGACCTTTATATTTAGCACCAGGATAAAATACACTTGACTTTCTCCTGTCATCAACATGGGAAAAGAGTTTTCAACACTATGCTGCAAGCAGTTCAGCTTCTTTCCCCTGAGACTGAAGTATCATAGCAATTGACGTTGTCAATTGCTTTTAAAGCAAGCTGTTTATAGATCATTATTCCCAAGACTATATTTGCTTCCTCTCTTTGCTAGTGAGATGATGGAGATAGAAGAACTATTAACAAATCTGCCACCATTTTTAATTGGTCTCAGCCACTTTATTTCTTAGGTATTTTCCTATGGACTGGAGGGCTTGGAATTGACTATCTCATCTGTCACTTAGGGACATGAGCATCACAGAGATTATATAGTGAACAAAACATCTAAAAATTAGAATCAGGCCTTTTTCTTTCATTTGTTTCTTAGATTTGTTGTTTAACATTTTCAAGGGCTCCACAATGTGACTATTATAGAGTCATAGAATCACCAGGTTGGAAGAGACCCATCAGATCATTGAGTCCAACCATTCCTACCAAAAAGGGTGAGGAGTTATTTAAGCTAAAGGACAGTGGCTGTGCTGGGGGGTGGGGAAAAAAGCAGATATGATCTGAAAACAATAAATTTGAATGAAAATGAGAGAGCGGTTTTGAGACATTACAGGAATAAAGCTCTGTGACAACTTCTTGATAGGAGTCATAACACAAAACTCACAGCTGTTTCAAGGAGCCTAGGTTTATGCAGTATGTTCGGCTGAAATAGCAGAGGATTGGTCTCATTAACCCAGAAATTCACTTCTGCTGTTGAGTACCAGAAATGACATTTCAGTCAGTAGTTAAAGTGCCTTTAATTTTTGTGTGTGAGTTGGTGAAAAAACCTACAGATTGTTGCAATTAATTTACTGTTGTTGTCTTTTTAGTTTTGGTTTTCATTATTGAGTGTGTAATAGTTTGACCTTAATGCTATCCTAAAGGAGTTTCTGTGTATATATATTATGCAAATAAATATATGTGCTAATTAATGCCAGACATAACACAATACAGCTGCTTAGTAGAGGAAAACACACTATTCTAAATAGAAGAGTATATTATTAATATATTCCCTGAGTTCAACACCTTTAAATAGGCCCTATATCACTTTATTTGTGGACAAAATGCCAGTGCGTTGGTCACTGTGGAGAAGCTGTGCCCTGAGTCATCAGTCTGCTTAAAGTGTTTTTCCTGGTTTTGTTACCATAGAAACATTCAATAATTTTTTCCCTCAATTGTACTCTTTCAGAGGAATTTTAGAAAACTTCCAGGGATCAAAACAAAACAATAGCTAGGGAAAACACAGCTGAAGCATTACAGGGAAAACTCCACACAACAGATGCTAATTTGTAAGCATGTAGAGCTCAGGTTTTGTTATCAGGAGGAAGTGGTGTTTCTGTAGCTGCTGTTTGGCTTCTCTTCCAGCAAATCTGTACCATTTTAACAGAAAGGAATATAAGGCTCAAAAATGTATAAGATAAATGTATAATTACTTCAAGAAAGTCTCATTTATTTAACAGAAATCATATTACAGTAATGGAAAAATAATGGCAAGAAAGTGTTTGAGAAAAATTGTTAGTGAATATTCATCAGAAATATCTTTTCCAATTCCTTTTTTCAGATTAGGAGAATTTTAGAATTTTTTTTCCCCTTCTGAATGTTATGTGGGGTGCAGAAAAAAAGTAGGTATATTAATTTACATTGCATGTTCATTTTGCTACCAACCACTAAAGCTGAGTTGGGTGATACATTTATTATTACCCTAGCAGAGGCTGGGAACAGGAAATAAATGTCTGCTGTCAAGGAAAGAATGGTTCAAAGCCCTGCAAGGTCAACAGGCGATTTTCCATTTACTGCAGCGGGTTTAGTTCAGTCTGTTTATCTCTGGTAATTCATTACGGTTTCAAGTGAGGTAAAGGGGCTGCAGAATCAAATCCATGTATGTGTGACTATAGAAGGCCAGTCTGCAGTGTTTTTAATACTAATGCGAGAAGCAGCTGAGTGCTTTTCTTATCAAAATGTGTGACTGAAGGCTGACAGCAGACATCAGAGAATGAAGTATCACTGAGGAGGAGGGATTTTAACGCAGTAATAAAGCCAAATAAATAAGCTGTATAATCAAATCAGAACTGTAAATTGTTAAGGAAAATGTGGTTCTTGCAGTAAATTCTGTTTTTGATTTATAATCTCAGTTGCTACAGTTGCAAAATACTGAGTTATATTACTATATCTGTTGGGGAAAATTACTTCGCATTATATGATCCTCTACCTATTGAAACTATAAGGCTAATTAAAATAACGTCTTGGATGGGAGAATAAAAACCTATGTACCTTATTCTTCAAATCTGCATTATTTGATAGTGCTCATAAGTATACTATAAGCAATGCTTGTTTTATTTATTTCACTCACTTTTTATACTTAAAAAAATATTAACTTTGTTTATGACCTAGAATGCCCCTTCCATTGCTTATCTCTATAAAAGGGTATTGTTTACTTAAAAGATACCTTCTGTGCTAAAAATAATTGTTTTACTAATAAAAGAAATTTCTACTTCTAAAAGCAAATCTACTGTTAACCAACTTATCCTGGAGAAAAATGGCTTTAATCTCAGAGACTGCATTAAATTTAGGAAGGAGCCAAATCAATAAAGGTGGAGGTCATAGAAACAGATTATTGGAACCAACAACAGTCTGTCTACTGTACAATAGGGTTATAAAATAAGATGAAACAAAAGGCTATCAGAATACATTAAGAATGAACTTTATGAATAGGTTCCTCTTCAGAATGCTGAATGGTCAAATCTATCTTGTGCCAATTTTTTCCTCCTTTTCTGACTCCATTCCCCCAGCTCCTTTCTACCTACTATTTTCCTCTTGTTTCCTGCTGCATTATAAACTAAATTACTCAGGGGAAAGACCGGTGAGCCCTGATTAACTAATGTGTCAGGTTTTCAATTTCCATTAATACTTTATGCTGACATGTATGTGATGTGAAACTAATATTGCTCTCAAATAGGTGAGAATTGGACCGCTTTGCTATCCATGTAGCTGGCTTCTATCTCTCTACACGCGTGGAATACCAACTCCCACACAGAATTTTAAGCTGATTTTTTGGAGTGGGAATCAGGGCAGAGTTTGGGGGATGGGTCTGTAAATAAGAAGAGTGAATAGCAGCTAATATGACTGAAAACTTGATTTAGATCCTGAGGCTTAACAACAGTTAGGGTTAATGGCTTGAGGTGATTAACTGTTTCCACCCAGTCATTAATCTGCAGGAGATGTCTCTAGTCTTTTTCATTATTGGTAAGAAATGACACACTAGCATTTTGCTTGAACTTTTTTCTTTTGTTGGTGACAAATGAGTCTGAAAACAAATGTGGGGGAATGAAAATCTACAGCGTGATATCACTTTCCCATCACTTTTCATATCAAGGGCTGCCCCAGAGCTGTGATGGAGCTCCGGCCTGAGCATACTAGCAAAACTTTAGCTCCTAATTCTGCATATCAGTGAGTGAACGTCCCCTTCCCTTTTTTCCTCTCCCCTCTCCTTTTCTTTCCCCTCCCCTCTCCTTTTTCCCCTCCCATCCTCTTTTCTCCTCCCCTCCCCTCCTCTTTTCCTCTTCCCTTTTTCACCTTCCCTTTTTCCCATTTTGAAAGGACACTGTTTGATTCTTTCCACAAAGTCCAATCTGACCTGACACCAGCCTAACAACATCCCGTTATGCTAAATAGTCCATCCCTGTCACATTCTGCTGCATTGTCTAACATGGCCAGCAACCAAAAAAAAAAAAAAAGAAAAAGGCACAGCAGTGCTAATGTGTAATGTGAGGGAAGGAAAAAATAGAAAAGGTTAAAGGTTTAAAAGTGCAGAAAGAAAATATCTTTAAAATACTGATTTAAAGTAGTATTACTGTTGCAGTCCTGTTAGTCACCTCCACAGAGGCATGTGAACAGTGACTAGCACATACAATTACACTTCAAGATAAAATATGTAAGAAAAGCCTAGCATCACCTTTTATCTGAAATATTAAATGTGCTCTTCCTCTGTCTTTTATATCACAGCTGCCTGACGAGAGGAGCAGAGGAGGACTGCTCCTATTCACAACCAAAAGAAGAGGAATTCCAAGGAAATCTCAGCGCAGGGGAAGCTTTGGTGATAACAATAGATGTCATGGACAAAGAACAGTAGCTGTTGAGAGATTACACTGACTCTAGAATTAAATTAGACTTGGGACAAAATGTACCTGTCTTTGCTGTTGAACTCAAAGCCAGCATGCTATTGAAAATCAGGGTAGAGGCTCTGCTGCGCTCTGTGCTGCCCCTGTAGCTCTAGTGACCTATTTATTTAAATGAGTGAACTTTGTGGACACACAGTAGACTGCTTCCTGTTAGTTAAGAGCTTTATAAAATTACAACGTTAGCATTTACTGAGACAAACATTGAATTACTCATAGGGTGAACCTGACAGGGTAGCATGATGTTCCTTTTCAGATGCATGCTTCACAAAATGACTGAGTATTTACGGCAAATCCTGAAAGGAGGAAGGAACCCTTTTAAATGACTGTTTTAGACCTCATCTGCCTTTTGTTATGGTTAAAGATTATAGTGTGCTGTGCTAATGCAGAAAATGTATCAGAAGATGTGGATAAAGGACTGTTTACACCAGTTCACATCCAGGCACAAGTGGCTCAGATTGACTGGTTTGGTCTGGGTGAAGTGCTGCTGTGAAAAGAAAGCCTCATCACCTCACCGATCCTCTTTCTGTAGGGATGGAGACTGGCTGTGCCCAGAAAGTTTTTCTCTATAGCTTCTCTAGCAGCTTTTTCAGGAGCACCTCCATGCTGACTGTCCGTGTTGACCACATAAGCAACAAACATCCAGGTGGAAAGGAATTTCTGAGCTTTTCTAGGCCATATAATAATGGATGCTCCTAAATTGCTGGTCGGTCTCTCTCTCTCTGCATGTCATGAGAGGTGAAGATAAACTTCCTTGCATCAGACATCCTGAAGCACTGGGATGACCATGGCACATGTGCACACGGCAACATGGACACATTCCTGGTGGCCTGTTACCTTGCCTGGCCATGTATTTTTGAAGGAAGGGCTACTGCACTTGGAAATTTTGTCCATCAAATCAGTTGAAGGTAACCTGAAGCTCTTCAGAGTGGTGAACACAATAGTGGTGACAAATTTGGCTCCCTATGCATGTGAGGATGGAGGAGGTTAGAGTGAGACTGAGAAGATACATTTTCATCTAGTGCCCTTTTCATTGTCTGTAATGTTAGCCGCTTTCTTTTCCACACCACTAACAGTGTAAGTATACTCTTTTATCAGTTTAAAGGCCTTAAAATACAGTATTTCACATCCAGATTATGTGCAGCTCTAACTCATGTTGATGAATTCCTCTTTGGGGTGAAGTTGTAGAGAAATGCTGCAAGGTTGCACGGTTTTTCTGTGTCACAGAAATATCAGATTAAAAAAAAAAAAGACACTATTTGTCAAAACCCCAGTTAGAGAAAAATATTTGTGCCTGAATACAATATTTCCACTAGACTTTAAATAACTTTGCTGACATTCAATATAATCGACCGGAATATATTTACTTTCAGTTTTATAATGAAATCCATGACAATTTATTTTGTATGAAAGGTTAAATTACTTAATAATGTCTTCCTGAGAATGTTTCCATATTTTCGGGTTGTTGGAGAACTGCAATCTTTTCTCCTAGATAGCAAAAAAAAAAAAACCCAAACAAAAAAAAAAATAACCCAAACAAAAAAAATCATTATGTTCTTGCTTTAGCTATATAAATGACCTTACTGATAAATGAAAATTGATATTTCGAAGCTGTAGTTTATTATAGCCTCATGGCATGTTAGCCCTTATCATTCAAGGCAGTATTTAACTCTGCATAATAGATTGTGCTAACCCTCTGAAATTGCTATTGTGAGATTTTAGCGCACCATAAAACAAGTCTTATTATCTTCAGCATGCTAAAATGTCAGTTTAACATGTTACTTTAACATGTATCTTGGAAAGAAGCAGTTTGCAAGAACTACCTTTGCACTTACCATTTCTTGTACTGTATTTCATACGTGGATTTATGTGTAAGTAAAGGATTTGAAATATATGAATAAAATATTTTTTATTTTATTTTTTAAAATTTTTTTAATTACTTATACAAAACCTAGCAAAATGAGATCTAAGCCATAACTGGGAATTATAGATTCTGTCAGCACTTCTTTATTAAATAAACAGTGTTGCTGACAAAGTGACCGTGATACTGAAGCAATTTATGTGAATACATTCTTGTGTTTGTGCTTGGACTTTTCACGTTGTCCCTTTCACATTTTAAAGTATTGCTCTTAGTTTAGATGTTATAATTTTATGTTGGGAGTTCTGAGCAAAAAGCTTTGGCTAATCTTGAGCTGGAGGCCAATGGGAAAGAACAAGGACAGAGAGATTATTCTGGACTCAGACCCTTGCAACATGGAATCTACGCAGAGGACAGCAAAAAGAGGCTTGTGAGACAATATTTGTGTCCACTCAGTCTTAGAGATACTCTGGGCCTTGGGAAGACTACTGCTGAAGGTGAACGTATAGTTGATCTGCTTCTCTCCAAACTAGGGATAAGACATAGACAGATGGAAAGAGGTTGGCTAACAGTTACAGTCTGTTGGTGCAAGATGACATTTCCATCATACCACTTTTTTTTTTTGTGATGGTCAGGATGCAAAAAAAAAGAAGCTGTCAGAGAGATGTTGCATTATCCAAATAGTCTTGTGGCTGGCCAATATAAGTAGAGGAACGCTTTGCAAATCTTACAGCTGGACTGCTGCAAGGCTGTCAGTTTAGCATTGCATGTGTGGACAATTGCTAGAGTCAATGGTTCTCTTTGGCTCAGATCGGAGTTTAGCAAATGGAAGTCCTAAATTAAAATGTTTTCTCTCATTTGTGTCTGTATTAATCCAAATCTTGTAACTCTGGACTTTGTATTTCATGGAAATCAAATAGGTACCATATAAAGAATGGTTTAGAGTTGAACTCTATTTTTAATTTTTATCCATTATTTTAGTGAGAATGGATAGTTCAGAAAGCAGATTAGACATATTTCAAAGTGAAAAAAAGAAGTCAATGCATGTGTTGTTATTTATGTTCTGACTGTTCTTCCTTATGGAAATAGAAAATTAGTAACTGTAAATTATATCCTTTCAAAATGCAACATCTTTAAATGGAGAAAACTGCGAAAGGCAAAAATGTTTTTATTTAGCCGTAGTAATTAAATAAACAACAGGACTTGATCCAGAGAACTCTGTGAAGAAAAACAATTATCATCTGAAGCCAAATGTTGCCCAGCTGCCAGATCACATTCTTTCTCTACTCATGGACTAGATATAGTATCTTAAGACAGTAAGCTCTTGTGAAAGGAAAACATAGCAACAGCTGTCCTTGAATGCGCATTACATTTTCTGGATTTTAATCTAAAGGGCTTGACTACTGCCATGATTAACATTATAAGGATATATTATATTTTTTGTTTAACCAGATTCTGAACTAGTGTTAAACCCATGAGACCTGAAGGCTCTATTGAGATCTGTATGTGTATCATTCGAAGACACATGCTTGGAAGCATCTATCTAAAAATGTGTTCTGATTTTCTAAAATTTATCTTTGGCTACAGTAATTGCCTTTGATTGTCCTGATTACATGTCTGCAATGATCACAAACACTATTTTCTGATTTTATATAGGTAACAAAGAGAAAAAAAAGGAGAAAAATAATGACCAGACATAATGCTTAACGCACAATAACTGAAAGAAGGAGCAATATTTCTTTGTATATTGCAAACTGAATGGAGGTTGTAGAGTTTAAAGGAGAGGTTACAGGGTCTATTGCACAAGAAAATTTCAAATCAGGGCCAACAGTGGCCACCTGAGGTAGGAAAGATGCTGGTGAAGAAGAGGAAACAAGAAGTACAATGCATGGATAATAGGCCTCATAAAGAGAGGATGCAATAAAGCAGCAGCTGGAGAGACATTCTGACACTACAGCAGTCTTTGTTGGGTGTGTACTGCTGTATGCTGCTGTTTTCATTCCTATTGAAAAAAATCAACAAAGGACTAGGTAGTACTCAGGAAAATTAGATTGCTTTTTCCCCTTGTTACAGGAAATGCGTTTTTTTTTTATTCAGTAGAAAATAAAAGAAAAATCTATTTGATATTAAGGGGGTTTAGTGCATTTCTTCTTTCATCAAACAATTCCAATGAATCTTTCTCATACAGATTTCAAAGAAAGAGTTTTCTGGTTATATCTGGTAAGATGGAGAAGAGGAGGCTGAGAGGAGACCTCATTACTCTCTACAACTACCTGAAAGGAGGTTGTGGAGAGGAGGGTGATGGCCTCTTCTCCCAAGTGACAGGGGACAGGACAAGAGGGAATGGCCTCAAGCTCCGCCAGGGGAGATTTAGGCTGGAGATTAGGAGGAGGTTTTTCCCAGAAAGGGTCATTGGGCATTGGAATAGGC
Source organism: Coccyzus lansbergi (assembly GCA_033558105.1). Taxonomy (NCBI): domain Eukaryota; kingdom Metazoa; phylum Chordata; class Aves; order Cuculiformes; family Coccyzidae; genus Coccyzus; species Coccyzus lansbergi. The sequence goes on from JAUMJK010000827.1 coordinate 363,328, forward strand.
TGCCCAGGGAGGTGGTTGATTCCCCTTCCCTGGAGGTGTTTAAGGGACGGGTGGATGAGGTCTTGAGGGACTTGGTTTAGTGTTAGATAGGAATGGTTGGACTAGAAGATCCGATGGGTCCCTTCCAACCTGGTTGTTCTATGATTCTATGATTCTATGATTCTATGATCTACGGGAAATTTATGAATTGGTACTCATAAAGAAATGTCAAGAGCAGAGATAGAATTCTCTGGTCCAAATCAAAGATTTGTAATGTGCTCATAATGACTGAACTATAGGAGCTGAATATAAATAGGCATAAAAAAAGTATTTATAGGCAAATGATTTGTCCTGAATGTTATTCACACTAGCCAACTGCAGACAAACAGCAGCATGTGTAAATCTGTGAAGATCTAGTCATCGTCAAAGAGATCCATGCTAATTTTTTAATCCAAGTGGATGGTTCTTAAAATGAAGCATATGAAATGTGAAAATTCAGGTCTTCAAAACTTCATTAAATGTGAGTAGAACTCCACTGGAATGGATGGAGTTGCACAAACATATTTGCAAAAGGAGTGATTTCAGACCTTAAATGTTTGGCATAACTAATGAAATTGCAGAGATGCATTTGTACCATGGCTCAAGTCAGCAGCACACACTGAAATAATCTGTGTAATTCTCTAAGCCCTAGTTGACCTCAAGTGGAATATTTTAAATGATTGAACTTCATGCTTCTTCATTTCATCAAACTGATCACATCTTCTCCTAATAAGCATATTTCAGTGGCATAGTATCCGAAACAAAACCAGCAAATGAGCCCCTCTAAACAAACAAGGGAGCTTTGTATCTTAAGGTGAAAGAGAGCAGGGAAACTATTCCCTGGGATGACAACAAGGAAGAAATGAATAACAGAGTATTTCCATCAAGAAGTTGTTGGCAGTTTGAAGAAGGCAAATAATTGGATGACTAAGTGAGAAATCTGTTATTTTTCTTTGTTGTATATTATTTGGGAAGTGTGAGTTTTATTTATATACTTTCTGAGTAATAGTAGAAGAGAAAGGATAACTAACATAACAGAAGGGAAAAATGTCTCTCAGACTTTGTAAAGTGAAAAATGTGATCTTGAGATAATTTCCTAATGAAGGAAACAAGAACACATAAAGGGTAGAAAGGTAAAAAAAATTGGATTTGTGTCATTGCATGATCAAATGCTTCTATAGCTTTTGTTTCAAGCATGACCCTAAGGTAATCAATCATGGTAAGACAGTCACCCATGCAAGTGTGAGTGTAAGATGAGGCAGGTCCTGTTTGCTTCAAGAAGGCTTGGGGACAGGGAAAATATCCTCCATATGTACCTTGAAGAGGCGAAAACTCTTTCTAAATTGAACCCAAATTAGATCATGTGATGTTTCATAGCTTCTTTTTCTCGTCTTTAATATTATTTATTTTGTTTGTATACATGAATCGATAATGAACAGAAAACTTTTAAAAATATTTTGTTCTGTTCTGACTAATATTTGGTTGGGGAAATTCTTCAGGGAAGTTTCTACATGGAACCGATGCATCATGTAAATGACTGAGTTATTAAAATATCACTCTTCATTTTCAGTGAACAGCGTGGTACCATAGAAAAAGTCATTTGGATGACTAAAAAAGGGGAGGTGGTAAAAAGACCTGGGCATGTTCTTTTAGAGGAGAAGTGTTAGTTATGCTATTCTGGTTAAAATGAAGTCTGAAATGCTAAACATCTTTTGAGGTTTAAATTTTAAGACCAGTATCTAGCATCTCATTTTCCTCTTCTCTCTTCTCCAGAGCAAACACTTCATATTCTATGCTGTTTATGGTAGTCACTACATGCTTGTGTTTCAGGTATAACTCAGGATGCTTAAACCACACATTATTGAGTATGATCTTATTCAATTACCAATATTTATTCAAAATATATAGGCATATCTTTTAGAGGTTTTAACTCCTTATGTTCTTCGTGCAAAATGGAGAGCAGATCTTGACTCTTCTTAGCACCATCCATAGTGAGAAAATGTAGCTATATGAATGTATGCAGTTCATATAAGTTTTTGTTTCTGTCACATGCTTAACTTGTGCCGGAGATCAGTTCAAAAATACCAGTTTTGAAGTGAAAATATATGTTTATCTATTTAGGGCAATCATTAAGAATGGTTGATTATGACATCATTCATTTTACTCATATTTTGAAAACTTTATTCAAACTGGTTTTATGTTACATATGCTTTGCTGCTTTCCCTTTAAGCAGGACAAGCACAGAAATAATTTTCTGCTTTAATGCAGCATAAAATTTGTTAAGATGTTACTGACCCTTCTAATTGAAAACCCTTTCCTGCAACTCCTCCTCCTGTAAATAGTTTCATTACCTTCAATTTCTTTTGGAATTGGAGACAACTTGTGACTAAGAGACCGGAAAGCTTGATTCAGTGCTTGTTTTGCAACTGAAATATGAAGGTCTTTACAATATTACAGGATCTAGACACAGTGATTACGAAAAGGGTGACTTTAAATCTCAGTATGAGTGCTGCATTGCAAATCATTCAATAAGGTTTATTTTCGGGGGCTGATATTTTCAAAAAGATCAGGTTCAATCAAGGTATCTCAAACAGGGCTTTCAAAATCCTTAGTTTATTGAAATTCAAGATATGGTGTTCCCAACAGTTCACAAAGTTTCTACTGTGCTGTTCTAAATGGCCAACAGACCTTGTTTCTCAGTGCCCCTTTTTATCAACTAGTAAGATTGCTGCAAAAAACCGTTAGGGTATTTTGGGAACAGTATCCCTGTTTTTTGAGTCTGGGAAGGTACTAATGTCAAATTATGACAAGATATAATTTTGATGGATTTTCTTTTGTTTATTTGTCTGTTTTTCTGAAGGTTAAGGGAGGACGTTTGCTATCTACAAAGCCCAAAAGTTCCTAGTTTGTTTTCTTACATGGTGTTAGTAATGTATGAAACAGTACAATGAAGAGGAAGAAAAATCCTCAACATGTTACTTACCTGCAATTTCTCCAAAAAAGTACTCATAGACATTTTGGTAAATCTTTCTCTTTTCCAGCCTCCTAGAGGCATGAACTCCAAGACCTGAAGCTGGCTTCTTCCCACCTAAGAGGGTGCAAACATCTTTCAGGGTACTGTGAAACCACAGGGAAAATGTGGAGAAAAGTTTCTTTCTCCCCAGACTGGAACTTACATGTAAGACTTATCCTCCTTTCCTAAACTGCTAAAAGAAATCCCCAAGTCCACAGGATGCTAAACAATTACAACCAGAACAAGCAAAAGGTGTATATAAACACATTGCCTACTATTATTTTTATATATGCCACTTAGGGGGGAAAAAAAAGGAAAAAGAAACAAGGTTTGGTGATTTCTTTTTTAGATGTGTTTGCACCAGGGAGGTCAACATCACATTCCCTTAACCATGAAAAGTGCTAGAATAAAGTGTGAGAGCTTCTCTTTCCTACGGTCAAACAAACACAGCTGCATGAGCTGGAAAGCATTGTGTAGGCTACAAAATTGGACATACTAATAATAATACTTTTCAAAATCCTCTCTCCTTTACAATAAAGGTCAAGCATAACTGCTCTTTCATCTCCTGGTGTTAATGGCAAAGGGTATACATGGTAATTTTCCTCAGTACTGAGCAGTGTTCCTAAAACCACATCATTTATACTTAAGAGCAGCTGCTCTGTATATTTACCAGAGGAAGATTGTTAAGTCCTTGTATGGTCACTGTATGATATGCAGACCTCTTGATGCTCTCTTGCTGTGTCCTTCTGAATTTGAGGTGTCGATGATTAAAAGCTGGTGTCAGATGACTATTTGCAGCTCAGCACTGATGTGGCACAATAGTCACTCATACTGTCATCAAAAAGGTGTCAAAAGAACTGAGAGCCCTTTGGGATGTCAGTAACCCTTTACTCTGACGTAAAATTGTGTTTGTTTTTCTGTGTCTATTTTGGCATCTTCTCTGCCTCCTCATCTTCTAATATTTCTCCCCTTTCCTAGTTTTCCTACTTCTTCATCCTGTTTAATTTCTTGCTGTCTCAGTCTTGTGCTGGTGATTGTTCGTTTCTTTGTCTGTTTTAGCGGCATGCCCTCTTACCACTGAGGGATGCCTTGCAGCTGACATTATTACATAACTAGTAATACTCCCAAGACAATGTGCAGCACATCACTCTTGGGTAATCCAATCCTTTTCTTGCTTTCTGTAGATGACTTCAGAATCTACAGAGCAGAGAGGGGCTCCAGTGATGGCAGTGTAATGATCCACTGCTGTAGAGCGAGGTATTATTTTTCTTTTTTACTCTTTTCAGTGCTCACTTCCCCATCCTACCCCACCACAAGTCACACAGATGCAGATGTGCCCTACATTCTGGAGAGGACACATTTTTACAGACTAGGTGGACTTTAAAATTACCCCCATGTGCCTTTCCATCATCCTCATAACACTGTGTGAATGATATATAAGTTGTATACCCAGAAATGACAGTATTATTTTCATGGCATGATTTCCTTGGTGTCCTGTAGCAGCTGTGTCATGCAGCAACTGTCTTTGCAAGGATATCCCTTGGAAATGAGATCCTTAGGTACAAGGTTCATTGTAAGTAGAAACCCTAGGGGGGAAATGTAAGCAAACTGATTTGTTGACCTCTTTGGCTAAAGACAGGAAAGCTGAAAGGGCTGACTTGGCACAACTTTCTTAGTGAACTCAGGTTAAGCAGAATCTACACTTAAGCCTGACAATGAAAAAATGTATATACATGGAAGAAGGGACTGAGGGAAGCTGAAAAAAAAAATAGTGGTCTGATAGATTGTCATTTTGGAAGAGAATGACAGCTTTTTCATTGCATCTGTGCTCACTCCTACATCTAAGGAGATCATTACGTCCTTTAGCAAGACTAATGTCATAATACCGAGGGATGCGCAGCATAAAACCCATTGTCTCTTCTTCCTGGTCTGTGCTCCCTTATATACCATGCTGCTACACAACTGCTGTGCAGCATCTTAATTTTTTAGATTCCCCTCAGAAGTAATCACAGAAAAGCAGTTCCTCTACTTCCAGATTTGAAAAAAAGTACAAATTCCTAAAGGCTACATTGTTTTATTTGACTTGATGCAGAAAAAAATACGTAAGTAAGCCCAAACATAAAATCACAAGAAAAGCTGACCAGTGCTGTATCTTTGCCATACTTACCATTATATTTATTTGGGTGATTTCAACTGCTTATCAGCAGCATTTATAACTTTGATAGATACATCTCTAACAAGAAACTGTTTACTGTTTGGTATGAAATTATTTACTTTTCCAATTCACACACAATGTTGTCAATATTTTAATTAATGACAACAGACCTATAGCAATGTATTTGACTTGAGAGGGAAAAAGGATATACATTATATGGAGTTATGCATGAGCTGTGTTTCAATAATATCTGTAACTTGAGAAATGCCTCAGTTTCTGAGGTTTTTCTCAAGAAATCCTGATGTTTATGAAAAGAGAGCTGACTCTGGAAAGTAATGGCTTAACTGGTACTGAACATCTTGATTTTGGGGTATTTGGTGCCAATGTTGTGCTGCATGTAATATATAACTCTATTTGTGGTCTTTAAAAATATAGGTACTTTGCATATGCCTTTACATGTGCCTACATCACTATATTTCTTTCTATTTTAGATAAACTTCAAGTGTTTTCAAGACTGAGTGGTCATCTTAACAGTCTTTGATGGTGTTTTAGTATTCTTTAATAAAATAGGGTTGGATGTAGGTCTGTTACAGAAGGGAAAACAAATTAGCCCCACTATGCAGGAGGTTTCCAGGGCTTTTGATTATCTGTCCTATTTATTTATCCTTATAATTTCTATGGGGTTTGGGACACTTTTATGCATCATTTTTGCAACAAAACAACTTATCTGTTTCCAGAAAACATTATTTAAATTGTCCATCTCATTAAGGAGAAGGTTTATTTTCTCATCAACTGCTATAGAAGGCAGAACTAATCAGCTGTGGATTTTTATCCTACTGATCAATGTCATCTATAAATTGTGTTAGAAGGTTAATTCCTTGTTTCTGCACTACAAAATTACAGAAATAATGCAGGTCAAGGACAAAGACATACCCTATGTAAGCAGACAGACTCCTGCCAGCATAATCTGTAAGTGGAAAGTTAACACTTGGCTCTTTGAAACAAGTTCTGACCTGACAATAGCAATAAACTTCTCAAAACTGGGTCAGAGAGACTGGAGGGTCGAAAAATTAATTAATGTCTGCTGAAACAACATGATTTTGTTATTGTTGAGCATATAATCATTCTTCCCCACTCCTGCTCTGAAATAATATACCCAGAAAAGTTAAATGAAATATGTCTCTCTACTGATCCTGAGTAAAACATAGGAACATTTTAGAACTATATAAAACCAGTTCTGATACAACTTTAAGACCTTTTAGCTTTGTTTCAGTGGCTAAAGATTTTATTTTATTTTTTAACCAGAAGAGATAAAATAGACACTATCTGTCTTTTGAAAATCAGACATATGTCTAAAATGTTGGTCCTTTGACTATAGATCTCCCAGCTGTGGTATTGGTACTCATCATTAAATGAGTCAATCACTAACTAAAATCTCTTGGATGATGCCTTCCTAAATTTAAGTGGAATGGTCTCACTGCCAAGCATAAAGACGAAAGGTTCATCCTAATGGAAACACAGACTTATGCCCAGTTAGATCTCACTTCTTCCTCCTCTTGCCCCTGTTAGCACATAGAGCAGCTAGGACAGTTCTTTTGATTCGATTTTAGCCATCCACCTTGTAGTGTCAGCCTGCTTAATGTCAAACCTTCAAGGGTGAAGGAACTTGTATTGTTCCTTGTCCAGACTGGTGGTGCCTCTTGGGATGGGAAAAGCCATTTGACTGCCTGCTCTCCAGTTGGAAGTATGATGACACTAGCGTATTTAAACATGACTCTCCCACAGGATGAATCACTTTATCAGCCTGTTTAGATGTGAGTCATGGAGGCTAGTGAAAGGATTCCAACAGCTTGTCTTTTGTAAAGCAGTTTATGTTCAGAGCTTGTACCTTTTCTTACATTTCTCAGGAGATATCTTAGCTAGCAAACACCCTTCACCAATAAAAGGTTACAACTTTTTGCTTGGTTATGCAGGGTTTGCTCCAGGATCTTCAGGGATGGTTGATTTACTGTAGAGGAAAAAGTAAATCTGGGGGAGTTTAGCAACACTATGAGAAATCCAAGTTTCTTGTTGCTGTGGAATTGTCCACGAAAGACTTAGTAACCTGTGTGCAAAAGGGTATAGACCAATGTCAGTGGAACTGAGAGGAAACCAAGAAGAAAGTGTTCAGGGTCCAGGTGGGAGGTGCTGAGGGGCATGGTTTAGTATTTGATAGGAATGGTTGGACTTGATGGCTCTTTTCCAGCCTGGTGATTCTATGATTCTATGTCTACAATGCTGCCTCTACATGATAAACTATAGGGGAAAACTGAGAACATCCCTGTCTTCTCTGATCTGGCCCTGTGGGGAATTTCATAAGGCAAGGCCCAGTGTATGGACCATAACTCTGCCCAAAAGGACACAGAGCTAAGTTGGGGCTAGAGAGCATGGGTGGCTTTGAGACTAGCCTTTAGGTCTGCTTAGCAGGGAGGATTTAGCAATGGTAGGTAGTGCTCCCCTGGCAGTATAGATGAAGCTTGGCACTTGCCCTGCAGTCCTTCCCCTCCTATGGTAAATGCATCTTCCTGTCTGGATACTTTCATCTGAGACCAGCTAACAGGATTTTTATGTATTTGTTGACTTTTATGCTATTTGTGTAAACACATGCTACCCTGAGACGTATTGTGACTAATGCTGAGGGTATGTGATGTTCATAACCATGTGTTTACACAGGGCTGCTGCCCTTGAAACGGCAGCCAGAAAGCTCTGCTGCCTGAAAGACTGCAGAAAGGAGGCCTTGTTTCAGTACCAGACCCAAACCTCAGACCTTAACACTATCACAAGTCAGTTTGTAATGATAAACCAAACCAGAGACAAACAATGCGGTGTGCACAGGCAGGTGTGCATCTGCCTGGTGGGCATGCCTGTGTGGTTCATATTTATCCAGAAATATGTGCTCACAGGAGTGTTTGGGGTGCTTTCAACCCTTTCTGCCAGCTGATGTGGGAACAATTCTCTGAGAACACCTGTGGGAGCAGAAAGTTAAGAGTGCTCACACGTGTTGCTGGCTAATGCTCATCCTCAGGTGCTCAGTGCATCAAAACTTTACTCTTCATGGCTTCTGCAGTATTGTAGCTGTGATGCTGTAAATGCAGCTTTTTATCTCTTTAATCAGATAGTACTAAACAAGTAACAATTCCTGTTCCAAAACCTATTTTTCTCATATTTTTAATTATATCTTTGGTAAATATTTTTTCCAGAGCTATTGATTAATGAACAAACAATTTAACAACTGCTTGCCCTTTGTTATTTCAAGAAATACTTTAAATGTGCTACCCACCTGCAGTCGTAAGCCATAAATATTTCCTTTAAAGGCCTGAACTGGAGAAACATGTACATTAGGTGTCCTTTTCAAACCAAAGTAAATGCTTCAAATACACTTGCATTCCTTATTTGCTATCTTATGAGTTACTCTTTATCACTAGATAAAGATGTCTGTTTCAGCACACTTGAGTCTTATTGCAGCTTGAAGGCTGAAACCTTCTATCTAATCCAGGAGCGTTTTTTTTCCCCTCTACAGGGTTCACAGATAAAGTGATAGAGTCATCTGCAACTCTGGCAACAGATGTTTCCTTGCTAGCTAGGGTCAAAGTCTAGCTCCACTGAAATTAGATAAGCTCCAAATTCTGCACCCTGTTACCAAAACTGGACAAAATCCTGAACTGCCCCTACCTCTCATCATATAAGGCGATAAAAAATTATAAGCTTAATATCTGAAAGTGAGGGATTTATTTTGTGCATGGGTCAGCTAAAACATTATTTGCTTTGATGATGGTTACCCCAATTATGTTTTTGCAAGTAGGCATACTGCAGATGGCTGCACTTTACCTGGAATAAAACCAGTTGGATCCATAGCTGTGACACTACCTGAGGATTAAGATGATGTCCTGTGGTTTTAGCATCTGTGCTCTGAAAAGAGATGCAGGAGCATATATTCTAAATGTATAATCAAGGAAGGGGAAAAGATTAACAAGCAGTGTCTGTCCTCTATAATCATCTTTGGAAACAGCAATAATAAATCTCATGCACTTGATTATTTGATGCAGTCCAGTAAATATTTGATCCAAATAGTAAGATGCATGTATAAACAACTGAAAATGCAAGACTTCAGATAACCTTATCTTCAAGAACTGATAGCACCTAAACACTTCCTCCCGTCCCTTTCCCCCTTGATTGACCCGCTTTCCATCTGTGTACCACCTTCCTTCTCCCTGTCTCCTGACATAAAATATATCTTGCTGATGGAGCAAAATTAAGACTTTGTGAAGCTTTGTCTGACTGACTTGAACGGGGCTATGCCTATGTTATCTGCTTTGTCAGATGGCAGGCTACTTAATGCTGTTCCCTTGGTCTACAAGCCTGTCTCCTGAGGACTGGCTTTCCCTTAAAAATACACTGGAAAAACAACTTATGTATTGTCCACATAACCATTAGCAAGTACTTAATAGTCTCCCAAACACTAGAGTTCTGATAGTATGATTGACACTTGGTTGTTTTTACAGATGGAGGCAAAGGCTTCATATTCACTTAGCAAGAGAAACACTTAAAATTTTCAGGCATGTACTTAGGCCAAATAGTTATATCAAAGGTGAAGAGATAAAGAAGAAAAACTCTATTACTCTTGACTTATTGGCCTAGTCTATACTGCATTTATAGTGGCTTTGAGTAATTTTCTAATAGTCCTTAGAAGTCCCATTGAATGAAGATGTAGAATGTCAGTCCATTAAAACAAAATTTATCTCATATTTTGTGCACACAAGGCAACAGGACAACCATACATTTTTCTGAACTCTTAACTTAATCCAAATAATGGCAATACTGTTCTGATTTCTTCTTATATTTTTGTAGATCATCATACCAACAAATAAAAATCCTTTTCTGTTTTAGAGAATATTGATAGGCAAAAGAGATGGTAGTATGCAACTATGAATTCATATTTGCATGTTATTCAGGGTTACCTTATAGTCCCCTTATCAAACGTGAAACTATAACGTAGGATTAATGCAGGAACTGAAGCAACATTGCCACCAGAACAAAATACTCAGGAAGAATATTACTGTGACAAAACCAATCTTTAATAACTCAAACTTAGCTGCCAAAATCACTATCTAGCTGTCCTTTACCAGGGGCAGGAAGGAAGGAGAATTTGGCACAAGCAAGAAGCATTGGCTCTGTCTTCACACTTTGTACTTGGAGACTGGCTCTGGGTCAATTCTTGCAGTCTTGGTCTCATCATTTCTCAAAGTCACTAGATTTTGCTTATATTGTGAATGAATTGTTTTCCCATTGTTAAAAAAAGCCTATGGACCTTACAGCATGCCCAATCCAAATATTGGTCACTTAAGAAATTCCAAACCACACATGGTTTTGGTTTCATTATCAAACCCTTCAAACATTCTTACAACTCTGTTTTTGCAAATTTTGTTCATATTGGGTAATTTCAAGGCCATTTTCTTACTCAAGATATTTCTTACTCAAGATAATTATTTTTCTTACTATATTAAAAACACTGACAGAGTAACATATATACTTATACATATTTCATTCTTAGTACATAAAGTAACAATACAGTACTTTCCATTAAACATTTGAGTCTTATGTTCACTAGACCATGAACATAAAACCAACAAATGTGCTGGACATAAACTAAAGAAGCTGAAATTAACTCCCTCTGAAACTGTATTTACTAGATCTGGCCATAGTATGTGGGTTTCTGTGTGGGGGTGGAAAGGAGGGAGGGTCAGTCGACTAGTCTGTCTTCCTCTTGTCTGTGTACATTTTGAGCAAGCTCAACATAAAAATCTTTCTTAGAACAGTATCTTATGTTCTGATTCAGAAGCCTTCGAAAATATGCTTACATTTGGGTAAACATGTATGCTTTGCAGAAACAACAAACTGCAAAAGAACCTTATTGTTAAAAAAAATAGTGAACCAAAAAATTCACTTAGGTTTGCAAGCTGGTTCTGAAATAATTTACAAAGTCATGGTTAAAGTCCTACTAGACAGGGTATAGAGCTCTGCACTATTAAATACACTTATTTTAAACTGGGTTAGTCTGTCCTTCAGGGCAATGCCACAATAGTTAAGGTAGTGCCAAAAATTCACATGCTTGCAGAACATTTACTTGGAAATAAGGAGTGTATTGAAAGCCAAGTCAGCACTTTCAAGATCCTGTCCCCACCAATCCTGTGATTCCAGGCAGTGGGAAGCACACCTGGACAGGTTTCCAGAGATGTGCTGTGAACAGTGTTATGCATGAGATGGGAGAGGTTTAAACTCATTTCGCTGCAGAGCGCTTAATGCTTGCACTTTTTCTTTTTCTTTTTCTTTTTCTTTTTCTTTTTCTTTTTCTTTTTCTTTTTCTTTTTCTTTTTCTTTTTCTTTTTCTTTTTCTTTTTCTTTTTCTTTTTCTTTTTCTTTTTCTTTTTCTTTTTCTTTTTCTTTTTCTTTTTCTTTTCCTTTTCCTTTTCCTTTTCCTTTTCCTTTTCCTTTTCCTTTTCCTTTTCCTTTTCCTTTTCCTTTTTTTCTTTTTTCTTCTTTCTTCTTTCTCTTTTTTCTTTTTTTTTACAGGCTGTAACTTTGTCATGTGAACAAGCAATCAGATGCATCCAGGAACATCTTACTTCCTTTTAATGGAATGACATGGCACAGCAGTTCCCAAGCTGTAACATGTTGATTAGGATTGTGTGTAAACTGCAAATAGATGATAGCTGAACTGGTTTGAAAGTATAAAAACAGAGGAGGAATATATTTAAAATGCATGATTAAGAAAACTGATATAACCAGGTGTCTGAGCTTCAAATGCAGTGTGTGCTGGGAATGACCCAAGAGATGATAACACTGGAGGAAAGGAGCCAAGTCAGTGCTTCCCTCCTTGGTTGTACAGTTCTGAGCATTGCAAGTTATAACTAAAAGATCTTTCTAAAGCGAGTTAGCTTATTCCTTAATCACCGTGAGGTCTGTGGTTATGTGCTTGAATCCCAGTTCAAGTCTTTGCAGCTGCTCTGACATGTACTTTCTTTGTGTTTTTGGAAGCCAGCCACCCCCTCCCCAAAGGGCAGTCCTTATTTTTTCATTTTCCATGTTTTCCCTATGCTTGGGCCCAGAGGGTAAAGTTTCAGAGTAGTTTAAGAAAAATCACAACATTTGACTCAAACTATTCTTTCTGTTTTAGAGAAGATACTTTGTAACAAGAGCACTTGAGCACTAGGAAAATCTGCAAGTATTTAGAACATCTATGGTACATATGAGGGTACGTGTGTGTGCATGTACATTATTTCAAGATAATAAACCATGACGTCTAAAACTGAATGGTCATTTACAGCTTGTCACCATGTTAGCAGTTGTTTTATTTTGTTTTTAGCTGAGAAAGACAATTTTTTAAAGAACATATATACTGGAAAGCAAATATGACTCTACATCAACCTTCTTTCTGTAAAAAAAGTGTGAGCTGTTACCACCTCCTACATGAAACATGTCTGTGCTAGCGTGCAGCTGGCTGACATTTGTGCTTATCTATGGTGCTGTCATTTTTGATTGTTGGATCAAACTTTGGAAAAGGCAGGGGAGAGTGGTTTTTATGCCATTTATATAGGTCAGAAATTATTTTTGTTATGTACTGAAAGTAAGAAAAAGAAAAGAATATGAAATTCATTTTGGCAAATACTGTATGATCATTCGGTAACTTGGATACCTTGCAAAATAGTAACAGGTCATGGAACTAGTTGAATGCTTTATTTCTGAATTAAGTTCCACTACACTTAGAGCTCTTTTACTTTGGTAAAAAAAAAGAAGGGAAAACATGTCCATGCAAATAGGGAAAGAACTTGTTCAAGGTTTTTATATTTTGGGCATGGGCGTGTTGCTCTCCACAGTATTTCAATGATTTGGTCATACATACACTTATTCACCCCAAGATATACGTGTGACACCTCCGCAAAGATCAGACGGGAAATAAGCAACTCAGACAAATTTCCAAAGACAAACATGCTGACATTCATGAAGTAAGAGCCAGTATTGTTTTGCATATGAACGTGTGTATGCATTTTAATCTCAGGTCATCAAGTCAGAACTCTGACAACACTGATGGAAAGGAGAAAATACAGTTGTATTTGTATTATTCAGGATTAGTCTGAGGCCAGACTTTGATTAAAGCTGGTTTGGTTGCATGAACACCCAAAGACATGCTTCTAAAGATCTTGTTAGTTTGACCCAGTTGAGTTGTAATGCATGTAAGTTGTTTAACATCTAGATGTGTATGCAAGTATGCACAACCTCAATATGATACAAAAACTGGCAGTTAAATCCACAACGGTTAGGCTAGATAACACCTACAATTTCCTTAAAGCTTCTGACAGCAACTGGCTTTTGTAAGCAGAGTGAAAACAATGTCTTTCTAAAGCTTTAGTGAATATGACCCTGTCTGCTTCCTACCACAAGCACCTGCATTATGTGAATGAGTTATAAGTTCTTAATTTAGTTTGTGCAATGTATGCAGTTATACAGGTTTTCCTGTGTTTCATCACACAGTTGGTTTCTTTATAGAATACATCCTATCTGGAGATGAAGTTGTTGCTTGTTGCCCTGATAATATGCTTTCAGCACTTCAGAGGCGGGAGGATCTGTTGAAAATAAGATATAATTTCATGTAGTGTCACTGGAGTGTCCCTTCAGCAGAAGCATATAGCGTTTATTTCAGTTTGGGGAACAACAGTTTTATGCTTGCATCAGCTAATGCTTGTGACACTTCTGTACGTTAGTTCCTGTGTAAATACATTATCCTGTTCCAAGAACACACCGGTACAGTTAAAGTCAGGGACTTGAGGCTGACATGTTCTTATCGGTGGGACAAATAGCTACATTTGGTTCTCTAGAATCTATCTCAGGCTGAAACCACAGATGAGATGATGGACTGGCTGATTAGCTCTGGAAATCTGGTCTGTCGTGTCAAAGGAGCTATAAGGTACAGAAGTTTTAAAACTCCTTTTCTCTGTATAGCATAATGTCAAGAGCTTAGTTTTTGTATTGTTTCTGGTATCTGAAACTTCTCCAGAAGAGGATGGTTTCTCCCTTGACCTGAATGAGTTGGAAGGATCAATTCTCCAGCAAAACTATCTCCATATGACCCTGTGGTGTAGGGGCCTCACAACACTGTGGTTTGCACACATCTTGTGGACTCTTCTCCAAGGTTTTACAGTTATGAGAAGACGAACTTAGTTCCCTCAGGACATACATGGTGTAAAAACAACTTTCTGACTTTTAACAGTTTCTCAGTATTTGTTTCATCACCTCCAGAAGCCCCACCTAGAACTGAAGTCAGAATCACATGGGAGAATAAAGTTAGGTGTGATACTGTAGATGAAAATGAATCTGGAGAGGAAGGTAAATATTTCTCTTTCCCTATTCTTTTATTTCCATGCTGTTTTGTTCCTCTTGCAGCCTACCTGTGCCCAGGACTGGGCTGACCAGTGCTGGTAACTACGTCTTGAATAGCTAAAGGGTCTCCTCCTCTCAGCAAACACCTACTCTTTGTGCTGCCTGAGATGGCACACAGGCAACAGCCGGAAAGAAATTCCTTCCTCCTCCATCCAGCTCCAACTCTTCCCTCCCTGCTCAGATGTCCCCTGTGGCTCAGAAACAATAACTGGTTTAACAATAAACTTTCCCTGTTTGTAATTCAAATTATTTCAATGGCTACTTTGTTGCCATAAAACACTTCGAACAAGTCTTTTGAGTCTTTCAGGGTATTCTCACCCTTCCAGCAGCACTCGGCTCTGTATTACCAATTGCTTTGTTCCTTGCAGTTATTGAGGGACAAATGGTGAAGCAGGGCTGAGAACTGGTAACTGCTCCCTTGTGTAAAACCATGTCTTTTCTGTGTCTACAGCAACTGCACATGTAATGACAGAGACAGAGGGGTGATGGGTCATTGTTCAAGTTTGGGCTTGCTTTTCATTATTTTGAGCAAAGCTGTCCCAGCTTGCTTTGGAGATGAGTGGATGCTTACAAAGTTAAACAAAAGGTAAAGTGCCTGGATCTATAATTTTCCTAGATTTGGAGTGAATTAGTTTCTCATTCTCACTGTTACTATGCTGGTAGGATTTTTTTGGATGTTGACTGTACTCACAGTAAACATGGGTACATATTTTAAAAATAAAGGGTATCAAATTTAGCACCTAAAGTCACCAGCCACTGTTGAGTATCAAAAATGCATAATATATCTCTAACATTAAAGGAATAACTCAGAATGCACTGCAGGAACTGTCTGATGACAATCCATTAAACATAAGATACAATGTAAACATTGATAATAAAAGAATGAGACATTAACGTATCAGTCAATAAAAGAATGAGACATTAACGTATCAGTCTTTCTCTCCACTTTTGTTCAACTAAATACAGTTAATAACGAAACTAAGAGGTAAATAAGGATTGGATATGAAGCAATTTAATATTGAAAGTGTTTTTAAATAATAGATGATGCTTATGTATTCTTGCAAAAGAAAATAATTTGTATTTGGTTCACAACTTGCACCATTAAACATACATGTAATTAAAAGCAAGTGTTTTCTGCTTTTCAGGTTCTGTCAGTTTGCATTTTGTGTTTTTTGTGTTCCTAAAGAGAGATGCCATGTATACATTTAGTAAGCAAAAAGGATAAAAGAATTATTACCTTTATTTCCAAGTAAGGAAATATATACATGTAAAATGCAGAAAAGGTTATCTCATGGGGGAAAAAAAAAACAACAAACTAACAACAGCAACAAAACCCCCTGTATGTATTAATGCCTTGTCATAGTTTTTCCACTTTGTTTGCTGAATCTGGTCACTTCTATTGTACCCTCTAAAAATAACAGAAAATAGAATGTACAGTGAGTGAACTCTGTGTTCCTCCCTGCATTGCCATATAACATGATCTGCTTCTGAGCTCAGTAACATCTACTCTTTGAGCTGGATCCTAAATTCATCAGGGGATTAAAGCACCTTTTATAAGCCACAGTCACATTATCCCTTCTCTTTCTTCAGTGCACAATATGCATTGGCATAAATGTATATAAAGTGCTCCTTACGTGGAAAGTTGTTGCAATTTTTTAATACTTTTTTTTTCTTAATGCTGAGCTGGTGTGTAAAACTGCTATGCTGGAGTGTCTGTGCCCTTTTACAGGGCTTCCCAGGAGCACAGTCAATAGCTCACAGTTCCACACCATATGCTCTCCTCATTTGCCCATAGAAATAGAGACCCTACAGTGGTCAATGCACCATAAATGCCTAAATAAATTAGGCAAATATAGAATAGAACATACATTAGAGCAGCCTCAGGCAGAACTACACTATGTTAATGGAATAACTGCACAGTACAGTGACCACGAAAAACAAGATTAATGAGGTCAGGCAGCGTGGACATGCTAAGGAGGTACAGTGAAGTCCAACAGCCAGATTTTTCAATAGAGGTGAATTATTTCTTATACTATAGAAGAAATGCATATAAGCTATAGGACCCAAGCCAAGTCCACAGGACACTGATTTCCTAAGAAGATCCTACCAAAGCTGGATGTAGGACATTTGCATGTATTGCATAGGGAGAAGGTTCCTCCCTCTTACCTTGCCCTTATTTTGAGACATACTGTGAGCAAACCAGCTTGCCAACATCTCTGATAAATTTGATCCAAAGCAGCATTCAGAAGTTGCCAGTGAGAGCACATAGAATCATAGAATCACCAGGTTGGAAGAGACCCGTCGGATCATAGAGTCCAACCATTCCTATCAAACACTAAACCATGTCCCTCAGGACCTCGTCTACCCGTGCCTTAAACACCTCCAGGGAAGGTGAAAAACAAAATATAAAACAATCTTCTTCCTAAAATCTCTGTTGTGAGAGCAGATCTTTGTGTGGGTACTTGAGCTACAGTTGCTACCTGACTTTTCCTGCTAGGAGGTGAGAATCTGATGACTTCTTTAGTTTTGTCATCCCAAATGTGTACAGTCAACATGATCTGTGCTTCTCTTTTTTGTCCTTACTTAATTAAACAATATGTCTAAGAAAAATGCAGTCCCTTTAATATACACTATCAATTATTTCAGCATCTTTGATCATGAAAACCCCTTCTTCATGTTTTTCCAGCAGATTTAGGTGTTTTCATGGGCTTCAGGGGATACGGTTTTCTAAACATAATTTTCTGAGTATTTTTCCATTTTATGTACTTCATTTTTTTTCCTCCTCTGGGTCAGAATAGGTATTTCTGAGTTCTTTATTTGTTAGTACATGAAAATCTGTCAGTGTCATTATAACTGCACATTTATTTTTTAATTCAGTAAACTATTTTTCTGCTTTCCTATTGCCTGTTCTTTGTTATTTACTCATTAGGGCTCAAGATCGGGCTGACAATCCTTCTACTTGACTACATTAATGATTCTAAGCCTGAATTCCATTTTCTTTAAAGTCACACATTTGGCAGCCAATATTTTGACAGTACAAAAATCCCCTATGTGATTGGGTCTCTACATGACCTCTCACAGTCCTCAAGATGTGTCTCAAATCCTCAGACTCTAATCTCAAATTCCATCTAAATCAATCCATTATTTGTGCTTTTGTTTTCCCCCTAGGCTCCAAACCAAAGCAATGCAAGTAAAATGTATGCCATTGATCTTTTCAGATCACAGAGGCCATTTAGAAAATATAAATACTTCTTTGCACCACAAGTGCCTTAATCCAGTGGCCTATTTTAAATCAAAGACTAAAGAAAGTGAGTCAGGAATTCATCCATAATTTTGTCATCTCCAAGGCAAACAAACCTGCCTCAGAAGAGGAATCTTACAACAAAACAGCTACTTGAATTGTTTATATGCCATTAATTTTTTTGGCAGTTACATTATCAGTAGCAATAGTATCTGACTCCTGCTAGCTCTTTGCTTTAGCTTAGGGCCTTAATTGAATTAAAGAGTATGAACATGAAAGAAGTTTCAAGGCTCCCCTGTGTGTAACTTCTTCATGCTAAAATGGTGAACAACTAAAGGAGTAAGGTATATTTTTGTTAGTTTTTTTTCCATTTCTCAGTTGTATTTATTTGAAAAAGATAAAGCAACTTTCTTAACCTCTAGATGAGAAAATCGGGGTTGATTTTGCCATACAAGCAAAGCAGGTCATTGCCTAGGGAAAAATACAGTAAGAATTGAATCTTCTATAATTATATTGGGGATTTCTGAAGGAGAGCAAAAGGCCTCCTGTTTGTACAAGTAGCAGTGCCTTATATTCAGCTCTGGACAGACAAGCAATTAGAACAGCTTGTTCAGGATCACAGGATCAGTTTCTGTCCCTTGAAATGTCTGAGTCCCCTTTATAAGAAGAGGTGGCATTATAAAAAACCAAGGTATCTTATGCATTGTTATAGTAGTGATAAAACAAAACACTTGAATTTGAGTTTTTGCTTAAAACTTTTGTTGGTGCTTTTTACACAAATCCAAATGAGCGTTTTGTTATTTTTAAAAAAAATATGAAGTGGCACATTTAGCGGCATCTGAACTATTAAAGAGATGACCTCCTAGGGTGGAGCGGGCGATAAGGTTCTGGGAGAAGGGATTGCATTTATTGCGATCTACTATTACAGACAGTGACCTAGTATATTTAAAGCATGCTCTAAAAAACAGTTTGGAAAAACAGGTCATGAAGTTCATGTTTGTGCTGTCATCAGGCCAACTGCTGTGCCTCAGATGGGAGATAGAGAGCTGTGACTTTAATCTAGGCAGGGTAGCCTTAATCACTGATATATTTAGACAGTCACATTATCAGCTGCAAGGTGGACCTGATTGCTGCTAAGAGCCCAGATCCTCCATTGCACCAGCACACTGTCTGGTGTAGCTGTCACAAGCAGGCAGTGAAAATATTCTGAGGTGACTGATGTCCATCTGTTCCATCAGTCCTGAGGCTCTCCATGGCAGGCCCCACACTTGGACCTCACTTCTACTGCAGTGATGCTTTTCTCTATGCTCACAATGCATACGTAGCCTGATGCACACCATCTTTATGAAGGAGCACACAACAAATGTGCTCCATCCACTAATGTACAGCCCACAGGACCAGACTAGAGGTTAGTGGTCTGAAGCAAAACCCTAGAAGCTGTATATTGCGGGTTTCAGCATCAAAAGCTTTACTTTTCAAATTTGCATCTTGGGCCACAGGGCAGGATGACTTCTGCCTTCATGGACAAGACCATGTGCTGTAATTTAGGGTGAAGAAACACATAAGGGGCTAAAGGAGTGTTAATCAGGGGTTAAATGGGAATCACACAGGAACAAAAAGACTCTCACCCTGCCTTTTCCTTCTGTGCACGCCTGTGGATGATCCAAGCCCTCTGCAGCTCTCCCAGAAGCAGTGGAGCATGGGTGTTGGTCATAACCACAATATCCTCTCATCTCATTTAAAGCCAGGGCCAAGTGTAACACATATGGCAGAGCCTGCACAAATTTAAGAGGAGGAAAGGGTTCACTTTTTTTCTTTTCTTCACATTTTTTCTTTTCTTCACCTTTTGTTTTTTTCTTCACATTTTTAATTCATATCTTTTTCCTTCCCTTCCCTTCCCTTCCCTTCCCTTCCCTTCCCTTCCCTTCCCTTCCCTTCTCTTCCCTTCCCTTCACGATGTACAAACTATATACATAAACAAATCTGAAGTGCTTGTTTTTACTTTGTCTCCTGGTGAGTTGAAGAGTGCTTTCAGTGGGCATCCATGATTCTCTTCAAAGTACTGCCTATGCATATAAATATGAAAGTAGAAATATACTTATCTCTCTTATGGAGTAGGTCTTCAGTTGTATTAATAGAATGGTCACAAATTAACAGCAAAACTTTAAAACCTGTTAGCTAAAAATATTTTCATACTACTTAAGAATTGAATTCTCTGAATCTAAATTGTGAATGACTTGAAAAGGAAAGTGCCCATTGAACTCTTTTATCAGTACTGTAGTCCATGTGGCAATCTACTGTTTTTTAAAATTTAACTTTTCTTTGTTTTTATAATGAAATATGCCACTCAAAACTTTAACTATGCTGGAACTTCTGCCTCTCTAGCTTCTCCTGTTCTGCTGTTGGCAAGAAGGAACTCATTTGTTTCCCAACATTTTAAGGTCTTGTTGGTTAAACCTGAGAAAAACTGAGAGCTGAGGTTGTTTAGCCTAGAGAAGAGGAGGCTGAGGGGAGACCTCATTGCTCTCTATAACTACCTGAAAGGAGGTTGTGGAGGGGAGGTTGCTGGCCTCTTCTCCCAAGGGACAGGGGACAGGACAAGAGGGAATGGCCTCAAGCTCCACCAGGGGAGGTTCGGGCTCGACATAAGGAAAAAAATTCTTGAAGAAAGGGTCATTAGGCACTGGAACAGTCTGCCCAGGGAGGTGGTTGACTCACCTTCTCTGGAGGTGTTTAAAGTACTGAGGGGCTTGGTTTAGTGATTGGTGGGAATGGTTGGACTTGATAATCTGGTGGGTCTCTTCCAACCTGGTGATTCTGTGATTGTATGAAAACAAGTGGGAACATCAGGTAAAGGAAAAGAAAATTAGATTGATACAATTTGAAGGAAAAGTTTCTAAATCATTCAGCAAAGTTAAATATTTAAAATCTCACTCTCTTTCCATCAAAGTCCATGACAAAACTCTGCTGACATCAGAAGAAAAACAGTTGAATTTGGAAAATGTACACATCAGTAAACAGATGACATTAATGCATAAGAATGTGTTGACCTTAAGCTTCAGAACAGGAAGGTATGGATAAACAGGTTGATCACCTTCTTTTCAAGAAGTTACTGCAATTGATATATGATCAATGAAGAAGTTAGAAATTACAACGATAAAAATACTTGGAGAGGGCTCATGGCAGTTATAAAACAAAAATATTCCTCTGTCTTTGTTTCATTTGCTTCAGAAATAGCTACATATAAAATTCTCCTCCACTGTCCTTTAAACATCTGCTTGGCCTCCAATCTTTGGAGTTAATGAGCAACACTATTGCATTTTTATGTGACCATCCATACCTTTATTTACTACAGGTAATT
The DNA here is from genome assembly GCA_033558105.1 of Coccyzus lansbergi. Classification (NCBI taxonomy): domain Eukaryota; kingdom Metazoa; phylum Chordata; class Aves; order Cuculiformes; family Coccyzidae; genus Coccyzus; species Coccyzus lansbergi. The sequence continues at coordinate 384,590 of JAUMJK010000827.1, forward strand.
TTTTATGCCTCTGCCTTCACAGAGGAGGGCATTTAGCTTTATCAGGAATAGTAAAGCCGTTATTGTCTTTGTTCTGAAACCTCTGCCAATGACATAAGGATTTCTGGGGTCAATGTAACTATTTATAGCTGGAGTGAGGAAGGTACTCCAAGTTTCTAGCACTTACAAACACAGAGTCAAAGTGATTTGAGATGATTAGATTAAAAATTAAATGAGATCCACAGTTATGAAATGCACTGTGAAGTGGAAAGAAGTGTGATTCTTCACATCATCAAAGCCCTCTGAGGTACTGAGCTCTCACAGCTGTTGTGTTAGTCTGAGGGTTGTAACTACTGTTCTCTTGAAATCTCATCTAACTGAAGTTCATCCTTGTTATACTTTTGGCCATTGGCTGAAACACTGGGGTCAAATCGACAGAGCAGAAAATAGAGGTTTGGATTGTCATTCTAAAACTGTTTTGTGTTGAAATCACAGCACTAGCTTAGCAATTTAATTCTTTACAAGAAAAGAAACAGGTTTCAATCACTGTTTCTTGCTGTAGATTCCCCTACTTCAAGAAAAAGAAGGATGAACAGCCTTCAGAAAGTATCAGCTATTACTAAGTCATCTTTATATAAATGAATGACTACGTCTTTGATATGAAGTAGAAAATCACATAACTGATGGCCACATCATTTCCTTTAGGACTGTAGCAACTGAAGCAACTGTTACAATCACTTCCAGACACCCCTAGCATTTTTTAAAATTATAATACTAACATAGAAAATCTAAGGGATATGCACTTACACTTGTACGTAGCTTTGAACAGATCGGGTATTTTGGGAGGAAGGGGGTACTTGGCAAAGTTAGTTGTTGTTGGTGAGATTTTCTTTTTTTCTCCAATGTGAAACAAGTATTAGGGTGCTGGAGGCACCAGCTCTGGCATGGCTCTACTGACACCACAGCGTTTATTAGATGAGACTGAAGCTCTGCGCCAGTGGGAGGAGATGACTTTGCAGGAAACATCCTTCAGCTCCAGGGTAAGAAAACTGATTGGAAACAATGAAAACATGTCTACACCAAGGAAAGGAATGTGCTGCAGACATTCCTTGCCTTAGCCTTGTACAGTTTGGTTTTTTGGTATGAAGAAGCACAATTTCGGAGCCTGAGCTGGCTGCAATGATGTGGCATCAGAGTTGGGCTGAGACAGCTGGTGGGGCTCCATCAGCACCATGTCTTGGTTCCATAGAGTACATGTGCATGGTTTTAACTTTTCTTTCTCCTCTGTTATGATATATGAATTTCTCCTTGTTCCCTCTTCACTGACAGATTAGATGAGCTGTGGTGCACAAAAAAAAACAAGGTGAAGAAAATATCGCTGCAGAGACGTTTTTATGCAGATCTTTAAGCGATGCTTATTGTGACTGCTATATATCTTACATAACTTTTAATAAGCAGGGTTTCACTTATCAGTGAAACTTGGGATCTTGTATTAATACACTGCGTAGTTGTGAAGAAAATGTATTTCTATCTTTGCCTGTATGTTAGATCCTGCCGGAACACGCTGTTCCCTGCTCCCAGGAACACTTAATGCCCCTCGAAGCATGTGTACCCAGTACTACATGGAAGAACCGAGCGGCTCCTCCCACACAGACAGGCACATCTCCTTTCTATTGTAAGAGGGGTATCAAGCAGCTTTTTGTTCCTCGGTCTTTGGAAACGCATCAGAGACAAACAAGACAGGGGAGGTAGAGGGTCACCCAAAGTGGTGTTGGAAGCAGAAGACAGACAAACTCAGATCATAACGGGGTGCTTTTTTAGCTTCATAAATGCTATGCATCTCGGGTTTGTGGTTTGTTTGGGTTTGGGTATTTTTAGGGAAAAAAAAAAAAAAAAAAGCCGTGTCTTGTTTTTTTCATTGCAGGTCTGTTTGAGGCATCTGTTTAATCTAAACCAGAACTAATTTTATTAGAGGTGTATGTTTCTCTTGTCAAGATTTTTGTTTCTGTTTTAGTTAGTATTTTCTGATGTTCTTCAAAAACAATGAAAGAAAAAAATATCTTTTTTTTTGTGAGATAAAAGTAGACTACTTTCTACTACCCCAATCTCCCCTTTTCCAGCGTTATCAAGTGTGCTCATATAAGACTAGTATTACCTGTCAGACAGCTATTGTGTTCTGTAAAAACAGTACCATTAAAAAAAAAATAAAACTTTTTCTTCCTGGTTTTTCGTAGGAATTGGCAATTTATAGGCAATATGGGACAAAACAGGTTCCTCAATTTACGAGACATCTCTCAGAAAGTAAAAAGGCATGCAGTGCTTCACATCTGAGATGTGAAGTCTTGGGTTATGTGCCCTAAAATCATGATCCTGTTAATTTGCAATTATATGGATCAACTCCTCAAAGTCAGGGAGATAACTCACATGAGTGAATTTAGCAAAGTAAGTTACTGAGTGTTCAGTTCTGATCGTCGCTTCTGGGGAAAGAGTTCTAGTTACGTGGGAACTCAGCAAACACATTAATTTTAGGTATGCCACACACAATACAATGCTGTTAAAGGGGTTTATATAGTTACACAACAAAGTATGATCCATTAATCTCTGATTTTTTCAGGGTTTTTTTTCTTACCTGATTCTATCCAGAAAATCTATCAGCACTCAAAGAAAGGTAATATACAGACTCTCAATGTGATGTTCCCTCAGCCTTGCCAAGTCTGTCCTAGAGAACTAATTATGTTAATTTTGTCCTGAGAATTCACAGGCTAAATTTCTGTCTGAGACTGATTAAAATGCCTGAGTTAATACTATTGCAAGGAGAAGAGAAAGCTGTAATGAGAGTAGTACCATGACTTCAAATGATAATGGGAAAGAGAACAAGTTGTGGTAAATGTCAGATAGGAAAAATAATAATTAAAATACCCCTGTGAGTGCCTGTTTGTATAGTAGTGCATTCATTGCATTCATATGCAGGATTTAGCTATGACAGACTACAATGAAAGACTAAAAAAAAAGCTAATCTGAAATCATTTGTCTTCATCAGACCTTACACTGAATGAAACACATGCAGGAGCATCTGGTTTATAACCAAAAAAATCATGTTCAACCCTGGGAGAGGGATATTTGTGAAGAAGGTGCATATGTCTAGCTACCTATTGCAGTCATTGTTTTACTGTTTCTTCTGTATAAGCAGCAGAATAGTGAGCAACTTCCGTTGTAGTCTGCACAGGCCTAGCCTAAAATCTCCAATGTTACCACTACAATGTCATCACATTTTGCCCTTTTGAGGTACTTTTGGGACTGGTAGATTTCCTGAAGGTTTGTAGTTAGAACTTAGTAACTGGTCCAGAAGAGCCACCCGTTTGAAAGTTTATCTAGTTTGCAAACCACAAACCTAAATAAAGATGCTTAAGAAATTTTTATGACATGATTGGGAAATAAATGAAAGGGGTTTTTCTCAGATATTTTAAATAATAAAAAACCCCAACCCCAAACAAATAACTGTCTAGATCTTTTAAACTATATCATAAGTCAAAGTACATAAGCTGTAAATACTAAGAGAAAATGAATATGTGTAGGGCCAACATATTGGTTACTTAAAATCTTCATTTATTTTAATGAAATTTGCACCTAAATTCTGCAGGCAGTCACAGGTTTAATTCTAACAGACAGGAAATATTGTTATAAAAGTATCAATAAAATTCCTACATTTTGACTCTCCACTGTATGGAGCTCTGCTCTGGAAATACCTTTGTAAAAAATATGTTCAGATGTCTTTAGATGTAATGGATGTTCAGATGCCTATTCTGCAGACCAACACTATACAGAAGGCTGCATTTTAATCCATAATGAATTTTGCTGTCCTTAATGCAGTAGTTGATAAGCTTGTTACAGCTCTAATCTTGTTTCCTTGCTGCTGACTTCATGTCGACTACTAACATGAACACCAGAAGAAATCAACTCTTGCCTGAGCTCAGGATATTACCCGTCATTGCAGTGACCCCTTGCCAAGGGTGACAATCCTGGTTTAAGGCTTCAAACCTAGAAATGGGACTAAATGTTAGGCCTTCCTCTGCTTCATCTGCATCAACAACATAGACAGTGGGATCACGTGCATGCTCAGCAAGTTTGCAGAAGACACCAAGCTGAGTGGTGTGGTTGATACACCTGAGGGATGGGATGCCATCCAGAGGGACCTGGACAAACTTGAGAAGTAGGCCCGCGTGAACCTCATGAGATTCAACAAGGGCAAGCTCCTGCACCTGACTCGAGGCAACTCCTGGTTATCAATACAGACTGGGGGATGGAGGGATTGAGAGCAGCCCTGTGAAGAAGGACTTGGGGATGCTGGTAGACGAAAACCTGGACATGCATCAGCAATGTGTGCTTGCAGCCCAGAAAGCCAACCATATCCCTATATCCTGGGCTGCATTAAAAGTGTGACCAGCAAGTCACAGAAGGTGGTTCTGTCCTTCTGCTCTGCCTCAGTGAGACCCCACTTGGAGTATTATGTTCAGCTCTGGAGTCCTCAGCACAGGAAAGACATGGATCAGTTGGAACAAGTCCACAGGAGGGCCACGAAAATGATCAGAGGGTTGGAACATCTTTTGTAGGAGAAAAGGCTGAGAGAGTTGGGGTTGTTCAGCCTGGACAATGCTCCAGAGAAACATTACTGAGGTCTTACCATACTTAAAGGGTTTTATAAGAAAGGTGGGGACAAACTTCTTAGCAGGACAAAGTTTTGACAGGGCCTGTTGTGACAGAACAAGGGGTAATGGTTTTACATTTAAAAAGGGTACACTCAGACAAGGAAAAAAATTTTTTACAATGATGGCAGTGAAACAGTGGAATAGGTTGCCCAAAGAAGTGCTAGATGCCCCATCTGTGGCAACATTCAAGATCAAGTTGGACGGGGTTCTAAGCAACCTGATCTAGTTGAAGATGTCCCAGTTTATCACATGGGAGGTTGACCAGATGACTTGTAAATGTCCCCTCCAACTCAAGCTATTCTAACATTCTATAATTCCATGATCACAAAGAATCCTTGAAATTCCTAAGTGGGTGTTGGCATATTCTTCTTCCAGCACTTTACCACTGTTGGTTCTCCCTGTATGTGACCTCAGGAAGACCAAAAGCTCTGTGCTGACTGACACAGGGTGTTTTGCAGTTACTGGTCACTGCAAAAACCTACACACAAATGCTGCAGACAGGGAGTTTTGGAATGATTTATAGCCTTCCTAAGACTGTACTGCAACTCAGAAAAGAAAACCCTGGGAAGCAGCTGCAGTATTAAAAACTAGAGGAGAATTAAAATTTTGGAATTTCAGATGACATCATTTGAATACAGGGCATGACAACAAATGGTTAAATCATTCTCTCCACTGATGAGTTCCATTCACTTAAATATTATTGTTAATAACTTTCTTGTGTAGGTTTGCAATATCTGATTGTTTATATCACCTATATTAGTCTCTCTTTTTTATTCATAAGTGCAAACAAATGAAAAAATGGGTATGTAATAATGGTTACATATAACCATGTTGTGAGGCACAGTCTATTGACAAATTTGCAAATAACCCACTTCTATTGTGTTCTTAATTTTAATCCAAACTATGTTTGCGTTGTTAAAATCAAGGCTGCTGTGCACTGCCACACCTGCTACTACCTTTCTTGAAAAAAAACCCAAAACAACTATACAACAAAACCCAGAATCCTATTTCCTGAACTTGCTTTTTATGTGCTCCGTGTGTGTGCTGTCACATGTTGTTTGCTGAAATCAAAGCAACAGCACAGGAAAAGCCTTCTGTTGAATCTTCCCTGGCCAGATTCAGCTTTCTGCCACCTGAGGCTCATGCCACAAGGAATATCTTCTCTGTGAGTGGTCCCTTTGAAACCAAACTTACTTCCCACAGAGCAAGCCTTCTGTTTGGAGTAAGTGCAGAAGAGTTTATCATTTTAGGATGTCATTAGCTGGCTTTCCTGAAATTACTTTGGCAGAATGTGCTGTAGTTATAGCCAAAGCTTACAATGTCCCCTTGCTCCTTCTGAGTCTTTCCATCCCTCTTATGCTTCCTACTGTGGTAGAGATATTTGTTAGACTACTACTGGGCTGCAGAATGGGACTGGCTTATGGGGCTTGTCCCACTTGCTTCAACAGGACTCTGCTTGTGTGAGAAATGCTTTGAGGAATTCATTGCCTGATAGACCAGTCTACAAATGCAGTATGTGTGTGGTGTGTACACACGCCTGCAGGCTTTGAAGGCAGAGAGGGCTTCCCAATGTGGTCAGAAATCCTTTCTCCGCACCATACTAGTCTATCATATGCTTTCATAAGCAAGACTTCTCCATTTTGGAAGAATATGTAAATGACTTCTTCACCCACACTTTTTCAGGATAAAACACACATTGCTACAACATTGTGGTTACTTTCAATGTCGTAATGCTGGATTGAAGGAAGGGCTTACAATCAAAATTGAAAAGCCCTTATCCCTGCCGCACTGCAGAGTGATGTTTTACAAGCAGGCTGGCCATTTCTGAGCCCAGATCTGAGCATGAGCTTGAGACCAAGCATATTTTCCAGCAACACAACATGAATGGTAGCCTGCTCTCAAGGATTGGCTTTAGTAAAAAAATTACACCCATGATACCCCTTGACAGGCACTGAAGGGTATTTACCCTTAGGGAGGGAGGCTAACTACTTCTTTCTCCATCTTAACTGTGTTGCGTGGCCAAAGACATTCCAAGAAGAACTCCACTGTAGCTTGAGAGGTATCTGCTTGAAAACTGATAGAACAAGGTGGGAACTCATAACCAGGCCATGGGGTCCTGTGAGGAGAAGTGTGGACATGTAGGGCTAGCTACCAGCTCTTTAGGACTGGCTCCTGGAATAGCAACTTAATGTCTCTACAGATGTAACTATCCAGAGCAAAGACTAAGGACAGAAAAAACATTAATGTTTCATGCCTCGCATGGTAAGCTTTCCTCTGCAGAAACAAAAGTAAAGCAGCAGCCTCTCATTATCTTTCCATCATCTTCCAGCGGTCCTGGATGATGGGGGAGGTACCACTTGACTGGAGGCTGGCTGGTGTAATGCCCATCTATAAGGGGCACAGGGTGGATTTGGGGAACAACAGGCCTGTCAGTCTGACCTCAGTACCAGGGAAAGTCATAGAGCAGGTGATCTTCAGTGCTATCATGAAGCACATGCAAGAGAACTGGGTGATCAGGCCCAGTCAATGTGGGTTCATGAAAGGCAGGTCTTGCCAAACTAACCTGATCCCCTTCTGTGATGAAGTGACTAGACTCTTGGATGAGGGAAAGGCTGTGGATGTGGTCTTCTTGGACTTTAGTAAAGCCTCTGATACAGTTTCTCATAGCATTCTGCTTCAGAAACTGTCAGCTTCTAGAGTGGAAAAGCGCACACTCTCCGGGGTGGAAAACTGGTTAGATGGACAGGTCCAGAGAGTGGTGGTAAATGAAGTTTACTCCAGCTGGAGCCCAGTCACAAGTGGGGTTCCCCAGGGCTCAGTGCTGGGTCCAGCCCTCTTCAACGTCTTCATCAATGACCTGGATAAAGGCATTGAGTGCTCCCTTAGCAAGTTTGCAGATGACACTAAGCTGGGTGGAAGTGTTGAACTGCTGGAGGAGAGGGAGGCTCTGCAAAGGGATCTAAACAGGCTGGACTGCTGAGCAGACACCAATGGGATGAGGTTTAACAAGGCCAAATGCCAGGTCCTGCACTTGGGGCACAACAACCCTAAGCAGTGCTACAGACTGGGAGGAGCCTGGCTAGAAAGATGCCAAGGAGGATAAGGACCTGGGAGTGTTGGTTGACAGCCAACTGAACATGAGCCAGCAGTGTGCCCAGGTGGTCAAGAAGGCCAATGGCATCTTGGCCTGTATCAGAAACAGTGTGACCAGAAGGTCCAGGGATGTTCTCCCTCTGTACTCGGCACTGGTGAGACCGCTCCTTGAATCCTGTGTTCAGTTCTGGGTCCCTCACCACAAGAGGGATGTTGAGGCTCTGGAGCGAGTCCAGAGAAGAGCAACGAAGCTGGTGAAGGGGCTGGAGAACAGGCCTGCTGAGAAGCGGCTGAGAGAGCTGGGGTTGTTTAGCCTGGAGGAGGCAGAGGGGAGACCTTATTGCTCACTACAACTACCTGAAGGGAGGTTGTTGTGGAAAGAGCTGGCCTCTTCTCCCTAGTGACAGGGGGCAGGACGAGAGGGAATGGCCTCAAGCTTCACTAGGGGAGGTTCAGGAAAAAATTCTTCACTGAAAGGGTCATTAGGCAATGGAACAGGCTAACCAGGTAGGTGGTTGACTTGCCTTCCCTGGAAGTGTTTAAGGTGCGGGTGGATGAGGTACTAAGGGGCATGGTTTAGAGATTGGTGGGAATGGTTGGACTCAATGATCCAGTGGGTCTCTTTCAACCTGGTGATTCTATGATTCTATATGCTTTCAAATGCTTGCTAAATGACAAAAGTAATGTGGCATTTTATTAACATCAACCTAGACTAAATATAAACACCATACCAAGAGTTTATCATCAATACATTGTATCTACTGTGAACAGTACTCTTCAGCTACAAGGTGAGAAAAAGCTTAAGCCAATCTTAAGACACACATGCAGCTTTTTGGAAACAAATATCCATTATTCCTCAACTGTTACTTCATTATTATGTCAATGTCAATCAGTGCTAAACCGAAGTTAGAGCTGACTTGGAATAAGAAGAGAACAGACCTAAGGCTTTTCTATACTGAATGGCTTTAACAAGACAGCACATAAAAAGCCTCTAACATGGTCACACTTTCTTGCATTTCCTTATTCTGTGAGGAATAATCTCACAAACAGGAAAAAAACCCAACACCCTGACCAGTTAGACGAAACCCCCAAGCACACTGTACATGTAGTGTATTTATTTTCACAAACAAATATATATCAATTCTTACTCTAGAACCAGAACAATTAAAAAAAATCAAAATATTTCTAATTCTTCTCCTTTGAACTCTTGAATCTTCCCACTTACCACAAAGAACACTCGGCAGCTTCCTTCAGAAAAAGCTGGGAAAAGAGCGTGTTGCAATAGTTGCAGGGTGTGTATGTGTGTGTGCACAGATAAAAGTAGTTGTATTTCTTACTTATTTCCATTATGACAGAACTCACAAAGTGCTAGGCTCTCTCCAAACCAAGGGTAAGAAACAGTTCCTGCCAAAACAACGAGAAATGTTGTAAAGGTTTCATTGTATTGCTTAAAAGTTAGGCAATATCAAAAGCTGGGTTGCCAGTACAACCTTAATTCAACCCTTCTGTGCATATTCATTAGGATCCAGTCTTTAATTACATGTTCACATACTCTTTTTTCTTTATTTTCTCTCCCTAGGGCCTCTGCTTCATTTAAAGTATCAGATGGGCTGAATAAGGCAGCTGTTAAATGTTTACACTTATCTTCTCCAGCACCTTGCTGTTAAGGTATCAGTGAGTATCTTGTACCACTGACCAGACAAACTGCCTCCTCTGTGTTTGGAGCTGCAGGAGCACATAGACCTGACCCAGTCAGAGAAAGTAAGAACTACTTCATATATTTGAAAATGTACAGATGCCAAAGAAGTTCAGAAAACTAAGATACAAACCAGCAACATATAAATGGCCCATTTCTCTAACGTCTTCCAGTGAAGTATATCAAGGAAACCTGACTTTCCCTTATCCCATGGGCTGTATGCCAAAGACTTCATCATCATTAAGAGCCTGCATAATTTAGAGATGAAGATCTTTTGGGACTGCTTCACTGCAGGAAATGGCAGTAGCTCCTTTGTTATCCCACCACAGCACTGACACAGAGGCAGACTTGCCTAGACTGGGAAAACAAGACAGTTCTCTGCCTCAGCAGCTCTGGTTCCCTCCCATAGGGATGAGGTCCTGCTGGCAGGCATCTCACAGAGCTTTAGCATCAAAGCTACACTTGAACTTCTTGCTGGCTGCACAGATAACACCAAGGTAGTTTATTCCTCACTAGCAGACTGGATCTGCATGCACAGCCATTTACCCTTTCCATAGACAAGACTCTCTCTACACAAGTTTTAGTTGTTTGGAAGAAATATAAAAATTTCTTGACTGCGCAAACAGTTTCAATTTATTGACTTTGCTGGAAATTTGAGAGAAGCCCTTTGATGATCTAGCAAGCTTTTTAAAAAATAGATAAAAAAATCTTTTCACTTTCTTTCCCCCTTGCAGAACATGGGATGAGGTGGATGCTGCCACAATATATTCTTAAAGTACAGTTCAAGGGGTATGACGCAAAACTGATCAGAACAGCCTTGCTGTTCACAACAGTTACTGCTATAGCAAGCTGAGGGGAGTTTTTAAACCCTGTGCTTTGAGGTGTGACTACATAAGACCTCTTATCTACTTGGGAGTTCCTAGAAGTCCTTCTAAACATTAGATTCTGGCTGGCATTAAGACAGATAAGAAAATGTCCAGACAAAGCTCAGGTCCAAACAAAGATGGTAAGCATTATACCTTTTTATTTCTCTTTTGTTAAAGCATTTCCAGTGGTTACTTTGTTGTCATTGTGATACTCTGAGAATTACATCAATTTTGCACAAGTGGTATATTTCAGCAGGTTGATGTGAAGGGGGAGAGAAGCACTTGCTGCTTTGAGGTTTGAAACAGCAAATTCCAGACTATAATCAGAACAAAAATGGTAGTTCTAGATATACCCGCTGTACAGTGTGGAAGCACTGGAAAAGAAAGGGTGGCTGGTGCCTATCGAGCAGCAAGAGGAGGGGCCAGGTTGCAGCTCCTCCCTTCTCACAATTCAGAGAGGGACAGTTCAAGATCATTAACTAGGATTTAGAGGTTAATGGTGGGAAAAATAGATGAGTCTGCCCTAAAAACCACACTAAGGTTTTTAGTGTGCACTAATGCTGTGAGATTAAACTCCCAGGATTATCTTTCGAAGGTGTTTTGCAGAGCTCCCTCGTGTGTAGACAATCAAAGAGAGTCCCTCGAGGCTAGGAGTCCAAGACAAAATAGATCCCAATCACACAGGATAGACCAAAAGCAATGTTCAGGTACCTCTCTAACAGTAGACAAGTGAAAACAGTGCATGTTCATCTTTTATGCAAATTATTTCCCAGATATATTTGTATCTGTTTCATTACTAAATTATTTTAATAAAAAATAAAGAAACCTTAGGAGTTGATTGTGTGTTATTGTGCCTTTAAAGGTCTATTTTTTGATCTTTGACTAGAATCGTTACACATGTAAATATGGGGCTGTATTGCATTGGCAGCTTTGCATAGGGCAGGGCATACACCCTAAGGAAAGAATGAGTTTTGTGTCAAAGAAGCTTTTTTTTTTTTTTTTTTACAAAAAAAAAAAAAACCCAAAAAACCCACAAAACCCAAACCAGACCAACCTTCAACTGCTTCTTTTATCTCTTCTTTAGTTTTGCAAACAGGGAGACACATGGCATTGGGAAACTTTACACTCTTAGTTATTGCTAGCTGAGTAATATGCCAGTTCTCTTGTCCAGCCTGGGTTTTGACCCTTTCAAAGAAAGTAATAGAAAATCTGGGATAATTGTATGGTCCGAAGGCAGAGTATGCAATTGAGCCCCATGAGGGGTCTAGAAGGCTGTAAGTTGCATTTATGCAGTGTCCTCAAAGAAACATACAATGGTTTGGGTTGGAAGGGACCTTAAAGACCATCTAGTTCTCACTGTCCTGCCATGGGCAGGGATGCCTCCCCATCCCACGCTCAAAATCCCATCCTACCCATCCTCGAACGCCTCCAGGGACGGGGCAGCCACAACTTCCCTGGGCACCTTGTTTCAGGGCGTCACCATCCTCACCGTGAAGAACTTCTTCCTAATGTCTAGTCTAAATCTTCCCCTCCCTTTAATTTAAAGCCATTAAAGAAACAAGGCTGAGGTTTGTCCGGCGGCCTGGGAGAAGACACTGCCCCTTACTGACCCGCCTGCCTTTCACTTCGCTTGTTCCCATGGGGCTTCTGCCCACCAGCTGCCCAAGGCGACCCCGATTTGAAAGCGGCTTTAACAACCGTGGTTAACGAGTGCGAGGACAAAGCCCTGCCCCGGACCCCGGGGAGCGGGGGGGGACAGGAGCAAAAAAGGGGCAAAAGGGGCAAAAAGCCACGTCACAGGGATAAATAAACAAATCCCGATCCTGTAGCGCTGCGGGGAGACGCGTTGGGGCATGCCCCGCACTCCGAAACACCGGGGCAGAAAAGGCTCCCCCCCGCCCCACAACTCCCGGGCGGTCTCCATCCCTTCCTCCCTCCCTCCCGCCTCCGCCGCTGACGTGGCTCTACTCTCCCCGGAGACAGCGCAGCCTCGCCCCGCTCCGCGCCCCGCGCCCCCCTCGACGCCGCTGCGCGGGGATAGGCCCTTCCCCCGCCCCCGTTCTGCCCCCGACAACGCGGGACGGACGGAGGAATGGAGAGAGGCCTCCGGCTTGGCTTTGCTTCGTTCCCCACCCCCCCCTTCACGCCCAACTCAGGCCCTTGCGCGCTCCGCGCCGTGCGCGCCCCCCGCTCTATTTGTTTACAAGCGATTACGTCACCCCGCGGCGCGGCCCCGCCC